>CALNVZ010002100.1:25678416-25699117 GCA_940671915.1 Paracentrotus lividus | reverse complement strand
AACACGAAAAGAGGTAATATCAAATTTATAAGAACAGTGGAAGTATTTGAGAGAATAATTAATAAGGAAAGAATTGAAATGAATGAAAAATAGATAGAGAGATTGGACGAAGGGCCTGACTGAAAGGTGAGGATGTTTGTCGATGAGATTGGAAGATTGGACACGGGTATGTAGTTAGAGATGAACTGGTAAAGCAGTGAGCCTGGCAAATCCATAGACGTTAATTAGCGCTGAGTATTGCAGTCCCTGACATGTCATGTATTTATTTAACCATGGCCATCATTGGAAGACCTACTTGGCAATGGACACGAACAAATGCAAACAGAATTGTTTCAGTTACCCATGTCAAGAATGTTCACCACCACGGCGATGATATATCGAGTAATAGTCGAGAAGAAAGGATGCCATCAAAATGTCAGGTGAAAAGGATAAAGAGCGAGAGTGTGTCGGAAGCCATTTTAGCAGACGATTGACGAATTGGCAATCGTTGTAATGAATAATTACATCGAGGTAGAGGGTATACGGCAAGATGGATTCGTTTATGTTTTCGTTTTAACGAACTTGTCAAACTAGCATTCTGGAATAAAAACGCGCTAAATCGATTATGGCGACAGCCGTGACGAAATTAAGCGTGCAGTAATGATAATAGTTTACAACTATTTTCAGCGAAACTAATAAGGGTCAGATATTATAATGACGAACAAGAATTCAGCCTGGTGTTGTTTTCCGTTTTTAAATCTTAATAGTTGCTTAACAACTTGTCGGTAGCAAACTTTCTCATAAAAAAAAATGTTCTTCTTTTGGGCAAGAGTTTTCATGAAATCCTTAACTTTAAATCTTAATTGCAAAAAAAAAGTCGGGAATAATTCTTTTGATGTCAGAATAATTTTGGGGAAATAGCAATAGCATTTCAGTCAGGTACAAGCTCTTTAATTGTTGACTCTTCCTACAGCTTTAACGATGTCATTATGCTCTGTTTCTTGCGTCATCATTCTATTTAACACAAAGTCAAAGTCGATCTGGAGTTGGGGCAATTGTACTTTTGTGATCACATCATCTTGATTCTCTTTCCTCTGTCGAGCAATCGGGAGTGCGAGTGAAACCAACAGCTCAACGCAAAGTGACAAATTGGATAATCGTTCTCGCAGACGTTCAACAAGTTCGATGAATTAACTGTGAGTTGTAACATTTTATTCAACCTGACGGGCACAAAACAGCGCGCCAGAATCCGATTAAGCCATGCTGGTAATGCCCTATAAAAGAAGTTAGAAAAAGTTTTATGGGTGAAGCATGTATTGAGATATGTTAGAAAGTTGTCGAGTCACCGCAAGCCTTGGTGTTTGACGACTCGGTCTTTCAGTCACCAATCAGTATAGAATGGAACTGAAAATTGAGCGATTGTTCAGTCGATCTAACGGCCATCAATTCACACTCTGTCAAAGGGCTTTATGTTTGCTCACATGCATCGTGTTTTAACTTTTCTTCCGGTCTCACTTTGATTTGTATTTTCCTGTCAAGTCAGGAGGAAAGAGCGAGGGTCTTAATTACTGTTTAAAAGGGGGAATCGTAATAATAATATATGCAGCTAAATTTAGTGAAATAATCGATCTATAGTCTTCGGAATTTGTTCTCACGCATTGTATTGTTCTTTTTTAAATGAGCATGATAAGGCCTGAACTTATTTTCTTAACAATACTAACTAAAATTTTATCTTCGGCAAATATCTGTTGGAAATGGACTCTTAAAGATGAAGAGAAGCAATATGGCTAACGAAAAACTCGTGAAATTCTTCGGAAATCACTTTGTTCACATGACAAATACTATTTTCTAATATTAAGATTGGTTTATTCATTAACAATTTTCAGAGATTTTTTTCTTACAATATAAACCTGTAAAAACAAACAATAATAAGATAATTGGTTCATGCACAGCATATATAACTGAGAATTTATCATATAAATGGCTAGTTACTTTAATACTAAAGTGCTGTCATAGAATAAAATGGACGAAGATGTTGCGTATTGGAATATATATTTTTAAAACTAGTAGACCTATGACGGAGAATGATAATTCATCGCCTGAAAGCCATAGCATTTCTGAAAAAGTATGTTATTTGGCACTAAAGTTAGAATATTTTTGAAGTTTTTGTACACAATATATCAACGAGAGTTATGAATAATAAGAATTGCGGCCCTAAGAGATCTTGTACAGAGAAAAAATAGCAACAAGGAAAAACGCTGAAAAGCAGATTATTTCAAGAAAATAATATGCAAAGCTATTAAAGCTCTTCGATTACAACCGAGTATGGATTTAAAAAAAGAAAGAAAGAAGGAAGAAACAGGATTGGATAGACCATTAGTCAGATTAATCTAAACAAAATTTATAACAATATTACCAAGGTTATACAGGGTGTATCAATAAAAACGGGACAGATTTGAAAAGTCTGCCAAAATTTCATTTCAAATTATGGTGTTTATATTTTGATGTTAATAGATGCTCTGAAGTCTTATCTTTCAAATGCAATTTGAAACAATAAGTTTCGTTCAAGCTTGAGCGCACACAGAACGTCTTTGTCGGGGGCCCAAAAAAAGGCTTGCGCACAAATTAAAAAAAATGAGAAATACGATCATCAGACTTCTTGCTTACCAGCAGACTTACTTTTAACCTTTTCATTATCTTCGCCATTAGTTTTCGAAATATGCTTTCAAAATACATTTACAAAGCTATTTATTTACTTGAATGGCTTTTTGTTTTGTTTTGTTGTTTGTTGTTTTTTCACGTTAACATGTTATCTTTAGCACTTGAAATATTCCCTCAAACTAAGAAAAATAAATAAGAAATGTTATCAACCCAAGGAAGGGGATTTGGTTGGTTGGAAGATTATTTGATTGAATTGACCTGCTTTGTTTGTTCGTTTGTTCTTATTTATTTGATTGATGATGTTTGATTGATGGATTGATAGATTGACCATTTTGGATGATTAGTCGTTTGATTAATCATATGTTTCTTTAAATGATTGATGTATTGATGATCGATTACTTTTTGTTATTGATGTTCAATATGATTGATAAATCGTTGGAAAGAATCATAGAAAAATCACCTCATTAGACTAACATATCATTTATCAGTGTAAAAGTAACAATCAATCCGAATGTCTAGTACCCGATTAAAATAAATAATACCCCCTTTTTAACCTTAGACAAAAACTTTCCGTGTTTCGTTCAACAGCATGCAACAACAACAAACAAAGCAAATCAATCAATCAATCGATCAATCACATCAATTAAACAAGCATGGAAATCCACTTTCTTGGTTGACAAAAAAAAGGGATTTAAGTTTGAATGAAAATTATGCAAAAAGAATTACATATTAAAATGACCCCAAACAAACAAACAAAAAAAAACAATTTAAAGTCAATAAAAAGCTTTGTAACATGAATTTCAAATCAAAATTCGAAAATATTGGCAAAGAAAACGAAAAGTTAGAAGAAGGACTGCTGATTAGCAAGAAGTCTGATGATCATATTTATTCGTTTTCCATTTTGTGCGCAAGCCTATTTTTTGAGCCCCCGATAAAATGTTCTGTGTGATGCTCAAGCATGAAACGAAACTTATTTTTTAAAATTACATTTGAAAGATAAGACTTCCAGAGCATGCTAATTTAACATAAAAATATAGGACATCATGATTTGAAATACAATTTTGACAGACTTTTCAAAACTGTCCCGTTTTTATTGATACGCACTGTAGAGGAGACAATTTCTAAAAGGAGGGGGAAATATGCGCTCACATACATACAAACACTGGTCCCCAAAGCGGCCTGTTCGTGGCGCCTTACAACCCAACCATGCATGAATGCATGTGTAACGCCTGGTTAATGGCCGCCATGGAACAGACGTCCTAGTAAGAAGGAAATCACAAACTGGACAATTTAGAAATAAACATTGACATTCAGCTGTTACAGCAGAAGGGGGTCTATTATTTAGCAAAAATATGGCAAATAATGTGCGATATTTTATATCACGATCTTAATTCCCCAATTTTAAACGATGATTCAAAGATCATAATAATTCATTAATACAAAGTTAGTCATGTTTGGCTTACTCCGGCAGTATAATTTGTGTGGAAACCGGGTGATCAGTCAATTAAATGTTGTGTGAATATAAAATTAAAATCATCCTCATTATAAGCCAATTCACTGATTTGTTTTACCCAAGATTAATATATCGAATGGAAATCGTTCATCCGGTACGCGGTTCGAATCCCGTCCATTCCACGAGCATCATTCTGCAAGATGTCAATCTACAATTTGCTGTACTTGACCCAAGTGAGGTGAATGGGTACCGGTAGGAAGCAATTCCTTGAACGCTGTGAGCGCCTTTCAGGGTAGCCTAGCTTAGCCGGGTAATAATAATTTGATGCCCCTTTAGAACTCTACAGAGTGGATACGTGCGCAATACAAATCACTTTATTATTATTATTATTATTATTATCTATTATTTCATAATAACGTAACTGTATTTGTAAAAAGCAGAAAAAGAAAGAGATACAGACATACTAACTCAACAAGATTGTGTTGAAAATATGAAGACAATAATTTTGAGTTTATATCTTACCGCACAGTACACATGGAAGCTTATCAATTCATAATCTCATAATCTTAGAATGAAAAACAGAAAGAAAGGGAGAAAGAAGATGAAAACAAAGAAAAAAACACCTTTATTGAGCGCAGATATAGTGAAAAAGCGGGAAAATAACAGCTCATGCAGAAATGAAGATGAATATTCTTCGAAATTATGCAGCGCCAAGTAAAGAGGAAAACAATGCTATTTATAAATTTCTAAATTAAGCCCAAATTAGAGTTTCATATTCCTAATATAAATATAGTTGATGACAAAAGCAAAAGCAAAAGAAGAAAAAAAAATCTATTATGTGTTCGTAAGCTATACAAAAATTGTTTGCATTTATTAAAAAAATTGGCAAATACATTCATTTTCTCACAGGCATAATTATCACTAATTTAATTATGGCAATAAATTATTTTATTCTATGTACTCATTGTTTTCTTATATATCTGTATTTTTATGTTTGTGTATCATTGAGCACTGCTCCATACAAATCGTTGCTGTATACATTGTAAATAATAATTGCAAATAACTAAATAAATCTTCCACGAACAAAATTCAAACTCGATTCCGATGTATTTCTGCATGTCTTCCGTATTAAATGCTTGAAATAGAAAATACAAGAAATATGTGTTTTTACATCATAATTTATGGCGACTCTTCTGACGCTAAATTACCAATTATTTTGTTTTGATAGAAATAATACTCGATAACTTTGTAATTGGAATTTAATGAGCAGAAAATTATTTTAAACAATACTATTTCATCAAATTACATCAACTTCAAATCTTTATTTGAAGAATAAAATGCCGAATTTAGCACGTTTACTTCCGAATCGCTCAACAACCTCGCAACAGTATCATTGAGGTTTGTGAGCCGTCACACACCAATGCTCGGCGCGACCGAGCGGGAGGGGATGGTTACTTTATGCCGTGATCGACGGCGTGCAATCCGATAGCTCACGCTCAAGATAATGCAAATGCCAGGTGCTATAAATACACATTCATTATATTTCATGAAGAAGGAGAAAAAAAAAATCATCTTATTTCTGCTCTGAATTGAGGGGGGGGGGATACGTTACGCTTTGTAGGTTAAGCAGTCGCGCTTGTTTAAAGTAGAAATTGGAGTTGTCTTAATATGTTTGCGCTTAATGCACATGTCATAAATCTAAATTGACTCATTAACATCCCCTGGTGATCGCTTCTTCGAGAGTTTGAATGCAAGTTCACGCTGTATATTTCGTTCAGATTATAACTTCATTTTTTAAATACTTTTATATTTTCTATAAAAGCATTACAATAATAAATAACCACGATTGATGAAAATCATTAAAAGTTGTTTTCATAAAAATAAATTTTAAAAAAGAACAAGAAAAGGGATCATTTGTGAATATTGGCTGCGAGAACAAAATTATTTCAAGCTTTATTTTAATATATATGAAAAAAATAAACCCAGTTTACTATTTATTATACTTTGCTAAAATTCCCCGAAATATTTTTATTCTAGCTTTAAGCGCGTATTTTCTATATTTTCTCTTTATATTCTCTGAGAAGAATCAGATGCTTCAAGATGAATTAAAGACTACTAACAAAAGCTTCGGACTATACGGTATAATGCCAATTTGAGTTTTAATGCTTGCCGAGCTTAACCGAACCATGTAGGTATGAACAAAACTGACCTAAAATCTTTCCATCTGTCTTGTAATTTTATGTAATCATGTATTATACATTTTTAATTAACTTTTTTTTTCAAAGGAACGAACGTTATTCACGACGGTGTTATCTTTTGGGGTCAGTATTTTTTTTTCTTTTGCTTCAATTTTCTTTCAAAGAGAACAAAAGATGAACCTCGTGTCCACTTGCAAGATAGACCACTCCACGATAACAGCAAAACCACATTCTTTTATATTCCCTCACTTTAAATTGTGCAATAGACACGAGAGAACAGACGGTAAAAAATGTACAGATTTTGGAGTAAAATAAAAGAATATTGCACAATTTCATTTTCATTCAAAATGGGTTGCTATCTTTGGTTGATCATGGTTGAACTCAAGTAGCTTTGTTCGTGTGCAGTCATCCGCGTTTGGGTTTTGAAAGCTTGGAAACGTGTTGGTGGGAGCATACTGCTACTTCGGCATGGTCGGAGCATTCGAAACGCACCCCCTCATCTCGAAGAGTAATCCGTGATTTTTGTTTTGTTTGTTTGTATCTATTCCTGGATTAATTATTCATTCAAATCTCATCATCTGTTCACCCTGGTAATAATTGTTCGTGGTCATGCTTTACCTACTGTGTTTCTTTCAATGGCCGAGGTTGATGCCCTTCATGATCAGAATGCTTTCTTTTTCCACTCACCAAAAGGTGGTGGTTTTATGCTTGGTCAACAAATATTTAATGGTGCCATTGCCATTTAATACACTATTTTGACAAGAAATCTGTCTATATTGTCAAACAAAGAAGCTTTGATCAAAATTAGTATTAGATAACAAATCAAGAAATGACAATGGATGAAAATCGAATCCATTTAATGCAGTATTGGTTTTCTCCTTATAAGGTTCCATGTTAATAATGTTGTATGGTTTAATGTACATGGAGATGTATAGTATTATTGTTTATTTTTTTAATTATCACTAATTTTAAAGGATATTCATCAAAACGCTATATATTCTTTTTATAATTTATAATTGATATCAAGTTGAATCATTTAACCTTTTCTACATTTCTTATTCTAAATTTATTGCATGAAAATTATGTTTTTCAATTGTTGAAGCTAATTACTCGTGATACATGTTATAGTGAAAATTTAAAATGTTCACATTTTGCGATGTAACTGTTTGCTGTTGTTTTAATAGAATCGCGAAGGCCTGTTTGCATATTTTTTGGAATGCTGAATAATTATCTAAAATGCTGACGCAAGAAGAGACGTGTAAATAAAACCATCTCCTCGTTTAAAAGCATCTCTGTAATTATTTTATCTATCCATTTTACAGACCCGCAACTGAGGTTTAAGAAGAAAAAAAAAACCTGCGTAAAGTTTCACCATCTCGTTTGTTTTCCATTGGGGTTGGTATCATGAGCACTGTGTTTAGTCTCATAACGAGAAGAGGAGGCAAACGAGGGATTACCTCTGACAAAATACAAACATCAATTGATCCTATTCAAATGCGATGCAAAATTTACAGAGGCACGCAGATTAAGTGATCATGAGTTTTATAGGATTTTCATCCCAGGACATGACAGTCAGACAAGTTAACTTCGGAATTTCGGATCCAGATGGCCCGTTTTATGCCGTCTTTTAAACAAAAACCCCATTTTTCTAAGTCGAGGGAGGAATTTTAATGCCCCTTGGTCCACTGTGCATAAGACATGTCATCTTACGGAGATGTAATCCAATGCTAGCAATTTACCCAAGACTAGGCTTTGAGTTTCTGAGCTGCCAAATTGACTTATTGACTCACGCAGATCCGCCTCTGCAGCTCGGCGCTCGTCAGTGCGCCATTATGGGTTCCTCCATACAGTGGCGAAGCGTCCTGAGATAGATTTTTGCTGGGAGCCAAGTTCAAAAGGCGACCAAAAGGGCCGATTTCAAGCAAGGGGAGCGGATAATCGACGGCCTCAGCGAACCATGGCCCTCTATAAACACACATGCAAGTCTGTTACAGATGGAAATGTCATATTGGTGGACTGGAAGAAAACAAGAGCACTAGCTTGCTTTGCCTGGTCCTCTTGTAAAACTACCCGTAATCAAAATAATACGGGACTGGGCCATAGTTAAGTTGTCAATGCCGCGGATTCTCTGGTGCGATGGAAGAAAAGTTCAAGCATTTGTTGTCTTAAAGGGGATCGAAAGAGTTGGTATATTTATCGTTTCAGAATACACATGATTAATAAGACGAAATTTACAGGGTTACACAAAATATTTCAGAAAATCATATAAATTTGTCTCTCAACCAAAGATTGATCTTGACACCTATCCATGAAACAGCAAGATCACACACACACACACACACACACACACACACACACACACAAGATGAACAAAGATGAACATATTCTCATTTAATTACGAAAATGTATACATTCAGCCATGGAAATATTCAAGATAATATGTTATCTTTGAAGAAAAAAAAATCGAAGTAACATAATTTCCATTCCATTAACAAAAAAAATAGTAGTTCAGTTAGTTCTTATTTATCGTTTATCTCTACTAACCTTTACATTACCAAAAGGGACATTTAAACGAGCACATCATCAAAAGTTTTCTGTTATTGCACTGAATGGAAAAAAAAAGTTGGAATTACCAAGTTAGTATGTAATCTCTTTATCTAGCTCAAGACTCAATACATCGATCCTAGGCCCTTCTAATCACAACCCTTTAATCATATCTGTTCTCTATTTACATCTCCATGCCACACTTAACCCTCTAGCTACGTCACGTTGGTATGTTAACATTTTGAATTGTGACACTTTAATTTTGATAAATAAAGATGGTGGGTGTCTATTTGCAGAGGTCGGTTGGAAGTCTCTATTAGATTACGGTATTAATAACAACGTCTTGTCCTCCACCTTCTCTCTTCGTTTTCCTTTCCTCATGAGAACAGGTACAACTGGATTATCAAGTATGTTCTATTTTGCTGTGCCATAATGTTTGATTTGGGCTATCAAAACAAAACGGTTATAGCGTTCACTAACGTAAATGTTAATTTTGGGTACCTGGTAACCCTTATCAATAAGATTCTAATTCTAAAATAGCATTGTTGACACGAATGACTAATTATGAAAGCAAACATTCCGAGTGTATGGGAGGAAGGGAAGTGATTATGAAGTCTTTTTATGGCGTTCAGCTTGTCAATGTGAAAAAAAATATGGATTTCATGTTACATTAGTAAAGATGGGAGACCTTTTCTCTCAAAGATGATAAGCACAACTCTCGTTGATTGGAATGAAGAAATGGGTTAACCTGGTAAGAGAGAAACACTGATCGATTCAACGGCAGTCTGCACTTTGTCACATAGTCTTTCCTAGGCAGACTGTTGTTCGACACATTCTTACGAGGAGAATTCCCTACCGTAACGTCTGGAAGAATAGACTATCTGTCGGTGACGAGATAGCGTCGCGGGTGACGAACGCGACGCCGCGTGTTACACAATGTTTGCTGTCCACTGAAGACAACCTCATTAAAACATATCAAAACTGATATATCCAGTCTATAGCCTGATTTAGAAAGAAGTCTGCCATGCAACAGATTAAGAAATACAGAGAGAAATACATCGAGGGGTAGGAACTGAGAGTTGGGAAGACAGATTGAGAGAGGGAAATAGAGGGAAAGAATGAAAGGGAAAGCTGCTCATAGAGAGGTTATGTTTACAGAGCGTTATAGATACTTTAATACCGGGCACCCAGCCCTCTGGACCGCCAGCTATCTGGGCTAAAGCTACAAGACTCGATCCACACTCATAGAGAGCCGACGATACTGTAAACTGATGTCTGCATTACTCGCTCTCATAAGAAGGCCAGGGTGGGGTGGGATACAGAGAAATCTAAGGCAAGTCTTGAAAGAATTGTAACGATATTCACCCCTTTCACTCAACATATTCAAAGGCACATAACAGCAGCACGTACACCAGTCAAAGTAAGTTTGTCTATATGCAAAGTAAGAAGCATTGCTGGTGTCCACTACCTTCTGATCTATTGATAATTGTAAAGCAAGATATATTGCATCCAAAAATACCCAATTGCTGTAAATCAGTAAGTACAACCATATAGACCAAGACATGATATTCCTATATTCAATATGTATGATAATTATGTGAAACCGAGTCGTGCAAAACTTTAAATGCAATCCTTGGTTTAGTGGAAAAAGACGAGCAATAAAAACAAACGACAACAACAAAACCACATTCATTTTTAAAATAAGATTTTACAAAAAAAATTGTACTTTTAAATAGCAGGTTAGAAAAAAAAAACCTTTTTGTATTTAACGAAGCAATGAAAACCCTTGTTCTTGATCGTACTTATTATAGCCAAATTGTCTGGTCCCAGAACACCCTGCACCTCGTTATAGGTCAGAAGGGATCGAAGGTGTGAGAAGGAAAAAAATAAGGATAAACAAGAACAAAGAAATGAAGAATAAAAGATTTACGGAGAGAGAACGAAGAAAATTCTTGTAAACTATGAGGGGTTGGCGTGGGTAGTATTTCTTGAATGGGAACGAGTACTTGAGATTTTCTAAAATAATGGCTCTCCAGAAATAATGATTTCTCAGGGCATCTTCAAAGTGACAGAACAGCCAGAGACGCGTCTCTTCAGGAAAACACATGATCGTTCAAAATAAATGCTCTTCAAACGAAATACACTCAAAAACGATCCCAAATTACTTCAGACACTAAGAATGGGGCTTCCTCAAAAGGAAAGGGAAATGGAAAACTTTCTTTCTTCCAACTACATTGTATATCATGGTGGACAAGAAATTCGGGTTTTAAGTGCGATCGAAACTGGATTGAAATCCTTGCAAACAGTATCATGACAGGCTCGAGTGTAAAGGGATGTTCGTAATGCAAATATGAGTAACTGAACCCCCTTTACTTACCCCCTTGTCCCACCAATATACTCCTATATCGTGTCACTGGTCCGTTGATGCACGCACACACTTGACGGTAAATCAAGACGGAATGGAAAACAACCTCAAACGAACAATTTGAGAAGATAATCGTTTACAGATCTATACTTTGCCTCCATTTTCATGATTGGGGAAACTGCAATCTAGCGTGTTTTGTGAAGAGCTCGTTTTTTTCCTCAACGCGATTGAAATAGTATCCTGATTCCCAAGGTGATCATGGTGATTGTGCTTTAAAAAAAAAGGAATGGTTATCATTTTAAGACGGTCGGACACGTTCTGGCTGCTATTTCTTTGCGCTGATTATGTATTGGGTATTATTTTTATTGCATTGATTGAACATATTCATTTTTATATATATTTAATTTTCTATTTTATAAATTTTTTTTTTTATCCCCTTCTTCTTAATCGACATTTAATATAAATTGTTATCAGTTTGTTAAAAGCCTGCATATCGTAGAAGAAAGAGAAGAAAAACTATAAAGGATTATCAATATGTATTTGACAAACTACCGATATGTTGTTATTATTCTATCGATATACGTGCACTATAATTTTCTTTTCAATTTTAGCAAAGTGTAATGTTTACCGCATGTCAATTCAGAAGAGGAAATTTCTTGTGTGCCGAGTTTTTTAGCTGCTAATATTGACATGGGAAACATGAAAACACAAAATATAATACTAAGTTTATTACTTTAAAGTTTCACATGCGTCCTGTGAGGATTGAGGGATGGAGATCAGGATTTTCTTGCAATAATATTTAGCAGTGGGTTGGTCCATGATTTCCGAATGAAACCTTTTCAATCTCTTGGGCGGATATTGCTCGTCCTTTTTATCATAATTTTCATATAATGACGAGTATAGGTAGGTCTACATTTTTATGGGTCAACCTATGATCAAGAAACAATGAGGTTGATTTGTAGATTGTCTACACTCAATAGAAAACATAAATAACTCATTCTGATGTGATGTGTTACATTAAAAATTGCATTTTTATTTATCAGTATTTTTTAGATCTTTTATCTTTTGATCTGATTTGGTTTAGTCGGTACCGCTCGGAATTTTGGTCCACTTATATTGGAAGAACGTTAGAATGGTGAAACGGAATGTGTGCCCACAGAATAGTCTACCTTTAGTTACACAACCCTGGCACGCATTGTTTAAAAGTCTTTTCCTTCTTTTCCCCCTTCCAAATATGCTCTATCAATAATTGATAGTATACCGTTTCGTGTAACAAAAATGGTCTTATCATTGACTTTTATAGATCCTGTAAATTGAGATCATCACATTTCAAGCTATATTACTTTACATATAGTATCAATATCAACCTTGCTCGTTTTAATATCTTATCCCATCAGGGAGCCTTAATGATCATGTTATAGTAATTATGTTATGTAGGAGCTATATTCTCGGCACTAAACATTATTCATTTCAATACACATTTACTAGACCAAATTACGGCGACATTATGTAATGTCTGCGAGCATGGTACAAACTCGCTTACTTCTATAGACCAAATCATGGTGACATTTCGTACTGTGTGTCGACATCTTCATTAGACAGCAAATACATTAAATTCTCCGCGTTTATTTATTTGTTTGTTTATTTATTTCAGTTTTATTTTCAACGTGGTCGTCTCATATCAAGCTCATTTGTGGAATTTATGGACTTTTCTTCCATAAGGCCATGCATTCGTATAAAAATACACTACAAATGCATGACTAAATCATCAAAATCGAATTATGAACTAAAGTGACCTCCCCCCCCTGTATTGTTGTTTTGATTTGATCTGCATCTTGATGCGTTTGTTTTGTGTTGTTAGGCGTCTTCGGTGCTTTGTTCTCATGACTTGAGCGGATTGTGTTATAATATGTATGGACCTTTCCTGGATTGCGCTATACTGTGAGTGTGATGCCTATTATGTGTGGATCATGCTTGCGTGCCGGTTTAACGGAAATCGATGGTAATTGTGGTTACTATCATTTTAAAGAATGGTTCGAGAACGTTCTGCATTTTTTGTTTGCGCTTGCTGTTTATTTGCGCTGGGGTAGTTGTTATTTTGTGTTTTGTTTCATTTATTGTGTTTGATTTTGCGATTTTGTGTTTGATTTATTTCTTTTCAGTTCATCAGGGTTCGTTAGTATATATTTTTAATTTGTCTTTTTTATATGATCTTTTTGTTTTTATCTTCTGTTTTTCCGGTTATTCTCCCTTTTTTCGTTTTCTTTAATTCGGTGCATTATTTATGTTTGTAGTATTTTGTTTTATATTGGGTAATTTCAGTTTTGTTCATAATTTTTGGATCGCTGTTATTCATGTTCGTCGTAGGAATTTATAAAGAGAAGTAGTGTATAGAAATTCTATATAAATTGGTGATTTAGGCTATTATGTATTGTTTTTTGTACAATTTCTCTAGTTTTCCATGTATTTTTTGGGATTTTGTTGTGGCGTTTTAGGTTTATTGCTTGTGGGCTATTTGGATTTGTTTGCGAGCTAGTTTTTTGTAAGCTATTCGTGTTGTTGTTTTGTTCGTATTTATATCGTTAATTTTCTTGATTTTCTGTTTTTTTTCATATTTTTAGCGGAAAGTGTTAAATGGAGTTGTTTTGTTACCGTTTTGGCTATCCTGTCTATTTGGTTTTTGTTCTCATTTATCTAGAGTTGGAAAATTATTTTATTCGTGGGTGTTTGGTCCTCGTTTTTTCTTAGGTTGTTTGTTTTGTGGCTTGCGTGTTTGAGGTTGCTAATATTTGGTCGGTTATGGTGTGGGTTATAGACATCTCATGAAAAATTTTGAGGGTTCAATGATGTATTTCTACAGTTGTGCGTGGCATCTGTGGGTCTACTAGTTTATCTTTTTTTAAAGTTTCAACTACAATGTGTAGACTGAATGTCCTCTGTGAGGATGATGAGGGTGATGGTAGATCGGAGGGTGAAGGTTTCCGTGGTGTTTGTTGGCATGCATGTACTTGTTTTTGGTGTATAAGCATGTTTTTGTTGGGCTGGTCTCTCATTTTGTAAGTTTTTTTTTTTTTCTTTATTGTATATTCTTTTTTTATTTTTTGCATATATTTTCTCTGTGCGGGGTGGGGTCTTGGGGCGATTGTTAGTGGGTTTGCGCGTTTCTGGTGTTGATCATTTCTTGTTTTTAATCTCATATAGGTTTTGTGGGTTTTTTTGTTCTATAAGAGCTATATATTTTTTTCTTTCAGTTCTGTGTTATCTTTGATTTGTACGGAGTATCGTGTGAGGGTGGGTTTATGTGTTTTTTTTCGTATTTTCTTAGAGGCGTTTTTATGTGGTCTATATTTCGGATGTTTGGTCTGTGTAGTCGGTCAAGTTGTAATATTAATATATTTTTTCTTGATGTGTTTTGTGATGGGTTGAGTTTGGTAGAGTCGGTCTACTAATCAGCGCAGCTTTTCCTCAATTGGGAAGGAGCATTATTTATTTCTTACTCGTTCGGCTATTCTGTATGTTTGGTTTGTATTTTTGTTTTCATTTACTTTGGGTGAAGTTATAGAATATTTTTTGTGGGCATTTTTTGCTTATTGTATTGAGTTTATTGGGTTTTTTTTTATTTATGGTTCGGTTTTTTTTTTTGCTTTCTTTTGATCGTTGTTTCCTTGTATTTGTTTATGTGTTTCGCGGTTTTTTAATTTCTTTTTGGTTGTTGACGTTGCTTTCTTGCTTTGTGCGGGGTCTGTGATTGATCGTTTTGTTACCCCCCTTGCTTTGGTTGTGGCGGTGTTGGCGGGTTGGTTGCTGATTTGGTGTTGGGTTTGGTTGTTGTGTGTCTGTTTGTTTTTTTCGTGTTGTTGTTTATTTTTTCGTGGTGGCTTTTCGGTTTTGATTTGTCTTTTTTGTTGCTTTTTTTGGGTTGTGTCTGTTTTTATCGTTTTCTATGTGTGTTGGGTGTTTTTTTGTTGATTGCTTTTTGCTTTGGTGTGTATGTTATTTTGGTCTTGTTTCTTTTGGGTTTCTTGGGTGTCTGGTTTTGGGTGTGTTTTTTGGGGTTTTTTTT
Organism: Paracentrotus lividus; assembly: GCA_940671915.1. NCBI lineage: Eukaryota > Metazoa > Echinodermata > Echinoidea > Camarodonta > Echinidae > Paracentrotus > Paracentrotus lividus. The sequence goes on along the minus strand of CALNVZ010002100.1, from coordinate 25,683,854 downwards.
TTTTGCGGGCATTTTTTTGTGTTTTAGTGTTATGTTTTTTTTTGTTGCTTGTTTTTTTTTTTGGGGTGTTTTTTTCTATTTCTTGTGGAGGCATGGTTTTTGGTTTCGGTGGGGAGATTTTTGCCTTTTTGTTGCTTTGGGTTTTGTTGTGTAGTTTCTTTTTTTTTTTTGGGATGCGGTGTGTTGTTTTTTTTTGGTTTGGTCTTTTTCGTTCTGGGCTGGCTGGTGTTTTTCTGTGGTTATGTTTTTTTGGTTTTCGTGTGGTTTGGTTTGGCCGGCTTTTTTTTGTTTGGTGTGGTTGGTTTGTTTGCTGTGTTGTTGTTTTTATATTTTGGCTGTGTCTTTTTTGCTTTTTTTTTTTTTTTTTTTTTAAGCCTTGTTAAGCCTTGCTGCATACATTCGGAAGCCTAGTTGGTATGTCTTCGCGGTACATCTATAGTCTGTTGTGGTTGGTGTTGGATTTGCATTTGTTTGAGATCTGCCGTGGGTCGCTTGATGTCGACGTGGATCGTTGTGTGTGTATGCTTCTTTTGTTTATTACTACCCATTTTTCTTTTATCGTGTTATTCTTGTATGTTTTTTGTGATGTTGGATCCGTGGGTCTGTTGATATTGCATTGCTTTTGGTTTGTTTGGGGTATTTTGTTGTTGGCTCTTTGTCGTTTGGTGTGAGGGTTTGTTTGGTTTTTGTTCCTTCTTCTTCTTCTGTTTCTACGTTTACTTTTTTTTTTGTTGGGTTTTCTGTTTGCGTGTTTCTCTTTCGCTTGTGTGGTTTCCTTTAACTTGGTTGTCATTGGATTTCCTGTTTTTTTGCTTATGGAGTTACCCTTGATCCCTTATATTTTATTCGGCTGAGGTCATTAGGTCTTTGCATTGTGAATTGTCGTGGATATAGCGACCGTCATGTGTGGAACGTGTATAGATTAGAGAGTTGCTCTGTTGCATCTTATGTTTCCGCCTTTGTCTTGTTTTTTTCGTTGTCTATTCTTTTTTTTGTTTGTCATTTTTCCGTTCAACCTAGGCAGTTTTTTGCTTCTTTATCGCTTGCATCCCTCGTATCTTGCCTTGACCGGTTAGTTCGTTATTCTTGGTTTGATTGCTTACGGAATGGATCTGGGTTTTTGTTTTTCTGGCATGGATTTGCACTCTTCGCCGGAGATTTTTCTGCTGCTTGATTTCGCTAGTCGTTCTCTAGTTTTTATAGCTGTGGACCGCGTCTATTAATCCTTTTTCTGCTTTTGTGGGGTATCTCCACATTACCACGGTATATTCTCGCAATGTTTTGTTTAACAAGTCTTGTTGTTCGTGCCTCCTCTCTGGTTTTTTCCTCATGTATTTTCATTGTCGGTCTTTTGGGCTCCGTGGTTTTGTTGTATGCTCACTGTTGTTGCTGCCTCTCTGTTGCTGGTTGTCATAAATTCTTTTGCATACCGTGCTCTAGTGTGGTTTTCTGTCGCGAGTTTTTTATAATTTTCAGTTTCTTTTTGATTCTTTATTTTGTTTCTTTTGGTAGCTTTGCGGTGTCTCTGGTGCTTTTACCTTGTCTCTTGCTCTTAGTGTCATTCTTTGCTTAGGTGGCGGTTTTTTCCATCGCTGGCCGTCTCTTTAGATTCCACTCCTTCCTTGACTGCTGGTCTGTTGTTTCTTCTTTTGTCTTAGTTCGTGGTGTTTGCTTCTAGATTTTGTCTTTCTTCGTGTCTCTACGGTACCATGCAAATGATTTGTGATTCTCTATTTATTCTTTTCTGTGGCTCTTTTTGTGTTTTATTGTTCTTTCTCCTCATTGTATATATTTTTATCTGAGACTTGTGTGTGTTGTTGTCATTTTCCATTGTTGTCGTCTCTGCTTATTTGAGCTATTATTATCTGTTTATTGCTTTTTCTTTCCTTTTAACTATATCTTCTTGGTATCGCTCGTAGATTTCTGATGTCTCCTACTTGGTTTGTCGTGGCTTACATATTTCTGTATAACGTCCACTTTGTCGGGAGTTCTTAATTGCTCCGAGGCATTTGTTAGACCCTTTTATGTATTATTCTTTTATGGGATTGTTATTGGAGCTTATTTTAGGGTTGGTCTCTTTTTGGCACCTGGGAAATTGATACTTCTTTCACTTGTAGATTCATCCCTTCTTGTTGAATATTCTCATCCTACTATTAGTCGGTTCTTTTTTTCGTTTGCTTAATGTATCGTGGTCCTTCCTTTTTGCAGTGCTTGAATGTCGACCTGGCTTTTACGATGTGATATTTTTATGTGATCTTCTTGGTTGCAGCGACAGCTTCATTATTGTTATGTTTGTCGAGCCGATGTGTTCGTGGTACATGCTTGATTTTCCTGCTATTATATATTCTTGTTTCGTTAGTGGCTTTTGCTGTGTCGGTGACCTGACTGCCGTGCAAGTCTTACAGTGTTGACGGTCGCCCTTATTTGATATGTAACTTGGGTCTGCGTTTCGTGTTAGGGTTTATACGATCGATTTGGTCTTGACTGGGTGTACGGCGGCTCGTCGGGGGGGGAGCTGGGTTTTCGTCACTGTGTTGGGTAGTACATCCGTTCATTCAAGACAGAGGGGGACGTTGGGGATCGTGATCCACGTAATTGCCGCCGGTAATCTCATGTTCTTGTAGCCGGAGCCCATTTTTTTATCCCCGGGGTCGTCTTTCTGTTTTTTGTGTTTCCGTGTCCGGGATCTTGGGTGTAACTTCTGGCTGTCCTGGTTGGCCTATTTGGTTTTTGCCTTCTGTTTTTCAGTGTCTTCTTAGAGTGGGTTGTCCCTTTGCGTTGTAAATTGGCGAGGAGTCCCGTCTTCGTGTTACCGATGCGTCGTCTGTTTTGGGGTCGTTTTTTGCTGCAGTGTTGTTTTGTCGCCGCTTCCCGGGTTTCTGTCGTTTGATTGTTGGAAGGAGAGCTGCATTGTGTTTCAGCTTGTGTACTTTTCTCTACTTATCTTCCCTTTTTGTTTTTCGTCCTTTGTTTCCTTTCTCCTTTTTATGTTCTCTTTGCTTTTCTTGCTTTCGCTACTTATTCCTGTTTTAGACGAGTGCATTCGCTTACCGAATGAGGTGTCATGCTTTTTTTCTTCATTTTCACGTGATTAGGGGAGCACTGAAACGTCAACGTATGTCGCCGTGATAGTTGCACTTTGTTAGAAGTTTTTTTTTCCTGCTGGAAACTTTTGAAGTAAGTTTGGTTTACCATGCTTATTTTTGTGACTTGCATTTATTCATAAACATCTGGTATTTTTTCGGTACTTGATTTTTTATTATTTTGATGCTGTGTGCTTAGGAGATGGGGTTTTTTGGGTTTGTTTTGAATATTATTAATGACTGGTAAGCTGTGGTATTTTGGGCAACTGCAAGTGAAACCCTTTTTGTGTGTTTATTATGAAGTAAAAATAATATAAATAATGAATTGAAATTTTTATGGTAATTGAGATACTGTAGGCTTTTAGGGCGTGAACTGGATGCGGATACCTATAGAAGGAAAGAGGAGGGATTTTAAGATGGAATTAGGTGGAGGATTTCTACGACTGTATTATGAATTTTTTAATGATTTTTGAGCATGTGTATCTGATTAATATTTTCATATACATATTTGTAAATAAAAAATTATTATGTTTTATTTAAGTGTATGATTATTTTTTGTTTTATATGGGAGGTTAATATTTTAGAAATTTATTAAGAGTTTATTATTTAAAGTTTTTATTTTAAGAAAGTTGTTTATTAATGTTCGTCCGTTATTTTGTAATAAATATTCGTTGGATAAGTCGGTTTCTTAACTGTTTATTGGAGTATTATGGTATTGTAGGGTGGAACTGAATAGGATGGTTTAACAGGTGCACTCGCGTATGAAACAACGAGTTAAAGCATGGTTTGTAATGTTACTTAACTGGTACCCTGACCGTAAATATATGCTTATTATTGGCCTCTATTTCTGATGACCGTCATGATGTATGTTTTAGAATTATGGGGTTCGCATGTTGTTCATTAAATGTAGATGTGAGAGTTTTCATGGTTGTATAGAATTTGTTGTTGATATTGGGTAAAAACGGGATAATAATTTTTGGCCATTCTTAAAGAGAGGTAGTAATTTTTTAAGTGATCTATTTGCGGTCAGGTAGTTTACATGTGAGGGAATTACGAGGGGAACCGATAATGGAAGTACAGAATGGATGATGAAGTAGATATTGAGGATGAATATGACTGGTTATGCTGTGGATGTCGGGCGGATGTAGCGGGAGGGGATAGGGTAGAGATGAGAGAGAACGGATATTGCTCTAATTGAATATTGATTAAAGAGTATTTGCAAGGTGATGATCGATTTTATTTTTTTGGGTTTCAACGAATTTTTTATTTTCTAGATAAGATTTTTTATTATGATTAATGATTTTTAAATTTTCAGATCCATTTGTGAATGAAAAAAATGACTCGAAATTCCATATGTCTATGATGGGAGAATGAGAAAATTTTAAGTGGGATTATCTAGAATGGTTCTAACAATTTGAACCATCTCATCTAATTTTCATATATACGTAATTGTGTAAGGAAGATTTATAGTGGTTTGGGTAATATGGAGAGGCGGTTAGGGGGTTGGGATAGTTTGAAGGGTGGGTGAGTATTGTATTTGCGGTGAGTATATTGCGATAGGGGATATTTTAGAGCGTTTGAGATCATTTTTATGAAATGTTAGATAAGATGTTTTGAAAGCGGTTAAGTAGTATGGCAGTGGCTACACCTAGAGAGTCCAAGCTTAGGGAATGATTAATCTGGAGGGGTGTTGTTTTTTTTTTTTCTTGTTTATGCACCTCGCTCTTTTCACCTGTTCTTTTGTGTTATATATTTATAAGGTTGTGTCATAAGGGAGCGATTTTATTGGATATAAATAGTTATTAGGAAAGAAATGGAGAATCATAAATATAAGATATATTATCATATAACTGTACAGTGATGTTAAATGAAATTACTTGGGTTTAGGGTATGCCTTATATGTTTGTTATCTAGATTTGATGTTTTGACTAAATCATGAGGGATTATTTATATGTATTTTAATCGAGATATTTGTGGAAAGTAGTAATTCTCGTTAAATGTAGGAGTTCCTAATTGATACTATTTGGAGCCATGTTTTTTAATTTGATTTAGAATTATTATTGTATAGTTGTTTTCCTATAGTCGCCTAATAGTAGTGCTAGTATAATACCTACTTATTGTTTTCTAGTTAATTTTCTTGGTTTGCTGAGTGAGTAGTTTATCCGAAGGGATGTCGTGTTGAATGAAATGAGACTCATTCAAGGCTTTGTGTTATGTCTCTTTCCCGTTTAGTATGAAATTCTCTAAAAATTTGAAATAAATAAACTAATGGGGAATTCAGAGGAGGGGGGGGGGGGGCTGGCTGACAAGCATGTGCACGATAAACTCAGCTCAACACGTTTTAACACTCTTACC
>CALNVZ010002100.1:25642995-25678391 GCA_940671915.1 Paracentrotus lividus | reverse complement strand
CTTTTCGCTGATGTCCTAAACGACAGACAAGCAATTCCTCATTCTCAACAGAGTGAGAAAGGCGAACTCTAACAACGTCCATGCAAAGTCACTTATCGTGTCACTCAGTATATAGTCAGAGTGAGGGCAAAGCCGTGTTTGGTGCTAACTAGATTTGTTGAATACTAGTGCCCTGTCAAATAAAAGATATGATGAATCTTACGATCGATATCAATCGTAAGTCTATGGTAAACCGTGTACTGAGAGTAACAATCAATCGCAAAATTGATCGTATCTCTTTTATGTTACAGGGGCACAAGTCTACCTGCTCCAAATATATCAGTGAAATGTATAAATATCGACGATGAAACGTAAGGTCCGGTCATAAAATGCTGATGTTGGTCTTTTAGTTGGACGTCGAGAGTAAAATTGGAAACAACTTGGATGCCTGAAATATACCCAGGTGTGATATGATCACCAGTCCAGTCATTGTTCAAAGTACTTTTCAAAGTACAAAATAATGATAATAATCATGGTCATATAATCGATACCATACGTGTAGCCCTATGCGTAGCTTATTATAATGGTTAAATAGTCCCATTGATATAGCATTTCTCGCACACTTTTTGAGGAAATTTATGAAAGAAAGTTTGAGCCTTACAATAGGTCATAATAAATTAAAAAATTAATTTTCTCACGAGACGAGTATAGGCATTTAAAACAGGATTTCACACATTAAAAAAAAAAAATACTTTCCGCTGAGTTTACTCTTCAAAAGTACATTTGCCTTCCGCGCTCAATCCAAGACAAACTAGGCTTACACAAAAATTATTTTAAAAACGTTTGCTTTAACATGTTTAATAATAATAATAATAATAACATTTATATGGCGCTCAAATGGTTGTTTCTAAGCGCTTCAACATGCAAGTCTTGAACTTAAGCTTCAGGAAATATTTACAAAATGTATTTTACTATTTTGTATGAAACAGTTGACATGCAACAGGAAAAATAATTCATATAATTGGCAGTGCAACTAATACAACGCGAGTTACATTTCATTGAAGTTAGAATATAAAGTTTTGATAATTTTTCACCGTTAATGATCACACATATACGATGCCCTTTGTTTACCCTTCAGTTCACCTTTATTCGTCATACACGGGGGAGAGAGAAGGCAGTGAAATATTATTCATCAAATTTCCTGTGTTTCGATTTTATGACCTGAATATTTCCGATATAAATTTAATTTTATCATTGCCTGTACTTTCTATAATACCCATCGTGTGAGAGAGCCGTGGACAGAAATTTGCAAGATACGCATCAAGTGTATCAGTACTTTTAGAATCGTAAATATTTATGACATTAATGTCGGAATATCACTTTACATCTTAATTAAATATGTCTTCTATTCTTCTATCCCTTCTTAAAATAGACTTGTGCCATATCATGAAATCGATATTGTATGTTTGAGAATATGATTGGGTAAAATTTTTGGACTAAGTATGGACATGGTACTTTCTCTTCTTGATGCGTTATGTCCAAAATTTGAAGTTATGATATAAAAGAAAATGACGCTCTGAAACAAGAAAAGAGGTTTTTCATATAGCCCTGTTCTATTATTTTCTATTTATGTATTTCTAGTTTATCTATTTGTTATGAATGTGTATAAGTCGCTCTGATAACTAACCAAAGCAATTACTTTTAAGTCATTAAAATTTAGAGTATTCACAAATGTCAAAAACCTGACTTCTTGACTATTATGTTTATTAAACAAAATTGCAATTTTTCGGTCCAACCAAACTTACATTCAAAACAAAACAAACAACAAAAAGTGAACTAAGAATTGACAATAAAAACAACATTTCATGTTCACCGGGATAACTAATAATGATAAGTTTACTCTTCTAATACGTCCCTCGATGACGAAATCGTATATGGCCCAATCAACAACGGGTCCCTGGGCGAGATTCATCGTCGGAGCGTCGACTCGACCAAGATCTCACGACGTCGACATTCATATCAAAGATTCATATTTTTTCTCTTGTCATCCAAGCGCCTGTAATGTCTCACTCTGAACGAGCCTAAAAGTTGGTGTCTAGGTCAAAGTTCAGAGCGGAACAGGTGCGCAGGCCGAGTCGACTCGCAGAGGGCACGAGTGAATTACGCTGGGAAGCGAATCGTCTGAAATAATAGGGCGATCGGGGAAATAATTATAATAATATTTGTGTTTGGACATCGCTTAAATGTACTCTTAAAGTTTACTTATCATGTCAGGACACAAAAAGAGATGATATTTATTTGTTGTTGTTCAAGCTCAATAGTGAGTTATCACAAGAGACTGGATCATTGACATATACAGGTCTGACAGAGTCAAGCAACTATAAAAACGATGATATTAAAATTGACCTGATGATGGGTTTTATTGGAAGATTTGGCAAGGATAATTTAGGTTGGCATTCTAGAGTGAGCAATAATGTGATGGTACCTACTCCATTTTCAAATATTTTATGTACTGAGAACTACCATAATTAATCAGTAATAATTTAATGGTTTCTACTATTAGAATGTCTTTGAATATTGTAGATTTCAATTTAAAAAAAAATAGATCGTAACATCTATATAGGAATTCTCCTGTAACTAATAGGAATTCTCCTGTAACTAATATAAATAAGGAGAGGAGGAGGGGATAGAGAGGGGGAGAAGGGACGGAGAAAGAAATATAAGAGACGTGAGAGAGAGAGAGAGAGAGAGAGAGAGAGAGAGAGAGAGAGAGAGAGGGGCGGGAGGGGGAGAAAGGGGGATATGGGTAGGGGTAAAGACAAATTGTGAATACCCTGAAATGAGACATAGAAAATTGTTTCCAGCGTTGGCGGCGCTAATTGATATTTGACCGACACATGTCACAATTTGTGCCAACAAAAATTTGATTACTTTATCTCCCCGTCTACCACAATTTCCATGGGAAGCAAGTTGCGAACAATGGTAATTTGCCTAAAATATTCTCCTCAACCAGCCGCGTACAGCATAACGAATGAATTCGTCATCCCGTCATAATTGTGAGATTGTTTTGGAAACCATTAATTAAGTCATTACAGACGTTAAGGCTTAATTTTGTTTGATTGCTGAAAATAATGAGTTGTATGCATATTTCTCTCTCAGACGCATGGCTTATTCCATATTTCCGCTGTAATTCTAGCGAATTATTGATGATTGAAGTCTTACATTGTGAAACGCCCTTTTAAGAACTGGACCTCGTCCTTGAATAAAAACTATTTACAGACAATTTATTCATAACCTTTTGGATTATTTTTAACCAAAATGAATGTGTATATTAATTTCATTTCTATAATTAGGGTTCATTGCTTAGTTCAAACCATAACCTCCTTTCGTGATTATTGATACATAACTGTCATCTTAAGTGACATATCTAAACATGGTCATTTTTTTATCACTCTCATAAAATTATTGGTTTTAAAAACGTGCTCGGAATCACTTTGATGTGGTTAAGAATGCCGTAAATCAAATGGATTATTTACACTTTCTTTTACAGATTACGGAATGAATTATGAATGCACGGTATCCAGACCTGAACTTAAGTTCAAAGCTTTTCAATGAAATGAATACATACTTTCTTTGTACATTGTCAATTCGATTTGCAGTGTCTTACACCGTCATTATATATCCTGATTGTCTGTCCCAGTTGGTGTCAATGGCACACCCATGTTTCTCACGATTCTATTAAGGTTAGGGAACTCCATATTACCACAAACTCACGTCCAATAACGAGCAAATTTGTGCTTTCATAGGATTACTAATGCACTTTAGCTCCAGTATTACAAAGTTGTGCTCAGTTCAATGACCCAACCCGCAACAAGCTGTGGAATCATGACAGCGGAACTAGACGTAAATATGAACAATTGCGATTGCTTCTTCCGCTATAAATGCGAAGATCCCACTTGGACGCCGCAATGTCCATCCAACTATTCAAATCTAATGGATTTTTGGAAGAAATATCTTACAAGACTGTGATAATTACAGGTTAACGTCACCTATTTTATATTTATCACATCATACTAAATTAATTACTATCTTTCCCGTGAAAAATCGTATTCTAGTTTTCTACAGTCACCTTTTTTTACTATCTTCATACGATGAAGACTCATTATCTGAGGGGTCCTCAGTGTGACGTCACTAGTTTGGGATAGGAGACAATTTTGTAGATATGGGGTTTTATTTAGAATCCGATCTTATTTACATCTGTTATTCGATGACTTCTGTAAATAATAAATATTTGGTGTTTAATAATTAAGCTGAACTTAGAATTTTATAACGCAGATTTTAGGCTACTTTTTCATATATTATACAATATAAGGGATATATCCCCCGAGCCTCTATCCCCCAGCTCTACTCAAAACTAGAGCTTTTTAGCATGGTTAAAGACATTTTTTCATATCTTAATTTGATCTTTACCAGGGATACGCGTAATATTGATCCGACCAGTGGACCAGGCTGTTCAGATCTGTAATCATTTCCACACTTTGATCGGTATTGACAATATCAGATCAACACCTCTCTTTCCGTTTCTCTAACTTTTCATTATCCCTTATTGACTTGTTGACGAAAATCTACAAAAGCAATTCCCCGACTCTATCTTGTTTTTTGAGGTCTCCTTCTTCAATATTATACCTTTGCTTCATTCCCGCTGGTATAAATGGGCCGCGGGGTCAGCGCCCGAAGGTACAACTGCCACACTGATCGGATTTAACCCTATACCCGTCTGGGACAACCCATCGTGCTAACTCCCATAGCGCTGCCATGGCTTGTTTGTTCTGCTACAAAGTATCGCTGACACGTATTCGTGTCCGAATCGTTCCTTCTAAATTGACATTACACTTCGGCTAACAAATTGGTCCGTTTGTCGGCTCGTAGCCGGCGAATTAACCCCCACCAGAAGTCCCCCCGGTTAGAAGGCGAGAATCCCTCCACACTTCTATCAAAGGTAATTAGGGCGAGACCGGACCAACATCTCGATTTGCTTGACTTACTTACAACTTGATTCTTCAGCCAGTTTGAGCTTGTTTGGGTATCCAGATCACATTTGAAAAGCCATCCTTTTGGAATATTTTGTCTTTACTTGCACCAAGAATCTCCAGCGAGAGAGAGAGAGAGAAAAAAAAATGATATACGCACTAGAATCACAATGCACCCGAATGTGAAAATACTTAGAGTGAATTAATAGTAATACGAATTAAAAGTTAATTTGTGAAGTATAATGCACCACAATAATATTTTCCCATGAATACTTGTGAACCTCTCTTCAAATACGACATCTACTTTTGATATTGTTTTGAAAGTTTTCTCCCGTACTTTATATGCTTACAATGAAAAAGTCAAACTTGATATGTATTTACGGCTCACATTTACAGTCTTTTGCTGTGTATGGCATGTATGGTGTCGTGAAGAAAAGAACTATAAGAAGTGTTTCCGTGTTAGTATTCACTGACCCGATTTGAACCTTAGGTACTTGCACTCTCAGCCACGTGGTCAGAATTTCACTTTATAAGAACCCTCAAAGAACTCACAAAATAGAGTCGACAAGGTTCAACAAATCTCAATTTATTCTAATCTCCAGGAATGCATTTTCTTGATAAGTTTTTCGCTCCAATTTTTTACGAGAGAATAGAGATAACGAAACCGGGTGATGTGATTTTTTTTTTCCTTCTCCGAGGTGTCTTTGAGTGAAAGTTTTGGGTGATGAGGTTGTTTACGGCGGGACGGGGTGCTGCAATTTTAGACTGCCATCACTTTAGTTCAATCTTTCACTTAGTAGGCCTAAGCGGTAAAAGAGATTTAAGAGACTGAAGGGAGGGAGAGAACAAAAAAGACAGGGGGTTGTAATTAGTTGGAGAAAGAAAAAATAAGGAAAGGAAAAGAAATGGAGAGGACGAAGGGGCGGAGGGATAAGTCATGCAGAAAGGCATAGAAAGGGAAAGAGAAGTGTGAAAATAATTAATTTAAAGATTGATGGAGAAGCTAAGAGAGAGAGTGAAAGTCAGAGAGGGGATTAAATATAAGTGGGTCAATCAATGAAGTCATCATTTTGTTGTGAAATTGGTCGATTTGTTGCGGAGGGTTTCCCATTTCACGCGGGTTCATGAACCGATACCAAGCTGTACAGTAGTGTCGCAATTACCGGTAGAGGGCTGAAAAGATCGAAAGGGATTTGGAGGTGTATTAGAGCGCAGCTACTGCGACTAAGTTCCGCATTCATACCCTTATACGGCAAAGCGCTCACGAGTTCTACTAATTAATATGTTTCAAATCGATATGATTTTTAATCTAATTATATTATTTCACAATCTTGCTTGGAAAAATACATGCGACCCGGTTGTATGTAATTTAAATAATCTCAAAGTAAATCGACGACTGCATATCAAAGCAATTATTTCAATATAAATATTTTTAGCTTTGACCTTTCCGTGGAGTATGTTGACCTTTTGCTTTCAATTCACACATTAAGCTCAAAGTGCGGCCAGCTATATCAACAAGCTTTTTCCCAAAGTCGAACGCATCTTTCCTGAAGAGGGGTCTCCACAGGAAAAGCGCAAAAGAGGAAGAATGAGAGAAAATGAGAAGGGATAAAAACATTGGAGCTAGGCCCGACGGCATATCGGAAAGACGGGATCAAGATGCGTCCGCCGGAGTTGGTCATTCCCCTTCTACCACGGTCCATTTGGGTATCCATCAACACGGCTAGTACCCCAGAGGACTGGTTTATACCCCCTTCTATAACCTCACCGACGCTTCCCTTTCTTCCACTTTTATGTCCAAACACCACACCATTCTTATCATAGAGCTCTTCCTCCATAACCCCTTTCCGCGGCAGCAACGCTCCGAAGAGATGACATTTTCATTACGCCAGTACGTCATCACCTTCGAAAACTATTACCAACTCTCCTACCCTCGTTTCCTCGTGATAAAATGATACCGAGTCCAGCTCTCATGGGGGTAACTAGAACAACATCCATAGATGAACTAGATTCTCATAGATATGACTTGGACTTGAATGATGATGATCATGCGGTGGACGCCAAAAATTATGTCACCGTTTTGGTATATTTTTTATTCTAGTATATCCGACAAAAGCTATAGTATTTCAGTGGACCGATATATTTAGGCCTCTGGTCTCAGGGGTATAACTTAATTTGGGTCAGAATGTTAAATTTTCGATACTGTGTGCCTCTTAATTTTACCTAATTATGACCCGCGTAAAGTTTATTCACAAACAATGGCTCCTTCATTGTGTACATTGTAAAGACCCCGAAAAAAATATCAGCAACGGCCTCATTCATTGTCTTTTATAATCTTACGCTATGTCTTATCCATATCATTTAAATAAATCATAATAATTGACAGTAAAAAGACATTGATATAAAAATCATTTTAGTTTGCATTCTTATTACTATAAATTCTGGCCCCTCAGTATGTCTTTGTGCAAGAGGTCTTCTCATAAAATCCTCTTTGGTTATTCACGTTCCAATCGAAAGCAATTCAACGATTATCTCGTTTTTGCCCTCCCACGGAAAATACAAAGATCATACCGTCTCGTTTATATTTAAACATACATTATTGGTACATAGCTACCCCTTCCAAGATAGTTTACATCTCTGAAAGCAAAAGTTGACTAACCGCGCCACAAAAGTACTCTGAAAGAAATCTTTCCCATGTATCCACACTGTTTCTCCTGTTACAATTTTTTTTTAAACTTCTCTCTCCTTTATGAAGTTCGAGTTAAAATACGTCACCTTCGAAATCCCAGATCGCGCAAACATAATTTTCGCCAAACCGCGGAAGGAAAATTGAGGGAGAAGATAGGAAAACAGTGAATCAAAACAATCATAATGTTAACACGTGTGTTGTCAATCTGAATCAAGTCTTGAACATTATCAAATCAATTCGGAATGATCGACTGTATTCCAGAGGGGGTGTGACGGTCCCGTGGGAAGGGTGGAGGGACGAACTTTTCCGTTACAATCTACGTAAGTTAAGGTTCGCTTTCGTAGGCGGTGGTCTTTGGCACACCTGCGAATTGAAATGGAACAACCATTTAAGTAATTCCTTGTTCTTTTAATAGATCATTTTGAATAATAGAATTTGTGCTCAGGACAAAGTCATTCTGGGGCAAATTACTGATTCTTTTACTGAAAAATCTATAGGCGCTATTTCATATTTTCAGCGGCTCGAAACTCTATTGTTTTATACTAAGTTATCCACAAAAGTATCCGCAAATCTGATTTGTGTATGAAGGAGAACACACCTTAATGTTCATATAAGTTATTAGATGTCATATTATTTCAATTTCTTGAAACTGTTTAAATCCATCCACACACACACACACACACACACACACACACACACACAAATCATTTTTTATTTTCCTCGGAAACATAGTTTAATTTAAAAAAAATAATGATTGGGTATTCATATTTAGTTTGAAATATACTTTATTGAATCAGAGCCAAAGATTTCATTGATATATTGATTGTGTTTAAAGGAAACCGATACCCAAGGAAATAATAACTTTTATAAGAAAGAGCACAATGAGAGGAGCAATTTAAAAGAAGTTTCATCAAAATCGCTCATAAAATAAAAAAGTTATGGAAGTTTGAAAAGTCTTGATTTACTTTCCATGTGTATCTTCAAATTGGCAATATTGCTTCAAAATGGCCGATTTTATGGAAACTCTCCATTTGTTTTGTACACACATTTTCAGATTTTCTCCATTATCTTTCAAAATATATTTTACCTCCGTCTGAGCTCAACATATGTGATGTGAAATATAATTTCCCATAACTTATGTTGAGCTCAGAAGGAACTAATACAATATATTTTGAAAGAAAATTGTGAAAATCTGAAAATTTGTCTACAAAACAAAAGAAGAGTTGTCCATAAAATCGGCCATTTTGAAGCAATAATTGCCAATTTGAGGATACCCACAGAAAATAAATCAAGACTTTTAAGACTTCCATAGCTCTCTTATTTGTTAACCGATTTTGATAAAACTTTTTGTAAAATGCTCCTCTCATTGTGCTCTTTCCTACAAAAATGATTATTTTATTATATATCTTGGGTATTGGTTTCCTTTAAGGGCTAGATCCTGTATCTGGTTGGGTTTCAAGTGGGTTCAAGTCTTGCAGGATGACTTTTCCATAATGTCTGCAAAGATGATAGCAGAGTTGACAAACTGAGGAGTTACCTTCAGATTAAAAATAAATCAGTTTCAATAAAGATGTAATCAAATTAGATTTTTTTCCCCTTCTAATTCTAATTCAAGCGTAACAATATTATTGGGTTTCGACATCGTAAATACAGCGATTTTCCTTACTTGGATCTTGGATAAATCTTTCGGGAGAAGCACAACTGAACCTGTTATCTCCCTTTATCTTTCCTTTAAAATGTTTCAGATTTAAAAAAAAAAATGAAAATTAATTTTAAAGCTGAACTTGATCCATTATGAATATTATGAACAATATTTCTAAATTGAACTTGGTTGCGAGTTAGCTCCATGCAGGCTGTTTGCTGCCGGGCCAGTGGTGGAATCGAGCGGGGCATGTTGGGTGATGAGAGAGGTGATAATTTGATATGGTTGAGGGGTCGTCGCTGCACCCCTGTCAGTGATATCAACGAGGTGTGTAAGATTGGCATGAGAACGCAGAAAATCGATTTCCTCTCCAAATTACTATGACGATGAATGAAACGATGACAATGCAATGCAACAATTATTTTGAATGATAGTAAAAGGTGAATAAACATGTTTTGAAGTTAATGGTAATATGGAATGCATGCATGTAACGTTTATATGACATGCGTAGAACCTGTGAGTGGCACAGACCGAGCCCCTAAATCCGAGCACCAACAAAAAGATGCATAAAAATAGGTAAAAATCCCATTTTATTGCGAGATCAACACCTAGAAACAAGAGCAATTTCCCTAAATTTTTTGACTGTGCAACTTTTCTTCTCTACTTTTTTTTCTCGCATTTCTAGATATTACCCCTCATATTTTGACTGCTGAATTACGACAACAACCTGGGAAATAGGTTTGTCATTTCGCACTCAGCATCTTTGAGAGTTTGCACTTTCCTCTTCGCTGCCCTCCTGCATTTTTTCCCTTCCAGATTGGACCATGATATCCTGGAGGGCTTCTTCGCACTTATGTCCGCCATGGAGTGGTCTGTTTGTGCAAAGCTTCTCGTCAGTTCGATCCATATCCAAACAGTGATCGTTCCTTCTGTTTATTTTCTCTTAATATTCCCAATCAAATACGATCCCGTCTCCCTAGGATTTAGACTTTATTTTCCTGCCTGTCTCGCGTCAATCGCGCTCTCTGAAGGATCCAGTAGTATAGTCGGTCAGAACGCTTGGTCTCACAGAAAGAGTGTTGTAGGTCTTGATGGCATAGGAAGTTGACGACCATAGTTCCAGAATGCAGAATCCGTCCGGATTGAATCGGGGCGGATTTAAGACATCAATTGTCGATGATAAAGGTGTATAGGCGTCCAGCGATGTTATGACAGGCAACAATCATCAAGTGAAGTCCGGTGTTGCGGGGTTATGCTTATACCCTTGAGTTACGACAGAAAGGTCTATATTGTAATCAATATGTTATATGAATAGGAATGAAGATGGGAGAGGATCAGCCTAATCCGTTTCTGATTTTTATTGAAAAACAAAAACTAAGAAGTTGATAAAGACGAATACAATAAAAAATATATTAAGAATTGGTCGAACTCTAAGATACAATGGCATTTCATCACGTTTGACATGATGTCGAAATTCAACCTATCATAATATGTTAGTATAGTCGTGCAATTATTGCTTTGTCGACGACTATAAACACCTTGGTGAAATAACCACTAAAGTTTTGAGGTGTTTTTCTGCAAAATCTTCATATAGATTATGTAGGCTAACCAATCACTTTGTTCATTTGCCAACAATAATTGTTAATGATTATAATAATGGGTTCACGATTTGTCTGTCACAGTCTTGCTACTATATTAATTTGCAATCGTTTGCTATACTTTTATTTATCTAGTTATTTATTACGTATCAGGACATCTCCCCCGGAGGACAACTCCCCGGGGACAATTCCCGGAGGACAGCTCCCCGGAGGACATAGGGTTAGGGTTAGGGTTAGGGTTGTCCTCCAGGGGAGTTGTCCTCCGGGGGAGCTGTCCTCCGGGGAATTGTCCCCGGGGGAGTTGCTCCTCCGGGGAGATGTCCTAGAACCATTTATTATTACAAACACTTCCTTTTCAATTAAAATTGTCTTTCGGCATAGGCCTCTGTGTATACATCTATCTATCTTAATTCTTCCCCTGTCTAGGAAATGTGTCATGAAATGAAAACATATCACTGTCTCTGTTTACTTTTGAAATTTACTCAACCATTGGTCAATTTTCTTCGGACTATTAGTAAACAACTGAGCAGAACTACCAGATGGAACAGGCTTTCAAAAGCCATCGCGACCGACCGCTGGATGCACTAGTAGCCCGACACAGTCGGCTGATTTTGCGGGTCGGATCATAGTATGCCCGTCTGAAAAAGCTATCATCACTTGACGTAGAAAAAAAAACGACGGCGTTATTGATTTAAAGATAGAATGATGCCTATAGCTTGTCAAAAATTAACAATTTATATAAAAGATTGGTATGAAAGAAAGTGAGATTTAAAATCATGTCTTGCATTCCACCCAATATGCTGACCGGGGGTATATTATACACTCACTTAGCACTGGTATTGCAACATAGCTAAACGCGTGCAATTTTTTTTAATTTACAAGTCTTTTATATATTGTCATATTTCATTCATGGCCAGAGATTTTCAGAATTTTTATATATTCTGAATGAGGAGACTTATCCTTTTCATTCCTGAGATCAGTAACTTTTTTAAACAAAGGGGCGACAGATGAACAAAGGCCCCTAAAAATGAAATTTTAAGAGGTTGGATTATCAGTGACTAAAATTATAAGGAGGAGTCATATTTCTCCGAAAACTGTTAACATGTTTTCATTATCGCTTGTGGTAAATTAAAAATAGTCATAAGGAACCATCACAAAGCTAATGGAGAAACAACACGCACAGAAGACAAAATTCTGTTACACCGGTGCTAAGGAGGATGTGTGGCAAAATCAGACGTCATGAATATCCAGCAAAATATAATAGAAGTGTAAAAATTATGATTTCTATTGTAAACGACATATATTTACTACAATAATTCAACAGCAATTCGGGAATTCGGTGGAATAAACGTGCATTAAATCGTTTCTGGGGTGTTCCTCTTTTGTCTTTCATTGTAGTGCTACCTCTTTTGGTCATTTCTAATTTGCCACAAGCATAATGAAAACATGTGAACAGTTTTCGGAGAATATGACTCCTCCTTAATAATTTTATTCACTAATAATCTCCACCTCTTAAAATTTCATTTTTAGGGGTCTATATGTTCATTTGTCGCCCCTTTGTTTAAAAAAGTGCCCCTGTATGAGTATTTACTAATCTCAAGAATGAAAATAGACAAGTTTCCTCTTTCAGAATATACAAAATTTTCGGAAAATCTCTGGCCATGAATGAAATATGACAATATAACCCCCCTCCCCCCACCCAAAAAGTTTCGCAGTGGACTTTGGCCATGTAATTTTTAGGTACGCTTAGTATTCCCTGATATTCATACCATTGGAAAGATAATTTTATTCCCCTTTTTATTGATTTCCTATTTGTAATGATTTTTCATGCTTCAATGCACATGAATATCAAAATATGGAGAAAAGTAAAAAGTTAAATGTTGTAAAATGCACTTTTATTGATCACATTGAAGTTCCGCAACTTGACTTTAGGTCCTGATAACTTTGGGGATATTTTCTGATTTTTATTGAATTCTTACCATTGTCAGTTAATTATTCCTCTTGTGATTGATACCTTATTTTCATGGTGATGTCATGCTTGGGTCACAGGAACCCTGAACATCACCTGAATACATGGCAAAGCGAAAGATAATATTTCAGTTTAAATTTCTGTAACACTAACTTTGAAGCTTGATACATTTTAATGTGGGTTTTTCAAGCATTATCAATTTTCATAGCATTAAAAAGTTCATTTATTCTTCTTTTCATTGATGCCGCATTTGCAATAGTAACATCATGTTTCAATGCACATAACTCATGAATATAATGCAGTAAAAAGTGAAAATAGCGAAATGCTTTGTTATTGCTGGCAACAGACAGTAATACTGACAATAGGCATTCAATTTGGAACATTTAACTTTCTGAACTTATCCTAACATTCAGGTGTTCTGTTGCATGCAAGACAACACTCTTCGTTACAATTAGAGTGTTATTAAAAAGAGGAATAAATTTACTTGACAATGGTATAAAATTCAATAAAAATTAGAAATACCCCCAAAAACTATCAGGGCCTAAAGTCGAGTGGCGGACTTCACTTGTGAATGCATTTTGCAACATTTGACTTTTTACATTTCTCATATTCTGATAATTCTGTGCATTGAAAGCATGACAACATCATTAAATAAATAGGATATCAATAAAAAGGGGAATAAATTACTGCCCAATGTATGAATATCAGAATAACTAAAGCGTACCTGAAAAGTTATCATGGCCCAAAGTCCACTTGCGAAAACTTTTTGGGAGGGGTTTATAAAAGAATCGAAAATATGAAAAAATGCACGCATTTAACTATGTTGCAATACCAGTGCTAAGTGAGTGTATACATTTTAAAAAGGCATATTAATACAACATATCATAACAATGTCTTATGATGGAACATGGTTAAACCACAATACATAGTATTTTCTTTTCTTTCTTCTGATAGACTTATCAATAGTGGGAGTGTCCTTTAAGGAACTTTGCATAAATTTTTATTAAATCGAATGGATAGGCTAAAGGTATGATAAGGGAAGACACCGATGGAGTCCTTTCTTTAACTTGCTTAAACCATCGGATCTTCATTACAGTATGGGATAAAAGTCTTAAACACGTCTGGTCCATTATTTGCTCGTTTCTTTGTCATTTAACCCCAACACACGTACATTATCTCTTTGTCTATTCTGACATTAAGCCATGTAGCCTGCAGTGACGTGTGTCAGAACACGCACCCGTCTATACATAACGCATCTTCTCCACGTGTATGCACGCGCACGAATGAAATTGGACGCGCCCCCTGTCGCGCGCTCCGCCGGTCATCCAGAAGAGTATAACAAAGCAAATCTAGCCGCGTTGTAAAAGTTCCATTTCATGATTTCACCAAGTAAAACTGCAAAAGGGATGAAGGTATCACGGTAAAGTGACGATGACGGTTTTATTTTGCTTTGATGTCACCCGGCTTACAAACGGATGAAACGTCCAAATCACAATTATTATCGTCATAGTTCTATACTCTTTTGGCCTCTTTATAGAGCATAACTATGCCTTAATGAATTTTATTGGGATAAAATTAATTATGATGCATAACTCACAATCTCCTTTATGAAAATAAAAATGATACAGTGCACATAGTGAGTCATCAATCTACATGTAAGTTAAAATTAACGAAGTGGTTCCAAATTTATGCACATGAATTAAATGACAAATTCAGAAAATATTATCTAAATAGCTTTAATTTGTTATGATTTCCATAGGCTATACCATGTATACTATTGTATAGCCAGTATCTATCTATAAATCATATATTCCAATCAAGTATCATAGTATTTTGTTCATCAGTCAATAGTTAATTCTCCGTAATATCGATATCTTCATAAGATGTGAAAGTCGTTATTTCAGTCTTTTTTTTTTTTTACCTAAAGATTTTTCTCTGAGACGTTACAATCTTTTGTATGAGGTATCCTTTTCTCATATCTTCATATTCATTGACGATTTTTAAAAATAAAAATCCTGCAATAATAAGGACAACATATGTTCAAGGCTTTTCAGACGCTGATAGATTTGAATTGTCCATCTCAGCTTGGCTTTCGTTGAATAATAATTTTACCACTCTCATTCAATCAAATTTCTCATAAACATTTACTTCATATGCTGCTTTTGTTAAATATGATACGAAACATTTTGAATTAACATGTTTACAGGGCGCAATGCTTTTCAAAAGACCGCTATAGCCATTGCAACACGCAGCCTCGGCCAAAATGCTTATTACACCCGAGGGTAAAAATTATGGTAAGAAGAATATCAGAATGAATTATTGGATGTACGTCTCGCAAAGAAAAGAAAAATTATTTATTTGAAATAAAAATAAGAGCCGTGATTGTGCAAGAAGAGGGGTATCACTTGCTGCGGTTTCTGTGGAGAGAAGATGAAGTGAGGAGAAGCCTGATCAGTGATTAACCTTTCCATCGCCACTCTAGGAGAGAATGATCCATTAACGACCCCCAAAAGATAACCTCCTCCAAATGGAATTGTCTATCCAGATGAATGGTTACCTTAATGGTTAATAATCATTACTATTCTCCTCTCATTAGTCGACATATGCTGATGACCAACTTTCCCAATCTTTCCTCTTCGTTGTTATGTAGGTTTTGTCGCGGGCAAGGTTTGGCATGATAATGAACGTCGTCAAAATGTCATCGCAACAGATGTGGAAGATCTTTTGGGACGGGCGGGGTCTCCGAAGAGTCATCTCATGTGTACGTTTTGTGTATGTCAGTTTCGGTATGGAGGGCTTGGGTGAATCTTACGCTTCAACTGCCTGTGGTGTGAAACTGCTCGCTGATCTATGTGAATTGAATTCATTTATGTGCGGATGATATCTCATCTGGCTATTATCTATCAAGATTGCATTTTCCCATGGGAGGCTTGCGTTGAGCCCGGGGTGCATCTTGCATAGACAAGCGGTAAGCTACTTGTAATGACTTTCAAATGATTTTCGTATTTGGCAACGACGTCTCAATACCGCAATCACAAAGATATCATTTACGTGTCTCGATTGGCGTTTAGGGTCATTATAGACTCACTCCCCCGCCATCGTGCTTCTCGACAATTACGAGCCGCTATAGCAAAGCATTGGATATGACGATAATGAGTTGCAACACACGCCTGGTAATAGAGCCAGAGGGGGCAATCGCGGCGATAAAGTGGCCAATCTGTAGTCGCGCGGAGGTGTGAAGTCGCAGAGCGCGCGCGCCGCTTCACCTCATTAACCTAACCCCGGGCTCCATTACGAGTTGGGTAGCATCGCACCAAGGAATAACGGAAGGGTAGTCTTCACCCGTGCCGCCTCCTCGCTTCCGACGCCATGGGACCTGAGAGAAAAGAAAAAATCACCGTTGCTTCACTCGAGAAAGGGACGTGCGTTTCGCACCCTCGTCATTATCGCCGTCATGCGCGACTTGGTCAATGAAGCTAGAAGACATCCTAGCTCGAGCTTATCTTCACCACTCACACGCCACATGAATAATGAAAAGTTTAAACACTGCCCGCAATGAGTAACAAGGCTGAATGTAAGGCTGTTTAACATAATGAGTCCACTCAGGGCCTGTTGGGACACATCGGTGTATCTTGCACGCCAGAATAAATCTCATCCGACGAGTCTCGTGGGATGCGATCCGAACTTCATTTATCATAATCCGCAAATCACTTTCCCTCTCTCGGTGGATACAATCGAGTCATGGAGGAGACAGAATACCGCCACTCAATAGCTCGTTAATGACCAACCAACAAGATTTACACAATTATTTTGAAAATGATAAGTGTGTGATTAAGACATTTTGAGTAATTGGTCAAATTCTTATGCAGTACAGTGCTTGACAAACAACTAATTATAGCATAGCTGGGTAATTCTCTATAATAAAGAGAGAGCGAGAGAGAGAGAGAGAGAGAGGGGGGGTGCGGCAAAAGTCAGGCGGGGATCCAAGAAAATCGAATTGAATGCATTTCGGGGGCCCAATTGTCCGGGGACAAAAGCGACTCTATTATGTTTACGCATGGGCCCGATAAATTCATCGTCTGAAATCTGGCTGCGTCCGCTACTGAAAGTGTCCTATCCTTTTTCAAAGATGATTTAATCAAATATTCTAACGCAATGCGAATTTTGTCTTACATCGGGCAAAATACCGTCTGCTATTAAAATCAATTTCATTGTCAGTCAACAGAGTGTAATCTGTTGAGAAATAAGATGACACAAATCTGAAGAGCTTTCAATCAGATACAGATTGAAATGATATAACTCCATTAAGGAGAATTTTAGGAAAGGCTTAAATTGTGCTTAGTCCGCGGACATGAATTCGCACATTTCCCTACCGAAATAGACATCGGCGTAAAATAAAATGTTTCGTGTTGAAACATTCAATAGTTTCCATTAACGAAAATAAACCACAGTGAATCGAAATACTGCACACCTGTTTTTCAGATTCTCTTCAAAGGTAAAAGCCATACTGTAAAATGAATACTATATTATTGACTCTTAAATTTTCTTTTCAAAAGTATTTTATAAATCATAGTCCACCTGTGACTATGAGGGCCAAATGGTAAGACTTACGAGTGTTATGAAACTTCACATCAACAACATGAAGCTAGAAGTTTGTTGAACTTTTCTTTATTCTCCCTTGCCGAAGGACTCCCCGTCACTTCTCTACAGCCGATGACGAGCCTATGGAGAGAAATAGCGGGGTCAAAATAACACAAATTTATATTGATATGAGTACAGTAAATAAACATTCAATTATACAAGAACAATAACAATAATAAACTAAATGAGCATGAATACATTCTAACATTAATCACGTTATCTCTCTTTGCGACAATCATTGACACCGTCACCATTATGCGGGTTGGGTCAGCCTATTGTTCATCATCTATGAATGAACCCTCGGCCATGCACTGTACCTTCGTGTACGTACAGCGACCACAAAACACGACGACATTACATAACAAAGTTCATTTCTAAACACATCTACTCAAAATAAATACTTAAGTAATTCCACTTAATCGTCTACCTTAAATGTATACCGCCTGTCTGGTAATGTTATATTACTCTAACATTATCTTCATATCAGTAAAAATGAGTGAATTAAACATAATTACGGGGGATTGTCTTACCTTTGAAGAGAACTAGCGGTGTGAAGTTAGAGGTCACGAGGTCAAAGGCCCCCGCCATCTACGCTAAGCTTTTGCTAACAACAAGTTACCTTCTCCTCGCAATTTTACTTATAGTTTTCAAGCGAAATGTTACTAAATAACTTCAGGTCGAAATGATGATAAATCATGTACCTCATTTCAATCAGGTATAACAGCCAAATTGTGAATTAATGATTTGCTAATAATGAAAATTATGATTAACATTAAATATTATATAATTAATTGATAGACACTCCTTAAAACTTGGTTTTGCCACAATTTCCTTAAAAAATCAACTAGACAACAATAACAAAAACCAATGGAAAGAGAAAAGCTTAAAACTAACTTCTATTTCATTTTCCTTTATATTTTTTTAACGACCCTAATAAATCAGACTGTATTGAGCGCACAAATGACGTGATATGATCCTGCCTTCAAATATAATGGGGGGGGGGGGGTACACGCCCACCTCGTCTATGTAACAATAACATCGTTTTATTTTGAATAACGCGTCATTAAATCATCCTGTTTTAGTTTTCTACTGCCCATCGCTACACACCATAAAACCAGGAGAATAACCACATTCTGAGGGTTTCAGGATAGTGGATTGTATTTTTTTTGCGGAAAAAAGGCTAACTCGTTGCTTATGGATGGATTGGAGGAATGAGAGAATAATTCCCAGTTGTCATTTATTGTAAACGTGTCAGATGAATCTTCTTTTGAGGGCGCTCTTACCGCAGTGTGCCGAATTGTCGGATGACATTGAATCGTTTTAAACCTTTTCCCTTTAAAAAAGTATTTATAGATGCAGAGTTCTTTTAAAGCAGAAATATCCTGGAAATGTTATCAAAATGCCATATGCTTTTTTTGTTGTCAATCATACATTACGAACTAACGAAAACAAATTAATTTTCTGTAAATATTTTTTCGTTAGTTGTAAAGTATGATTGACAAAATAAACTCTTGAAATGATAACAAAGAAAACAACGTCATGTACTTGAGAAAGAAAAAAGAATACACTCCAACTGCTTTTAGTCAGGAGTCTGAATATTCTGACCATGTACTTCTTGTCGACCATTCAAAATCTATTTTTGAAAATGAAAGTTATATTAATCTTAACGACGCCACTTTTATTATATTTTGTCATTACTGCAGGCCCTCGGACGCGTAAAGTGAAACGACGAGAGAAGAAAGCCGATGAGAAGCGCCCTCGCACTGCATTCAGTGCTTCCCAACTCCAGAGATTAAAAACAGAGTTCCAACAGAGCAACTACCTAACGGAACAGCGACGAACGGGCTCTCGCAAAAAGAACTCACATTGAGCGATCCAGATCAAATATGGTTCCAGAATAAGAGGGGCCAAAATCAAGAAGGCCAGCGGACTGAAGAACGATTGGCAAGACAACTCATGCGCAGGGTCTCTACAACCCTCAACGATCCCTTTGAGGTGAAAACATGGACATGAACGCTTTGAACGGACAAAATGCCAGGGGGATTTGAGTAGATCGGACTACACGAGTGATTCTGATGGAGATTCCACTAACGCATTAACTATAGCAGCAGAGACATGCGACTTAAAGAATATATAATGATAGAAAAATATTTATATTAAAAAAAACTATTGGTTGGATGCTTGTAGGACAAGATAACATCGAGACTAGCAATTGCAGTCAATCGCACATTTGACATGTTGAGCGTTTGCTGAATGAACACACTTAATTTGGAAAACATTGAAGATGTTTTCTTAAATCAATATTTGAAGATACTGAGGTTTATTTGGTTCTCTGCTTTATGATCACACTGCAATACCACACGCTACCTGAGCACATAGAGTAGATGATTCATGTAGATGCTGACTTATGAAGTGTTGTACACTGAATACAACACTGCTGTGTAGATGCGTTGCTCTGTAGATAGAAGAAGTTATAATAGTGCTCTTAAACTCTTAAATGATTATTATAAAAAAAAAGGGCAACATAAAATGTGAAACCTATATAATAAATGTGAAGAACAATATTTCAAAATGAAGCACGAAGTTACACAAATAAACGCGGCGAACATACTTTTTCGTAACCCTTGTATCAATACAATAAAGAAGCCAGCATCATTTGAGATGAGTTTTTTTCTATTTTATGTCCGAATGGCACATTACGATGATACCTCGTCAGAAAACGAGAAATCAAGTCTAGCGTCAATTAAGTTCAATCGAGATTACCACTGGTCCGCTAATCTCGTGAATCTCGAGATTTTCAGAAGAAGGAATGTGAATGCCTTTCCGGTTACAAATTTTAGGCAATCCCGGTGATTTAATTGATGTTAGGCAAAGAGGAATGGACGTTGATTATATAAACAGATGTATACCTCCCCACTTGAGCTCCAGTCCATTGCCAATATGTGACCCCCATGAAGTATATACACTTCGTGTCACATTTCAGAAGTAGTCATGTTTTAGTCTTTAATTCAATGGGAGAGAACGAATTTGGTGTTATGTTCTTCTTTTCTTTTGAAGGCAATTAATAATAGAGTAGATCAGACCCAGGACATTTATTTCTTATTCTTGTATAACGACGAAAATCAGGCTTATTTTTCTTCTCGCAACATCCCATCCTTATTATTATTAAAAATCAAAAGTAGAGAATATAGTTTCCTTTTTGCCAGCGTCCGACATACTCACGAATCCTTTTTCTATTTACACTATTGAAGTTTCTGTAAACTCGTCAGATTAACTTCTGTAAACGTCAAGTAGTACCTGTTTAATCATCGAAGACATTTGTCGTAGGAAAGTTGTTAATTTGGTTTGGACACCGTCTTTTCTGGCTCAAGCAAATCGCAGCTGGTCATGTCTGACGACTGTAGTCCACCAAATTATTGTTCCCTTCACTCACTCAGACGTGTAGTCATGGACAAAAGGGTGGCAGTTTTCACGTAAGCTGTAAGCAGCTCAAAATAATCTTATTTTAATCTTTTTCATTAATAAGAAATGATATCTATGGGGACTGAACCTCTTGATTAAGGATCTATTTTTAAACTCTTCTCCCCCGACAGAAAAAGTTTTAAATTAAGAGGCCTCAAAAGTCCTTAAAACAATCGACTATCCGCCCAACTCGACATGCGAGCCGCAACGGTGGTTTTGAGATTAAATATTTAAGAATGGTTTTATCAGGTTAAGTTGCTAGCTTGACACTAAAACTTAATCCGCAAGACATTATTTCGTTGAACTTCGACATATTTGCGGGACACATAATTAATCTACGCATTATCGTAAATAGTCTAGATCAGGTGGTCAGTCTTGTGTCTTTTATTTGTATTATTGACCGCTCAGGAAAGAATGTGTGATATTTGTTTTGTTCCAAATGTTTTTATACAAATATCATTAAGAAAATCATTTGAAGAGTATAACTTGAAAATATATTGTGGACAATATGATTTACACACAAGCCAAATAGCCGACGTGCGGTATCTGTGGTCTTAGTAGAATATCAAGAACACAGTTTGTGTTAATCTACCGTCTTCACGTCATTAGCGTGTGCTGAAGTGGTATGATCCAAATAATGTCAGGATGCAAAAGCGAAATAAAATGATATGTACATTATAAGTAATTATATAGAAAATATGTAAATATCCATAGTCCAAATGATGCATTATTTGACGTAGGTGTATGCAGAATTTGTAAACATCATATTTAGACAGACACATCTTGTAAATAGTATCGAACGCTTGACCTGTTCTTTCCACCCAATATGTGAGCGAATGAAAGGGATATCTCACTGAGTGGAAGCGCAATCTTGCATTAACGGTGCAAATTGTGCACAGTGCCATAAGATATAGGAAGCTACTATCAAACTCTTGGACGATATATCAGCATTCTTGTTTCTTTGTACTGTCTGTCAAAGACAGACTCGTCATGTGTGAATACATATGTTGAATACATACTGGAAATAAGCTAGACTCTCTCTATTGCCATAAAAACGGGAACAGTTTTGAAAGTCCTGTCAACGTTTTGTTAAAAATTATGATGTCTATATTTATTTTAATATATGCCTATAAGGTGGTTATCTTTCAAATATGCAATTTTGAAACTTAAGTTTCGGTTCATGGCTTGAAGCCACACAGACATTTTGGCTCGGGGCGTTCAGAAAAACGGCTTGCGCACAGAAATGAAAAAGAAGATAATATCATCAGAAGATACAGACTTCCTTGCTATCTAAATAACAGTTCTCTCTCTAAACATTTTCTTCCATCAGTTCCATTATTGATTCCGAATTAATGAATTAAAATTCATTTACAAAGGGCTATTATAATGTCTCTTATTGTTTTGTTATTTTTGTTCTCCATTTAATATCTTTTGCAATGAATATTCCTCTCAAACTTGTTTATGCTGTGCTACTCCAAGAAAGGGGATAGAGTTCGGTTGTGTAGAGTAATTGTAAAAATATGTCTTGATTGGATTCGCTTGTTTTTGTTTGTGTTCGTTCATTGTCAGTTGAACGAGACGGAAAGTTTTGGTCGGATGTCAAAAAAAAAAAAAAAAAAAAAGAAAGAAAATAACTTTCGTTGTTCAAAGGGTATCTCATGTTAAATCAAATCTGATACCCTTAGCAAAATAAATAGCAATCAATCATAAAAATCAAAATACAAACAAGCACAAGCACAAACGAACACAACAAAACATCATCAAATAATCAAAACAACCACTCAAATCTCCTTGATTGGTTAAAATATTTTTTTCTTTTTTAAACTTTCTACTTTCGGACTGTATGAAACATATAAAAATAAAGATAAGAAATCAGAGAAACACTTTCGTTAATATTCAGTATCATTAATCAATGTACGATCAATTAATAAATCAGGTCAATCAATTCAACAAAATCAAACAACAGCAAATCAAAGAGCAATCATCAAATATCGATACAACCAATCCAAATCTCCTTGCCTTTGGGTTAAAATAATTTTCTTTTTCTTTCTTTTTTTTTTTTTTTTTAGTTTGAAGGAATATTCAATGCTCAAGATACATGTAACAAACATGTGACAAAAACAAAAAAAAAAAAACAAAACAAAAACAAACAAATCAAGTTTCAGGGTATAATAAATCCTTTTTAGATACAATTGAAAGGCATGAATTCGAAAATATTGCAAAGATAAGCAAAAGGTTGAGATTAAGTTGCTGATTAGCAATTAAGTCTTAGATGTTCGTATTTCTCAATTTTCTTCATTTTGTGCAAAGCCCTTTTTGTAGCCCCGACAAAACCTTTCTGTGGCCTCAAGCATGTAACGAAACTTATTATTTTAATATGAACATTTTGAAAAATAAAGATTTATCAGAGCATCATTAAACAAAAATATAGTACATCATAATTTGAAACAGAATTTGTGACTAGACTTTTTCAAAACTGTCCGTTTTTTATGATAAAGGCCCTGTATATGACTAGCTGTATATGTCACTGGTTTGCGCGTCAATTTTTCGCATCATTCGCCAAGCATTTGCCGCTCATGGTAGCGAGATCTTACCACGCACTATTACTTTTGCATAAATGCTGTCTTATTAATGTTATCATCAGTGAATAATATGTTATCTCTAGATCTCTGGTGAATTTGTATTTTTCTTATATAAGAGTATATTACACATAGGGTTGACATGATCAGAGCCAAGACTCCATTCGACTAGCGAATTGCCACTCACATTGCCATTAAAGGAACAAGCCCGTATGTTTGTTTTGGTGTCGATTTGGAGCCGGTTTGAGGGGGATTAGAACGTGGTGACGTACCTCGAAAATATTTTTTTTTTTGAAAAATTACTATTATTCATTCAAATTCAATGGCTTGTTCGGTTAGCATAAACGGAAGTCTCGTACACATTAAAAAATGAGATGTAAAAAATGACCTAATTCGGTCCATTGGAGTCAAAACGCCAGTCCCGGGAAAAAAATCGTCATACTACTTCAAGCCTTGGTAGTAAGTAGGCGCACGAAATGGTATGCACTTTTGGGGCGATTGTTAATTGAGGTGTGACCGATTTGTCCAATCTTTTACTTTCTTTCGTCAACGAAATAGGTGACCAAATTTACCAGGAATGGAGTATGGAAACTGAGTCGGATTGAGTCAGTTCCACCCTTTGTGTATTTCTTATTTTTGGAGGGTGTGGATTAAAAGAGTTATTTCAATTACAGTTTAAAAGAGTATCAGTGGTAAATCGATGGTTGCTATGTTATATACATGCACATGTTGTGAAGTATCATTCATGTATATTGTGAGAAAACATGATTATGTGTGATATTGATGTAATAAAACATAAAATTATATACAACAGTATTGATTTGGTATATATAACAGAATTTAAGAACCCCAAAATTGAGTGGTCCATACATCGCGAGAAGTGCTAAACGAGGAAGATTTTTGAAAATAAGAAAATTGATTTGAAAATTACGACAAAAGCTGATGTGATGATGTGATTGTTTTTGTAAATTTATTGAAATAAGCACAGATAGCATAATTGACGAAGGTGATAATGAGGGTGCTATATAATATACGATTATAATGATAACTATGATGAGAGGATGAATTATCATAATGATGTGATATAGTAGTGGTTGGTGGTGGTGGTAGTGGTGGTGGTTGGTGATGATGTGATGATGTTGGGTGAGGATTGCTATGATGATGGTGAATGTTTATGGTGATGATGAAATGATAAGGATGATGGATGATGATGAACGACATTGGTGGTGATATTAATGTGTGGTGGTGATTGATGATTGATGATACGTAAGTTATGATTGTTAACAAAAAAAGAAATAAGACTTATGACAAGTAATGGTAATGAGAAATTTGTAATTAGATACCAGCGCTAAAAGAAGGTCACTCAATTATGGTACGGCATTAAGTCTAGGGTAGAACATTAACTCCTGGGGGAAAATACTATATCAATAATTATTTGGAAAAATTTAAGGTTTTCTCATGTACAAAATCGATAGTTTTGAATGAACACAATTTCATCAAATTAGATAATCCATTTTTCAATAAAGTATCTTTTTTCCTCGTTTTTATTGTTTCACATCGAAACATGAAGACTGGAATACAATTTGGTTGATTAAAAATGCAATTTTTTATTTTTTTATTTTCTACATTTTATTAAGCTTTTCTACATTAAAGGCAAAGTCACCCTGGGGTTAAATTTGTTTTAGTGGTTCTGTTTAAAAAATGCAGAAAAAAAAAAGAAAAATATGAGTGAAGTTTGAAGAAATCGACAACAAAATAAAAATGTTATGAATATTTAAATTTTGATTCTGGTGACGTCAATATCGAGCTGCTCTCCTATGTGTTAGTAATGTAAATTCCATAATGTCATTCTTTTTTTTCAGAAGAAATATTGTTTTTATATACCTGCGCGCCTGAGTATAACATCAAATCTGATGTTCAGATTTCACGTCTTCTATATTCCAAGACCCATTCCTCTATCAAAACATGAAAAAAGGAAAAAACTAACTCGGATTTGATACCACAAAAGACGGGAGAGCTGGCTTGCACGTGATCGTCACAGAATTAAAAAACTTTAAATATTCCTAACTTCACTATTTTCAATCGATTTACTTCAACTGTCATCATATTTTATTTTTTTTTTCTGCATTTTTTAAACCAATACTAAATTCGCAGGGTGAAACTCCCTTAAAACGATTTAATTTCGGTTTCTATTATAGGCCTTAGTCTTTTATCCAAGTTTCTTTTTAATAAATATCCTTAGTTCTTCTCTGATAATATCCCGTCTAATAATTTCAGAAAAAAAAAAGTAAACAGTGATTGGTCAGAAATTAAATTACTCGTTTTTAGTAAGAAGGAAATTTAACCTTCCTCTGAAATTTTGCAAAGCACTAGAGCTGATAATAGCGATCTCATTCTAATTTTGGATCACAGTAAAGGAGCGGAAACGTGCAGTCTCACGTGCCGCTATAATATAGATACCTTTAGCAATTGTCCAAAACAAAATATTGGAAATTATCGTTTGAGTCCTCTTCGAAAATGCGCTGAAAAAAAACCGGATAAGGGAAAAATGTGATATGCTGTAGGATCATGATACATAATAGGGATAATGTTTTTAGACTTTAAGATGTAATATGAAGAGCGTTTATACAAAAATAATCCCTCGCCTCTTTCTTTTATCTTGTATGTATTGACGGAAGTGACTCACCTTTTGAATGACTTTGCAATAATATACTCTTATATTAGAGACGTAAACCACCTTACATCTATTTACAATCAGACAAATAATGGTAAGAGTTCAAAGGCTGGCCCATCTCTTAGTGTCTAGATATTGCCTCCTTTCTATCCATCTATCTATCTACAAATGATCAGATTCTATCTTCTTTATTTCCTTCTATCTTCTTTCTTTCACACTCTTCTTCTCTTATCTTTCTACGATTATACCTCTCAAAGTATTAAAACTGATTTTAAAATATTACAAACATAATTGCTACGAAAACTGGATGTAGATATGACTTTAAATGATTTTGAAATACATGTCTATTAACATTTAAATGAAATGGTATTTTTTTAATACACAAGTATAGGAATTTGGCTGATATCAACGTGATTTTTTGTTGACAGTATAATGATATCGATTATCTATGGGATCTTAGGAAGTAACTCACTTAGGTTTGGATTACAATTTTTGACCGGACAAGAAATGGTCAAAAAAGGGAACTGTTTGAAGAACCCCGCCTAACAACCCCCACCCCCCCAACCCAAAAAAAAGAAAGAAAAGAGATTACATACTTTCTATTTGGACTATATCAATTTCTGACATTAACCACATAATTTGTATAATAAAATCTGTCTGTTTCTTCTTATAAAAAACAATCATAAAACACTGTGATTGACTATTTAGATATCTACATTGGTCTTTACTGTCTATACTTACTGCTTGTCCCTATATGAAATAAAAGGTCTCTCCATAACCCAACCTCTTACGCCCTCGCAATGATTACCTGGTCGTCAATCAACAACTCTCGTCACACCTTGTGTTCCAACTTGACTCGCCCAAATCCATTTAATTTTCTGATTTGACAGGCTCTTTGCAGGTTTCAAAATCTATAAGGAATACAGGCGAAAGGGAACTATAAAGATTCATGCTTTTGATTTTAGAGAAGGAAACAAGGACATCCACTGAAACAGTTCCGTATCATGACTGCTCTGGAAAGGTAGCCATGGATAACTGAAACATTGCTTCATATAATAAATGTTTTACACGTATATCAGCATCTCGAGTGAGTCACGTGGTGGGTAGAGGGGTGGGCGGAATAGGGTCTTGTAGAGTGGAGTTCGATCGTTTAGAGATTCAATTGTGGCAAAGCTTCATCATAATAGCCATGTTGGGAATAAGCTTGTGCATCACTTTGCCTCTAAACGATTACATTCAACATGCTGTTTCAATTTAACGATTTTAATGTGTAACTTTACTTCTATTTCCTTTTTACTTTTCTTTGTGCCGCTTAAAAAAAAAACATATAAAAACTTTAATTCCGACTCTTTTCACCCTGTTTTATTTATTTTTTATTCTCTTTATCCTTTTGATAACTATTTGAAATGCCTTGTGTTTTTTATATTTAGATGTTAAAATAGTGCCTGCAGAGTAAGTGGATGAATATATGATGTGTAACATATGAATGTTCTTACTTCTTCTATGATAACTTTTTTTTCTTACTAATTTCATTCTTTCATTCTGTCTTATATATATTTTTCTCTTGTGCTAATTTTTTTCTATTGTTCTATCTACCAAGTTATGTTGTGTCTCTTCTCACATCTACCCTCAAGGTGTCCTCTCTATGTGCTCTATATTTTGTTTCTGCCTTATATTTTTTTATTTAATTTTATTATACTTTATTTTTTAATGAAATGAAATAGTTATATGGTCTCACTGATAACTATGTATTTATGTGCTCGTTATGTGCAATTATAAAATGATAATCACAGATCAGTACCGCTTAAGTCCTGTATTTTGTTGTTGTCATAGCTGGAATCATAAATACTAACTACTGGGCTCTAGCTCTAAATTCCTAGGACCTGTATGTATACTTATGTTGATGATGAAATATACCATAATTATTCTACTTTTACTTCCTCTTGAAAGTGGGCAACGGGGGTATCCCCATCCACTGCTCAATACAGTTTTGGTCTTAATTACTTCTAATTATCGGTTTGACCGAAAGATTTATTGCACTTGACACCAATAGTGGCCCCATCTATATTTAAAGACCTACTCGTCCAACTGGTTGAGCAATGATGTGAAAAGATATGGGGATTCAAATATAAGTATTCTTTCCCTTAATAAATATGATATTCCGTGAAAATTGTCCTTTCCAAAATATTGAGTGGTAACACTGTATCGATGGAAAGTCTATGATTATACATTATTTTTAGAGAAACAACAGTTGTATACGCAGGAAAAAAAAACTTACAATTTACTTTCAGGCCTAATATCACTACACAAAGTGCGGTTGTATGACTCTTGCCTTATAATATAGATAATGTCGATCTGTGAAATCCAATTAACTATATTAAGTAAAATAAGACTCATAGTATTGTGTGAAATTATAAAAAGAAGAACCGGCTTTCAGTAAAAGCCGCGGCCCTGTACTTCTGGACTATATATTTCATTTGGGTAATTGGTTCGGTTGTAACTTTTTTATGTGAGTATAATTATTTCGCGACTGATCTTTTGGTTTACGTTAGTTTGTAATTTCAGTGTAAATATCTCATATTTTTCGTTTTGGTTAAGATCTGAGTAGTTGTTTTGTCAGTCTACAGACAAGTTCAATAACTACGGCCTCTATCATATTTATGCATAACGTTGTATTTAAATTTAACCGTTAGAAATTATGTAACATTATACTTGAAACGGTGTGATATAGTATAATACGCTAGACAATAAAAAAAATAGACATGCTCGTAATGCCAAAGATGATTAGCAATTGCCATCATTGCGGAGATCCTGGAAGGTTATATTATCAAGTTGCCCAGAATAACGTTTCAGTTATTAGGTGTGAATCTTGATAATCAGCAGTCACAATTTAGGTAGCACTGCTATAGAAATCAAATTTTGACATTTTTTTCGAATATAGGAAATAATGAAAAGTGTATGATTATGGTTGTATCATTACCGCCATATCGCTATATTTAATTGTGCAATTTTTTTCGATTAATTTTTATAATGAAGTTTTCGGTATGTACTTGGTCGCTATACACTATAAAGCCTTGTTGTTCATCTCTACTTTATGTATGTGGCATAAATAGATCAATTCTTATTGTTCAGTGAAATGTAGTTTGTTGCATGTGTCATTATGTGTCTTGATACGAGAAACGAGTTAGAGCGATGCGCTATTCGTGCCTTGGGTGCATAGGTGGAGGCTTTTAGATATTGAATGATCAGATATTTGACGCCCTGGTACCGCAGTGTTATTTGTGTGCTGTAGATTGTATATTTAGTGATTTGGTAAGAATATGAATACTTCAGATAAAGGTTAAACTAAATTATACCAAATACATTTTGTAGTTAAGCTTGTCCCGTGTGTCTGATGAAATTTAAGAAGCAAATACGTTGATCTACTTGTTCACTCATCGATGATTGTTGTCTGTGTAAATATGATCAGAAGTGATTTTTTTGATTGATATGTTACCGTATATATTAAAGGGTTCGCTAGAGGTGTGTTTGTTATAAGAATGAATAGCATGTAGGGTCTCTATGACGTCAGAGTATTATTCCCTCTTAACTTACTTACTCAGACACTTATGAAAGTAGTAAATTTTTCCTCCTAATTCTATATATGCGTATTTTCGACAACTAGCAATTTTTTCACTTGTCTTACCACCATATGAGGATTCTTAAGAGAGAATATTCTGTGACATTGTGTAGATGCTCTGCTGGGTAAGTTAAATGCAGGGCTTCTATTATCCAGTGAAAAGATCAGCTTGAGAGTATATATTCGTTACGATATGATACAGTCATTTTCATTGCTTATGATAGCAGACAACTTAGGTTTGCCTTCCAATAAGGACAAAACTTGTGTCACTTTTAGAAGTCCACCTCAAGAGGCACTCTTGGTCGATTCTTGCGTCACCAGTATCTATGTATTCTCAGATCATCTACTCTGTGAGATCAAATTCCATACTTTTAACAAAATGATGGTGCATGCAGTACCAAGCGCTAGCTGATACTGTCGAATTTTTAATTTCTATCACATGATAGCTTTCATTTTCTAGTTGACTTCCATAAATGAAATTTAGGCTAAATACAGTGAAAATTATAAAGTACTAAAGCCCAATCTGTTCAATTTAAAAAAAGTGTAAGGAAAAATTAAAAATAAGGGTTTTTAATTTTCGTGTAACACTCCTCCATCCAACATCCGATCTTTTGCATCTTAATTTTCATTCGCTGGTTATGGTTTTTATTCAAGTTTCATTACTTCTTATTATGATTAATTCTAACAGTTTTAAAAAAAATACTATTAACAAATAGTCAAGATCGAATGTCATGGTTGATTAATGTAATGTACTGTGTTATAGAGCCTAAGGCTGCCTTTTGGTTTTTCGTGTTTGTTGAGGCTAATATTTTGAATTTGCAGTACTTGTTCCGGATTCAATTTCACAGCCACCTAATTTGAAGATCTGGCAGTGATCTTTATTCAGGTATGCGTTTGAGTGTAATTCTATTTGGCACGTATAATCGCCCTGTTTCAATGTATGCGTTCAGAATTTGCGGTACGACACGATATTAAAGAATATTTATGAGTAATGTGAGTTTAGTAAGACGTCAAACGAAGACTATTCTACACACGTCTTGGTGCCTTAACCACGTTGGTTACTGTGCATAATAACAGCATTATCTGCATTTGAGAATTTTGTACAGCGTTAAGAGACACCTATGTGACTTTTAAAGAAACAATGTGCATAGTATAATGTTGGCTTCCAAAGTCTAAGATCAACTCTATTGTCAGATATCTTCTATAATGGAAATCGCACGAATTCTATTTTTGTACACAGCTATAAGTGAAAAGTGAATCTTAAATTTATAGGTGTACTCGTATACGAAAAACCCCCCCAATTGTTATGCTCAAAACAAGCGCCGTTCAAAAGTTACATCATTTTGATTAGGGGGACTTACTTTTTTTTGTAGTGTATAGTTCAGATCCATCGCAATAATAAAAACCATCATGTGAATCTCGGTACCCTCGCACACCATCCTGAAGTTGAGCAAGGATGTACACACGAACATGGAAAATTCAATTTTGCTTTGATCACGAAAAGCATCGGCAGCATTCGGGGCATTTTGAATTGTTTAAGATACATTCTTAGCAATTTTATTTAAAAAACATGACCATCCTGTGGAGTTTTTTTCAGTTTTCGGCAGCATTCGGGTCATGCTTAACTAATGTGGCATTGAGCGTTCTAATACGTCACACTTTTTTACAATTAAAGACATTATTTTTAGTAATATGTGAAAAAACATATTATCCATTGGTGATCATAATATTGCCGTTGACCTATATTTAATAATATACACATACTAGTATCGGTAGTATTCTCGTTGGTTACAGGTTTTTGTTGTCTCATTTGTCTGAAGCTGGGGTCTATGCGGGTAGTTTCTGCACAATCTATCTTTGGCGAGCCAAAAATTAATAAAAAAAAACAAAAAATCTTGCGCGCAGGATTAGTCTAAATGGGCCGGTAAGAATGTACACTTTCGTGTTAGTAGGCATCCGTTATCCCATCCGTCTGCCATTTTTCACTTTTCGCCCTATCGAAGGCAATTGCTTAGTGAGATTACTAAATGATCCTTGCCCGAGATCCTGTCGGATAGTTGTCTAATTTTCAGAGGGGTTTACATTGTCTTTGGGGGTAGGTTTGTCGTGGCGAGTGGTAATTGGTCCGGGGTGATTAGTTCGTCTGATAGGGGCTAGGTTTTTTGTCTGGCCTCAGGCGAGGTAGTCTTGTCGTTGGGTGTGTGGATCTCATCGGTATCATAGGTGAGGCACGGGTAGGAACGTCTCACACTCGGCGCATCTCAGTGGTTACCACGGTAAGTGTGTTTGCTTCAAGTTCAGTATGATCTCCTAAGATCGTAAGCATAGAGAATGGAACGTAATAACTGCAATACTTATATTATTGACTCGTATTGCTCTGCACATTCACGCCCTGTGAATTGAAGAACAACGTGGACTCTCATGTCGTGTGGAATACGGCTCTCTTGCGGCGTTGTGTTGGTCTTTTATGTAGTCATTACAAAAAGAATAAATCCGTTAAAATCAGAAACTAGAAAACGATTCTTCACTTTGCCGGGGTAACTTAACATCAAATATATTTTTTTCACACAGTTCAGTATAAGTCATAAATTGTTTTCTTCCCTGCCTTAATACATTAGAAAGCAGAGCAAATGTTGTTTTTAGTATTACGATTTATTTTGGTAAGTCGATACGTGATGCTATTGCCTTCTTGTTTAATTTACCTCCGGACTCGACTATCTCGACGTTGGCGCCACAACCCATTAGATATATAGGGTTATCATGTCATTCGTGTGTCATCTGGTAGTTCTGCGTAATATACTAACGCTACTAGTGTGACTGGGTCACATTTAGTGTGAATCGTGTTATCAGCCATCGGGCTCTATTTTCGTTCATCTGTTACCCTGATATATTCCCACTCATCGTACTACTGATTCTCTCTTCTTTGTATTCCTTGTTGTCAACTTAATGTATTGATTTCCATTTCATTGATACCATTTATTCTCTCTTTTAAATGCCTTTATTCTACCTCCACTACTGTGTAGATTAAACACTGATCCTACGTGTTTTTTTTTGGTCTTCATCGTGTGGTGTATGCGTTTAGTTTGATACTCATTTAATTTATATTAATTCAAACTTTTGAGCAATATAATATAAACTACCTTTCTTTTCAGTGTATGATCGTTGATATACAACTTAACCCCAATTTACATTACATATGTAAGATAAATTATTAGTTTACAATTCGAATTTTGGATACTCTCTTATATTTTCCCTGCTTAATGGCATGTTAATTAGAAAATAATATCTGTATTGTATTTACTATATATAATTATTTTCTTAAGACTTTTATTGAATTAGACTGTCTTTGTCGTTATTTCTTATGAGCGTACAACATTGTACTGATTTGGTATTACATTGACATGCCATATAGTTTTTTTCTCGTTATAGAACTAAAGAACACTGATGCTATAATGAAAGAAACTTGAGAATATAAAAGTTGTAAAATTAATTTAGGTAGAGTTGTTTGTAACAGAGAGTCTTATAATGTTGTATCACGTTTAACACTTTGGTTCATATAACGTTTTGATCTGTGAAGAGGCATAAAGTGATAGGAAGGTAACGGAAAGGTGCTTGAGGGGTACTAATAATATTTAAATCGGATCCATTTCCTTCTGTAGAGAGGCGTACATCCTTATTATTCTCGATTATGTGTTGGTGAGAAAACGAAATAATAATAACTCAACGCACATCCTATTACATCGTATTTACGTTGTGTTACATATTTAGGTATTACACATTTTCTCGGACGCCCACATCTCTTTAGCTAGTTAAAAATTGTGTGTCAACAAACTTATAACCTTATTTCACACATCCGTCATGCAGTGTAAGTCCTATTTGAGCGAGAAAAAGATGTTCTTATAAAAATTGAGATTAATTTTTCGAATTTGATTATTAAAAATGTTAAAACATTTGATGATTGTCAGGAAGGTTCACTTTCAGGGTGTTCCTAAGACGTGGGAAACCGTAGGTACATGCGCAATTCAATTGTAATCGCGCCTTCTGTGAACCGTCTCCGGCTTTAGCCTCTAATACTCTTCAGCAACACCATTCCGGTATATTTACTTGCCTCTTCCATCAATTCAACAATATTAACCTGTATGGGTTGTGACTCACTAACTTTTTTTTTTTCCCTCGTCCTATCTCTCCTTACGTTTCTGCTCATTCTCTTTTTTATATCCCTTCCTATCCTTCCATATAGTTAAATTATTGTGCACTCTCTTGTCTAATACTTTCTTCATTCTTCTTTACTTATTTTTATCGAGGAACTTCTCCTTATATTCTTCTCAATCTGTCCTGCTCCTTGTCCTCTTCGATTTTGAGTTGTGTTGTAATGTTATGTAAGTGAGGGTGGGGGTAGGTGCGGAGGGGTGGGTGAGGTTGTGGGTGTGGTATTTTTGTCGTAAGAGGGTAATGTGAAGTGAGGATTGTGAGTGTGGGTGATGGTGGTGTGTGTGTGCGGTTTAGTGGTGTTGTCTCTCCTTTGACACGCCATTTGCTTTCCATTAATCTCGATTCTTCTCGGTGTGTTGTAGGTGTCTAGTGTGTTAGAGTGTTTGTGTGTGTGTGTGTGGCGTGTGTCATTCTCTTGATCTTTCATTCTCTTCTTGTGGGGGTTGTCTGATGCTATTGTTTCTCTCCTCGTCCGTCGTGTCCTTTTCTCTCCTTTAATTACTTTCTACTTATGGTTTGATTCTATTTAATTCTAATCATCGTACGGTAATGTAGCTTGTGTAGATTATTTATCCTTTTATATTTCCCCGCCTGGCTTGGTCCTTCAAGCTCTGTGATGTTTTTATTACACCCGCCTCGCCCCTCTCTCTCATCTCTTATTCTTTCTCAGTTCTCAATTGTAATATTATGGCATCGTGTTTGTTCTTATCTCTCTTACTCGTAAAAAAAAAATATATTATATAATACGCGTTGGTCACAAAAAGAAGATTTGGGATGAAAGACGAATTTTATGTATGGCAATGTTGATCAGGAAATAGCTGACGAGGGCGGATTATATTACAATCAAATGAAGGTTAGTGTTTTGAGTGGCGAAAGGCTTAATCATTTTCGTTCTATCATATGTGATCAAATACACCGTCATCAGTTTGGCAAAATCAGCGATAGAGTGCTAGTGCCCGTTATCCTTACGTGTAATCGTATAACGAGACTGAGTAAATTGGATCAGCGAAACTTAGTACATGCCAAAATGTTTGGTACGTGTCATGTATCCAGTATTTGAATAATATTCGGTGATAAGGTATAGATTATGTACTCTTAATATCATTTTAGTGTACTATTAAGCAAAATTTCGTACAAATAGAAGACTTAAAACTTTTTTACGATGTTTGAAAGGGAAGAATTTTCCTTTGAAAAGTGATATCACAAGAGAAAAGGAGCGTTACCAGGGAATGCTTTTATATTCGTTCTCTTGCTTATTACCAATGGTTTTATGCAATTAACTTAAATCAATAGACAAAATAC
>CALNVZ010002100.1:25606977-25636750 GCA_940671915.1 Paracentrotus lividus | reverse complement strand
AAAAAAAAAGACAAAAGCGCTGAAAATTCATTAAAGACAACTTTTGGAAAATGTGGACGTTTTTCTTTTTAATCTGGCCCCTATTTTACAATGCTGGATCATCTACTGCTTAAAACGTATACCTTGATTAATAAATAAATAAATAAATAAATTTAAAAAAAAATAAATAAATAAATAACTCCGTGCCCCGCGTGGGGGGGGGAGGGGGGGGGGGGCTTGCTTAAAGACCCTCGGCAAGTCTTCCGCTAATTTAGTCTTCAGGGCTGGCAAATGCGTTTGTAAACTTTGACGAAAATAAATTTGCCAAAACATGTTACAAATGTATTGACCGAAAGAAAAAAAAAACATACGAATCCAGGTGAGACTTAAAGTTCGCTACGTTAGCAATCAATCGCATGTGCAATACAATGGAAACCCTGTTGTTGTTTTTTGCGACCATTCCTTTGAAAAGTTTGCGGGAAATTTTTCTTCGTCACAAGCTTTCGCCCCTCAATGAGATACACCCTTCTGCCAAATGCAATCCGGAAATATATACGTAGATGGCGCCATTGGTATCTACTCCACTCTTCAAGATCTTGTTCTGATTGGTGTCTCCTATATGCTTCATAGTGCAATGATTATGTCCAGATCACGTTCTGGAGAGATAAGTTGCAGAATTACACCTTAATTTTTTTCATGCAACATAAAATGAGAAATATCATTCAACAATATATTTTTCATTGAAAATAAATAAATAAATAAATAAATAAATAAATAAATAATAATAATAATAATAATAATAAACATTTTCTTTAACGGAATGTGTAATTCAACGATGAGCCGACAGTAACATGATGAGGGGTTATGTGAAAAAGGACTTATATAATAGACAAATAAGACCAGAGAAAAATAATTCATATGTTTATAAAACCTTTTGCTAAATACAATCCGAAAATATATACGCAGATGGCGCCATTGGTATCTACTCAACTCTTCTAGATCTTGTACTGATTGGTCTCTCCTATGGGTTTGGTAGTGCCATAATTACGTTCAGATCATATTTATGTTCCTAGGTAACCATTTTGGTTTAATATATATATTTCAAGAGGTTGATTTCAGTGCTATAAAACCTTCGTACTCCTGAATATTCACACCATCATTTTATTTTTATTCATGTACCTTTATAGGAGGGGGAGAGGTTACCTTTCTAATTTTGCCAAGAACTTTTGCACGAAACTATTATGTGTACGCCTAAATAGAAATTAGGAAATAACAAAATAACAAAATGCACTTATATCTAGATGGATTCACCTCCCGTACCAAAGTTCCTTAAATCAAATTCGAATTTGAAAACGAAGGTAGTCCATATACCAACAAGAGTAAAAAAACAACAACAAACAAACCCCCCCCCCACAAAAAAAAAGAAAAAAAAATGAAACAACGAGGAATTGACGGAATTTGATTTTCTTTCTGCAAAACATTACACTCATCGAAAAGGTTAACCCTGGTTGCTAAGTCCTGATTTATACTAATCTACTAAATATCTTGAATCTATCCGGACATGTTGGGGTTCCTTTAATTGCTACTCACTTGCTTGCTGTGAAACTGAAAGCAGTCACTGTTCAATCTTTCCTTTGAATTTTGAAAGCTCTTAATCCTTTTAAATTCTTAAATTGAACATTGCATGAATGTATTTCTGGCTGCCTAATAGATGAATATCAGATGCTCAAAGGCCGAAAGAAAAATGATATTTTAAGGGGTTTTGGTGGGAAGTTGAACCAAGAAAAAAGAGCGTGTTTGACGACAGATGAGATATAGTTTATTCTTATTGAATATACATATAGAGAGAGAGAGAGAGAATAGAGAGGAGGGGGTGGGAGGGGGTAAGAGATGGATGGGAAAGAAACTGTGGTTTGAAGGATGGTGTAAAACGTATGCTAAAGGGTTATTAGAATATGGTGTCATTCTTAAATCCAAGTTCGTATCTGAATGATTTTATTCTTATATCAGTGGGTAACATCAACATTCAATGTGGAAATTTGCTGGCTTTTTTATAGTGAAAGCGTACTAATAACCCTTCATCACTGAAATTAAACATCGTTGCTTATAATCTACCAATCGTTTACAGGCCGCGGATCCAGGATTTTCCAGAGGGGGGGGGGCGCAACTTTGTAAAAAAAATCTTGCGGAGCGAGCGCGCAAACGAGCGCGAGAGCGCGAGTTTAAAACATGCCTCGACATATAGGCCTATTACTGACCTAGAATGAAACAAATTGATATTATATACTAGCAAAAAAAAAAAAATGAAAAAAAAAAAATTTGTGTTTTATTAATGAAAAAAGAAAAAAAAAAAAAAAACGCCGAGCGCAAAGCGCGAACCGAAATTTTTTGAAGTTTTATTTGAGATAATTGTGCATTATAGACCATATTTAGTTATCCACGACGCGCGAAAGCGTGAGAAGAAAACTTTAAGGTATAAATTTTGAATTAATTAAGCATTATATATCCTACTGAATTTGGTATCTGCGAGCGCGAAGCGCAGAGCCGAAAATTTTGAGTTTGAAATTAGAGTTATTTGTGCATTTATATGGTTTTAGTATCCGCGAGCGCGAAAGCGCGAGCTGAAAATTTTGACGGTAAAAATTGGAGTTATCTGGTGCATTATGATTTAGTATGAGCGGAGCGCGAAGCGCGAGCCGAAAATTTGGGATTTTAAAAGATATATGGAATAAATAAAGCGGGCATTTCTAGCCAATAAAGGAATTGTAGATAATAGTGTATCATAGAGCCTATTTAGTATCCGCGAGCGCGAAGCGCGAGCTGAAAATTTTGAGGTAAAATATTGGCAGTTATTGGTTGCATTATAATTTTGTATGAGCGAGCCGCGAAGCGCGAGCCGAAAATTTGGGATTTTAAAAGATATATGGAATAAATAAAGGGGGCATTTTCTGACATAAAAATTGTGTATGATATTGTGTATCATAGACCCATTTAGTATCCGCCGAGCGCAAAGCGCGAGCTGAAAAGTTTAAATTAATTGTTTATTATATACCCTACTGAATTCTGCGAGCCGAAAATTTGAGCCCAAAATTGTGCATTATGGTTTAGTATCCGCGAGCACGAGCCGAAAAAATTTGGGTTTTAAAAGATATATAGAATAAAATAATAAAGGCGCACTTTCTAGTATTAAAAAATAGATAGAGATAGTTGTGCATTATATACCCTT
This sequence comes from Paracentrotus lividus, assembly GCA_940671915.1. NCBI lineage: Eukaryota > Metazoa > Echinodermata > Echinoidea > Camarodonta > Echinidae > Paracentrotus > Paracentrotus lividus. Next base: position 25,633,545 of record CALNVZ010002100.1, on the reverse strand, counting down.
CTAAATTGGAATCGATGCGAGCGCGAAGCGCGAGTCGAAAATTTTTGAGATTTTAAAAGTTAATAGGAATAATAAAGGGCATTTTCTAGTACTAGAAAATGGTAGATAATTGGTGTAATATAGACCCTATTTAGTTACTCGCGAGCTCGAAGCCACGAGCTGAAAAATTTTTTAAGGTAAAAATTAAAGTTATATTTTGTGCATTATGACTTGGTGTCAGCGAGCGCGAAGGCGCGAGCGAAATTTTAGGGTTTCAAAATTTCTTTTAAGGTAAAAATTAGAGTTATTATTGTGCATTATTTCAAAAAATATTTTGAATTAATAAAGGGGCACTTTCTAGTATAACCATGAGGCCGACTATTTTTCCAAGGAGGCCGAGGCCAGGAGGCAGAGGGTCACAAGGACCTCTTTTTCTTTGTGAAATTTTTGAAACTTTAGTTTTTAAATATTTTCCTTATTTTTACTTTCGTCACCAATGTATTTCTTTTTCTTTAAGAAAGGCGTTTGAGCAATTTATTGCAAAATACAATATGAGAAAAATTCGGCCTCGTGGGCCCTCCCCACATTAAAGGCCTCAGTTATGGTGTTTAAGAACCAAATAAAGCCTATTTCGGCTTTTTATTGAATAAAGTTGGGCGAAAATTAAAACAAGCATCGGACCTTATTCCCTTCTCTTTCTTCTTTTTTCTTCTTCTTCTTTCCCTTTTCCCTCCTTTCTCCCTTTTTCTCCTCCTTTTTTTTTTTTTTTTTTTCTTTTTTTTGGGGGGGCGGGGGGCCGGGCCCGTCGGCCCCCCTGGATCCGCGCCTGGGTTTAAATACTAGACTCAATAAGGCGGTACTATCTGTATATTTTGAATGGGATGATGTACATTTTCGGCAGTTAATATATATTAGGAACCTTTTCTTCTCTTCTTTTTTTTTCGACAGAGCTTTGAAAAGAAAGTAAACAAATGTTATGGTAAAATGGTAATCTGAATTTCAATTAAAAACAATAATAGTGGACAATAATCATTCGTAACAGACTATAACTAATTAAATGGCAGGGAAAATACTTCCGAATGTCTTTAAATACAGCACACATTTTACGCGTCTAAAACTCTATCCTTCATCAACCAAGCAATTTTTTTGGCAAAGCTACTGGAAAATATCGTAAAATGGGTTATTACTCAATCTTATTGCATTACATTTGCAAAGTCATCGATAAAACACACCATACAACAGACAGCAAATAGGTGAGTTCTAACTGTGTCACCATTTTGCATATCGCATCTCGTAATTGAATTGAAGATGATGACAAGCCATTTTGCGTGGAAAAGTAGATCACTGGAATGATGCAATATATACAAACGGTTGGGGTGGAAAGTTCAGATGAATTAGCTAAACTTTATTTAGTGTTTCTTTTCACGCATTTAAATGTTAAAATGGAAACATCGCGTGTGCCGGATATGACAATCTTCGGGTTTAAACTTAAGAGAGATTTACCTCCACCTTTGTTTTAGCTTATGATACAGGATGTTGCCTATTAGGATTTGAATACGAACTCGGCATTTGACCGTTTTCTGTAAATCATGATTCAACACAATGACATCGTTTGACCTTGAGATAGTGTCATCCGAACAAAATCAAATTAGCACCAATTTTAAAAACATCTAACCGCCAAGCTGTATTTATATACTCTACCTACCCCGTCTATCACAATCATGTATTGCATGCCGCGCGCGACTCGGTATCTATCAATATCGTCATCTGAGGATCAGAAGGGAGTTTACCTCTATGTCAAGTCTAATGTTGGTTAAGTCTTTCTTCTCCTGCACAACATGACAATACTCTGTCAAAGTAGGGGTGTTTAGCAGTGGAAGATTCGGAGTGAGCTTTACGAATCGGATAAACACATTTCATGCGCTCTCAATTCTGCCGCTACCAATTTCTCCCTCATTTCCTTTTCCCGAACTTATTGTCAAGTTCATTTGGGTTTGATATCCTCTGATGTGAACTGAACCTCGGAGCCTGATCCCGTAGAGTCGTGTTTAATACCGGCTAGGAGGTTGTTTTCTCACCACAACTTAATGCATCTGTCTCTGATCTCAATGGACTTGAAATACATGGCAGACAGTGGAAAGAACGAAAACCGCATTGATTTCTTGTCTTGATGTGCCTACTCTTACATCTTCTTTTCCTCTCGCCTATACATCGAGCACGCCTATTTGTATTTAATTGCTAGCCGCTCCAAGCAGCACTACACATGTAATCGAAGTTGATAGAACCTAGCTATGATTTTGATGATACACTGTTAAAAAAATATTTGTATTTTTACACGCAATCTGCTGTCAGCCGAGTCGCCATAAAAAAATGTAATTAAAAAACAGTTTTGTTGTAAATTTCTGGCTCTAGGAATTTAATGAAGAGGAAGGGAAAATCATTTAGAGTTCTATTGCGTACATAATTGGTTTTAAAACGGAACAAATATGTGTTTACTCACTGCCTGATGTATATTTTGTATTTCCATATAATTATTGCTGGGAAAATTTACAACAAAAGTTTAAATTTTTAAATTAACATTTTCTTATGGGGATCTCTGCTGACAGCAGATTTGCTGTAAAAATACAGAAATAATTATATAGCAGGATGTTAGGTCATCGAGATTTAGACCAAGGTTTATCTGGCATTTTTAAATGGAGGGTCATTTTAAGTAAAAATGTAGCCACAATTCTAAATTAATTAATGATATAATCAATATAAGGGGGAAAAACGATACATCGAAAAGTTGACCAGTTCTTAGCATATTTATCGTGGTCATCTGCGTGATGATTATCATGTCGATCACGGGTTCGCTTAGGTCTGATCTCACCTTTATGTATTTTTGTCGGGGGCCTACGGATGGTAGAAAGACGATAAAGTCATACTTTAAGGTGTATAGCCAAAGAGGAGATTTGAAAGATAACGAGTACCAGGGGACAACCATTCCATGGTATCAATTAGAGATAGTTTTGATACGGATGCTCCCGGCTTTCACCTCCAATTCTGGCTGGTTCCTCCGCGTTAACTTGATCCTACATTAATGTAGTCTTCCATCGGAGGATTAAGGACTAACCAAAATAAGATGTCCCTGCGCATCTTAAAGGTATCGTTTCTGAAGGAGAACTAAAAACACCGTTTTGTTTCTAATCTGCGACATCGGGTTACATAGGAGAAGCGGAAGGGTTAGGCTGAGTTGAAAAAAAAGGATAATTTAAGCGATTACAGATGCGTGAAATCACACATCGATTCTGTATTAATATAAGGGCATACACATGGTGTCTGCATTGGGGTATAAAGTTGTAATTCATTATCGGTTTCGTTATATTCATATGATTAGGTTATTAATGGCTATATTGTCGTCATCAGTTATTGACGATCTCTTCACCACCATTTTATGGTTGCTAACCAATCACCTTTCTTGTGCGTAAGTCTTACGATATTGCAAACCATCGTGGTTGTCGATCTAGTTCAAAACTGAGGGTGGGGAACGAACCATTTTTTTTTTAAAGTAACATTCCGAAAATGTTATGGTATGTGGGTAAGTATTGTGCCTAGCTTTCTAAAAACATTTAGACAATGATCAAGCATCTGTTTTTTTTTTTTTTTTGAGGGGGGATGGGGGAGACCGGATTCACCGTTCGATTTGATACACCTTCGGCATGGTTCGTATATCGTAAAATAATGTGGGAAAGTGCCCCTGCACCAAAGTCAACTTTGGTTTAACGTAGGATGAGGCCAACCGTTTCTCCACATCGACCAAAAGGTTATAACAGTTCAACTCTGGTGGTTGCTGTCCTCGTTAGCACTCCATGGCGTATATAAACTAAATGGGTTACGCAGGAATCGACTAATTAGAAACAGAAGCAAAATAAACGTGAACAATCGTCATTCGGTTCGACTCACTCATTGACTAGAAACCGAGCATGACGACCCTTGAAATAGCACCATTCATAGATCCCTTAATGAGACTTCTACAAATCCTCTTCCCCTTATAGGACGCGGTTGAAATCAAACGACAGGATTCTGATCACGTGGTATGATAGCATTTTTATCTGGTCGACGCCCGTAGATTGAAATAACAACAGTTTGCGCGGCTCTTGGTTTCCAAAAAGGTCAATAGAAATATCATACACCTTTGAGGGAGATAAACTAGGAGAGGTGGGTCGACTGTTAGAGGGTATGATAATTCTCTAGGCGAGCTTGAGGTGCTCGATGAACAAGACGCCCCAGGGTGGGAGATGGCTAACTTGATGAGTGGTGTGTGTGGAAAATATATTCTTAAATATGATCTTTCGTCAGGCAAACTCGTCTTAAAGTTCACGCATGGTTAGGAACAAACTACAAGAAACTATAGACGTTATCAAATACAAATTAGTAAGATTAAAGAAATAATGATAATGTTATAATTACTATCAATATTACATTTTTTAATGTTAAATAAGAGAACTGCTGAAACTGCTTATCCTATAAAGGAGAGCTAATGGTGTAAAATGAAGTCAAAAGTCAAAAGGAGCCTGAGCTTTCGATCCTAGCAGAATCTTTGACTTCATTTTTTAATGTTATGACATAACAGAAATTAAGAGTCATTTTAAACGTTGATTTCACAAGATATCTTGACGCATAGACCAATCCCAAGAAATTTTGGTTACAATACATTTTACTTACTTAAAACAGAAAGTCGTAATATTTGTATCACATAAAACATAACTAGGAAATCAGGATTTAACGAATTTATGAAACATAACAAGACATAATAAGTACCCTCAATTTCTAGACGGATAAAGTAATGAGATGAACCTACCTGAAAATAGTTTGCAGATTAACATAAAAGCCAACAAAAGGAACTTGCCTCGCTCAAACTCTGTATTATGGTCATGAAATGCAACCATTAAGAGGAAAATGCCTATTCACTGATTTGCAAAAGAAATGTAGAAGTTTCAAAAGGAATCATATTTTTATAAAACTTTGTACAGGTTCAACCAGAATCCTCAACGTCACAGCGCCATCTATCACCAAAACAGAGTCAAAGTTTGATGAAGAATTATCAGGTTTATTGCTCATGGAATCTAAATTGTCAACCATTATGTTTACTTGATACTTTGCATTAATTATTCCTTCTGAAGATTATAAGTACTTTTGATTACATTTCTATTACAGTATGTTAACAACTAACTCCTAGTTTACCTTATTACAATTTTGAACTTCAAAGCAATAGGTCCAACTTTTAGTGTCAAATTGATTTCTTCAATGTTGTACATAATCGAGTGTTATTTAAATCAGACATAATCACATAATGTGGTATAAACGCCTAATCAGCTATCTGGTATAATCATCCACATATATCGTATTTTACAGGTGTATTCAAGTTTAAAATCCGGATGAATTGCGTATGTGAGGAAGTGCTTCTTCGGATGTTTGCTACAGCCTAACCCCAATAATGAATCATTATCATATAATTGATGTGTCCCTGATCATTTTTCTACTAGTCCTTTGAAAGGAGAAAACGTATTGTGTGTGGAGGGTCTTCTCATAACAACTCAGGTGAGATTTTGCGGATTGACCCAATTTAGTTTTTAACGGCTCTGGAGATTACTATCCATTTCACAGTATCTAGTTATGGTATCATCATACGAAGCACCAAGAAGCGCTCGACTCCGTTCGATGCAATGACCCGAATTCGATCTCGGCCGGTGAAATAGTTTTGAAATATTCCTTCATCACAGTAATACTTTAAATAGGTCTGATAACGAGGATGATGATGATAATGATCGATGGCGATAAATATTAATAGAAGCCGGTTGGGCCTGAGATATAGACTCGCAACACTATCATTACCCATGTCGGCTTTTAGTCCAGTTTAACTGACAACGACCTCTTTATATAAAGCATTCAATTAATTTCTTCTTACACATTTCACCTGGGTTGGGTGTGGCAAATAAAGATGAATGCCTTTCCAAACGATGTTGATTTCGACTCAGATATTTCCTCAGTTTAGTCAAGAAATCATAGTGAGAAAAAGTGGAGAATCGTATTGCATTTCGCAAGACATACCTTTTAGTTAATGATTTTAGGTGGTAAAATATACACACAGAGAAAATTTTTACCAACGTCGCTTTTAGGTTTTCATAAAATAAATTAAGGACCGAAGTAATCTATTCAAATACAGTACGCGCACACAAAAAAACACACAACACACACACATACACACACACAACACACACATACACACACACTATACTTTACTTCAATCCTAATTACAAACCTAAAAGGATTTTGTAAAAAGTTGGTGTGTATCTTCTCCAAATGTATTGTTACCTACATAAGTATTATCCATCTTGCAAATAATATATGCATAAGTTTATTCATTATTTATTTTCATGCATATTTATCATTATAACTTTTTTTTTTAAATAGTGATAATTAATATTTTATATACATACTTATTTCTGATTTTTTTAATTTTTAAATTACAGCAAAATAGATATTATCCACAGTACCTAAATGCCTTTTCTAAGTCTAATTACTCCAGATATGTAGGACCATCACTCTTTGTCTTATTTATTAATTGTTTTATACGAGTTCGTAAAACTAAGTATTATTGTTTTGATTTTATGCAGGTGACGATATTGATAAAAAAATTACATCATGACAATGTTTGATATTGTGACCTTTGAGCAGAAGATTCGAGATGATGATTAAATTTTGAAACATCATATGAATTAAAAAACAAATATGGTAATGGTTGTATGTGTAATAGTGAATGCCTATATACTTTCATTTTAATCGTGAATGTTCATATCATTTAGATTCTTTCAATTATTCCTTAATTTTCCCACACATAATGTAATTGGTGGTCTCGTTTCTCTTTCTATCTCTCTCTTCTCTTCTCTCAAGCACATTTATTTCTGAGATTTGAATTGTAATTTAAAAAAGGTGTATTGTGTATGATGTTTTAATCAGTATTTGGTTGTTTGCAATGTAAGTTCTTGCAAACAGACAGCCCCCCAAACAAGCATTTTATGCTTGTATGTCCTCGGGACGAAGCCTTCTTGATTTGATTTTTTTGTAGTTCATTATGACTGTATAGAGAAAGGAAATGAATGTTTTTTTTAATAGAATTGAGAGAAAAGTTGAGGAAATATTCAACCGATGGAATGCGTGTACTTCATTGAAAAGAAATAGACCTTATCCCTTTTATCTAGGCTGTGAGAGTAGAGGAAAAGGACATCGTATATTTATACTTCGAACAGTGATGTACTCACACTGCCGAGTAACGATAGTGTCCGATAAGGATAGCATACGTTGACACCGAACCCGACCCGTCACTCACGTTATAAATACACGGCCTGCTCCCCTGAGCTGTCCCAGACTCTCGGGTGAGCGAGCGCCTCTTGATTGATGGGTGTATGTGCGGGGGAACGCGCTTCCTACAGCTTGGGCACTTTGAAGCGGGGAAGTTGGAGAAAAAAGAAGGAAAAAAAAAAAACAAAAACAAGAAGAAAAAAAAAGAAAAAAAGGATCGATGGAAATAATGGGCAAGATTAACTTTAGTGACCTGCTATCGATGTAATGCTTTGAAACTAAAAAAAATATAAAAAAAATGATAATAGATTTTTTTTTTACCGGGGAAAAATTGAAGACTTTATAATAGAGTGTCATTTTAAAAAATATATGTGAGAACGATTCATTGAATATGTTGCATTCAAGCAACCGCGGGAGAATATGATATATATTATTTCATTTTGTAATGAACTTTGAATGATAGATAATACTGTTATCCTTTATCATTTCACAATTACATTATTTTCACTCTTGTAATTCGATTGCGTCTTCTTGAAATCTTTTAATTTGCCTTCCTATCTCTTCTATAACCGGTTGATTTCTTTTTCGCCTCTTATCTCTGTGCATCATCTTTCTTTTCCTCTCTTTATGCCTCGGGATCCATCTCCCTGCTCACACTCTCGTTTATTTCCACTTTCCTGGTTCCTTCTCCTTTCACATTTTGTTTGTTCACACTAAGAATAATTCCACATTCTTTTCATTTTTGCATAGTTCAACTACAGCATTCTAAAAATGTAATGCATGAATATTTCGGATATATTAAAGTGAGTTTGAAATTGTTGGGGTCAGACTGTAATAAGACTAATTTCAACACCTCCCCCCCCAAAAAAAAAAGCTGCATAAATAGATATTAAAATAGATAGATTAATAAAACCATGACAAGATTCGATGAATCAGAATCAAACAGGAATAACAAATCTCTAAATGTCAATTAATACATGCTCAGCTGGATCATATAGATTAGAACTTTGAAGCTTAAAGATTTCCCAGATTTACTAAAAACTAAACCCATTTTGTTGGGGTGGATCAGGATTCGTTTAAAAAATTAACAAACAAATGCTAAACGCAAAATTAGCGTTCTGTTCTCATAAGAAATGTCCATTTAGGGCCGTGCAATACCGGGCGGGTAATGTGTATGCTCGGAAAGGTCCTTCCCAACTTGGTAATATCTTTAAAGAGTCAAAGTAAATCGTTAACAGAATATAAAGTGTTTCTAATATTATTAAACTCAATATTGGTAAATGAAAGGTCACTAAGGCATAGAGTAACACTATAAATTCCTTATGAGAAACTAATCTTATTGTTGCATTGTCGCGACATCTAAGTACTCCATCTCATTCTTCCCTATTGAGACTCCAAAGCGTGACTGATAATTATTCTACCTAGATATCATGTTCCCACTCAACACTACATGATCATCATACCAGGATAGAACCGTTTTGCAGAGACGGGCGCTAATGATATAGAGTGGAGCAAGCAAATGATCTCCAACTATAAATATTGTTACAGTGTTATGTACCTTCAGCCTGGGATTGAATAAAACTCAACTTTGCTCCTACGCCCATACGAGGTATTTACATGAAATAAGTAGATGCAATTTATAGTACACTGAATAACAAGTAACTTGCGTGCTAGTTGGATAACATATACTAGCGATAGTATATACAAAACTATAGTTCAGAAATAAGCGGTAACACAAGTGACCACTATGAGTAGCGAGCCCCAATCTTCTGTGTGTAAGTCTCTTCTCAATCTTATCATAACAATCAAACGTGGATAACATGTGGATTCCTAAGGTTTGTGTTCATGTTCTTATGTGTATAATGAATTTCCAGAGTGTTTATTAGCAACAAATGATAAGCTTGGCATAAAATCTGTGAGTAAAATAAGTCTGCTATGATACATAAGCACCAAATTTTAAAAACTACATTATACGATGAAAATGAAAAGGACATAATTATAATATGGAAAGATACCTATCGACACAACAATAGAATAAATAAATGACAGATGATATAACAATGATACATGAAATTTTAAAATAAATATTAAAAAGCAGGATACCATGCATCATTTATGACTACTCGGCATTCCAGACTTAACATTAATAATTGTAGATGCGAAAATTCCCAATAACATCCGTACTCAATTATAAGTTCAGTCTTATATACCTTTCATTATTTAATGAAAATTTATGATATTAATAAGTATTTGATGTAAGACCAAAAAGTGGACAGTGTAATTGAATGTGGTAATATGGCTATAGATCATCGAAAAGAGAAGTAAACATATAATTTGATAATGTATGGCATGTATTATAGAAAATAATAATAAATCTATAGGCACTAAATTCACTTCTTTCTTAATACCATTACAACAGCTCTACAACTCAGAGGATACTTTTCAATACACTGCGCCATAAAAAAGATCTACAGCATCACAGATAAAGTGCTCCATGTCACTTATCATTGTTGTGAATAATGGATCAATGGCATGTCTTCCTATTTCTTACTGATAATTGCAAAGCTTTAATGGCTTACATTGTTAGGTTTGGGAAAATTGGCTCGGGACGTTTATTTAACTAACTTAAAAAGATATTTTTTGGAGGGGGGGGGGGGAAAAACCTCTCATGCATTCCCTTTTAATTTGCATTTCTTAATCGTGTCTAAGGAAGCAATTTTAACTGTTTATTAAATAAATCTTGTGCCTAAATATTTAAACACATGTATTCTTGATTTCTAAGAATTTAAAATTTGCTATTTCCTCCCCATCATTTTAAAGGACCAGTGCATCTGTGCATACTATAATTTCTCAAAAAAAATACAGTTGTAAAAATTGGTTCATGATTTTAACCTTAATAACCATCATGTGTTTTCTTATGAACTTTCAAAATCGTTATCACACAATCATCATATCATTCGATAACCATAATTAACCATCGCATTGTTGAAATCACCCCCCCCCCCCCCCCCCCCCCCCCCCCCCCCCCCCCCCTTCCTATAGGTTAGGCTATCGCAAAAATTAAAAGACCACCTTACCATTAGATAGAAAGCAATGGATACTCTTTATCTCTGCTTTGAAGATACCTATTTCCTGTTAAAACACTTAAATTATGTAGCCTATCTATAAACACATTTACACAACACCCAAATGCAACAACACTTTCTTCATACACACACACACACACACACACACCACACACACACACACATACACGCATAAACACACACATGCAACAGCACCCCAGCATACACACACATAACACACCCACACACACCAAACTACCAATCATACACACCCTATCTCATACTTACCAACCACACCACACACACCACACACACACCACACCACACACACACACACACAAACTACACACACATTAATACATTTATGATAGCGAAATAAAATAATGAAGTAATCGTATTGGAGATAAATTTTATTTAATATTTTTATATAGTACTAACACTGTACATCCTCAGTTAGAAAACAAAGATTAGTGTAACACACCACAGCCAAAAGACGAAATTATCACAACGAACAAATATAATTTCCCATCTATTCCTTTATTCAACCTGATACATCAAATCATTCTTAATAAAATGTGAACAATATCAGCCATATATTTTGACGTTGAGACAAGTACTAAAGAGATCTGATATTCCACAGTACAAGATTATCAATTAACAAAATCTTCTTATCACAATATATATAATCAATATAAAATTGCTTAGTCTGCTCACTCTGTTTCGATTTGTATCTAAATCTGTCTTGAAAAATACTAGTTAAAAACTAATCTAGTTCTCAAGATATACAATATCATTATAGACATCATCATAATCGATGCTTTTCATGACATCATAGTAATCATTCTCATTCATATAAATAACTGTTTGAATAACCTAAGTTGCAATATAATAATGGCAGTCTATATCAATATGTGATTTCTCCCAACCTCAATAAATAAAAAGTCAATATTTACATACAATCTTTAAAAATCTTGTCTCATTTTCCATCGCATGGATTCCGTTGATCCTTCACAATACAACAATTAATAATAAAAAATAGTTTTAGACATAAGACAAAAAGTAGGTGTGAAACAGAAACGATTGTTTTTTTAAGAGGTGATATGTCTGTGTTGATTTTTAAAGGTATTCACAGCAATAATAAATAAATCAAGAGCTTGTGATCTCTAAATCCTATATCGGTTATTTGTTTATGATGCATTACCATTTATTTGTTTGATCATTTTATTAAGAGCGTCTTTTAATTGATTTCTTTAAAAATTGTTTGTTGCTTTGATAATGCAAAATGCACGCTGTGCAGTTTCAAAATTGTGTGTCCACTGCTTTAAAAAAAATATGAACAGTCCTGATTACAGTCCTTTCGCAATAAGCGTAACTTGTAACAAATTTAACAATACAATGATCAATATGTGCAGTAAATACACGTCACATATGGCAAAGTATATGGCGCAAATCTAGGGGAGTGCGTTCATACAATATCGAATATTGGATGATTATTTATGGCAAGAAAAGCCAGCTGCGTGAAAGATAAAAACAATAATCCTCAAAAAAATTCATGACATTAAAATTCATTCAAAATCATTACTTCAGGATTTTTCCCTTCTTCGAATTATTTTTTGATTAAAGAAGAGCTAATATTGCCCCCATCTTAATAATTATTAGGTAAATTGCATTTGTTCTTGTGATCAATTTATGTAAAATGAAATAGTTTAAAAATAAAACAAAAACAACTGAATTTCAGTGTCCCAATTTATCTTCTATCATACTTTATTCGTGCCTACTTTGATTTCAATTTATATGTCAACCGTTCTGTTCTATAGGTTTTCCCGGTCAACCTTAAACTCTTTTCAATCGAATTCGTTTATGTTCATTCAATTTAAACGATACCTCATGGAGCGGAGCTATCGGTCAATTGAATTAACATGTAGATTTTTGATCGCGATCACATTTTGGACGAATGTGCTTGTAAGAATGTCAAATTGATCAGAGATAGTTTAAACTTGACCGGGAAACCTATACTAAACTGAAATTCCATAATTCATGGTACCCAATAACTTTTTAAAATCATGTTTTGGTCGTTATTTTATTTCTACATGAAGTATACACATCAAAGCAAATTATGATTGTTATTGACAATTTCGAGGATTGAGGATAGTTAAGTCTGGATAGTCTTCAGATCAACATTTACATTATCTGCTTCAATTTTTTGTGGTGACCATGATGATGCGTGGCAAGGGAAGGGCCTTAATAGGTGCTGTAATTAGTCAATGTCTTCCTTCCATAATTTGCATATTTTAAACAAAATAGAAGTAAAGCAGGAAAATCGCCTGAATTTAAGATTTCATCTTCTTCAAGGTACCCCCGTGTTCACTGCTGCGGCGCCAATAGACCCCGAGGTGAGCCTGACGATGTGGCGATGTGTAGCGGGGTGGGCGCAGCTATGGAGGTGGGATGGGTGGGCATCGGTAGGTGCATAGGGTGTGGGCCTGGCCCCATCCCTCCTGGCATGACTGGTCTTGGGGCGGTTAGGAGGGAACCGTAGGTTGCTGCTGCAGCGGCCGCAGGGTACGATGCTAGAGCTGAACCAAACCAGGTTGGCATGAATGGAGATGCCCACAGGCCTTGACGATGGGCCATCTTGAGGCGTGCCATCATCTGCTTCTTCCACTTGGTTCTGAAATTATATGAAAAAGAAAATATTGTAAATTAGTTACAGGTTGAGAATTTAAAAAGACAGTTCATCAAGAAGATTGGAGAAATTTATATCAAAATAATACAACTATTTGTAACAATAGGATTTCATTTGTACTAGAGTATATCAATTAATTCACTTTGTATGCCATATAATTATATCAGAACTAATAAATGAAACGAAGCATTCTCGGAGAGAAATAATGACTATTTTGTTATTTCTGTTTCAAAATAATGTAGGCACACTGATTAATTTTGGGACTTTGGGGAAATTAATCATTTGTGTTGTGCTTTTGATGTTTTGTTTTGTGTTTCTAGTAGATGACATAAGACACACGAAAGGTTATACTATTTGTTAAGACGGTCATCCACAGAAAAAATATATATGGACAGTGCAAAAAGAAAATTATTATTTTATCGTTACTTGTAAAAAAGAAAAATACAAATCTTTAAAAGTATCACCAGAGGAATTGTAAATTTGTTGTTGATTGTTTTATTGATTTTTTTTTCGTCAAATGAAGATATTAAGTAAATATCAGTTCAAGTCCCGTCCAAAAAAATCGTTGATTTCCACTAATAATTCAAAAGTGATGTTTTGGAATGAAACTGTATTAATGTATTTAAATTATAATTGTATCAACTGAAGACGTGTAATTTTTGTTTTGTTTGTTTTTATTGAATTTTCTTTATCAAATGAAGATATTAAGTAATTGCATTTCAGTTCAAGTCCCATCTAGAAAACCGATGATTTCCAGGCAATTATAATTCGAAGGCGATGTTTTGTAATGACACAGCAATAAGGTAATTAAATTGTAATTGTATCAACAGAGAACTTGTGAAATGTTTTGTTGTTGTTTATTTTATTGATTTCTTTTTTCATCCAATGAAGATATTAAGTAGGCTTAATGCAGTTCAAATCCCGTCTAGAAAACCGTTGATATCCAATTATAATGCAAAAGCGATGTTACGGAATGAAAGCGTATTAAGGTAATTGATTGTGTGAGTAACATGAGGCAGAAATCATTAAAGTAATCAACAGACGTGTTAGGGACATTTGACGCTATCGGGTGTCTTCTCAAATAGCCAGCGTAACGACTGTTTGGATAATTTGACCCACATATTATTTTCTTAATACCTTCGACTGTTCCCTCGACAAGATGTAGTCGGTAATTAAAGCTCCTCAATGGATAGTCTTTATCGAGGTGCTGGGAGATATTGATCCGTTTTCTTCTCAACTTGTAATAAACTTTCACGGGCAGTTTTATATTGACTACTCTGGATAAATTAGCCTCTTGAGAAAATACTTAATTAGATTTGAAAGATCAAAACGTTCCTTCTCCTAAGCTCGTTGAAGCGAGGAAACAAATCGTTACGCCTTGAATAAAGACTATTCATGGCGCCGTTTTAGGAAAGCTATGTTCGTCACGTGTTGTGCGGAGAATACGGGCTGTGGAATTAGGTGTGGGGTCAGGTAACATCAATTTCGATTTTAGTCGGCGAAGCAATAGTGGCTGGCATCATACCTTCCGAGGCTCTTGATTGGTCGGTTTATACGAGTGCTCTTAATGACGAAAACACCGATAGAAGTGCATTGCGATCTCACTAGGCTATAGCCGCCACACACCCCAATGTGTGTGGATTCTGTTTCTTCTTATATTGGCGCTCTAAAATGGTTTTCACGGTGGTGATGTGTGTGTACTTTTAGCTGATGTCTACCCCTTAGGTAGACAGGCATTGATCGGCATAGAGATGGGCTTCCCCAGCGGGGACTCAGACACGGCGTCTCCGTTAGTAACCCGTTCCTGCGTGCCAATAACTCCAAGGCCTAATCCCCCGCACAAGGCATCGTGCATCCCAAGCATGGCTATAGTCGCTTGCACCTAATCAGACACCTCTACCCCTTACAGACAACCTCTCCCGATGAAGCTTATGTCGATAGAAAAGTAACCCAACTCGGGCTCAAAACTGCGCGTTTTCCCTCGCAAAACGGTGACCTTTTTCCACCTTTGATCCAGAAGCAACGTTGCTGTACAACAACCGTCCTATCACGTTTCCATCAAATTCATTTGGTACTTTCTTGCTCTCAACTAAAAGTGTGTTTCCACTCATCAAAGTAAAGTGCAATTTACAAAATAATAAACTATTTCATACAATTACGTAAGTTATCGTTGTCAAACGAGGCAATTACAATTAGGCCTATTGTTATGATATTGGAAAATATAGGACAATGTAAAAATGACTGACAAAAAATAGTATATACATGTATATATATCTTTAACCTGTTTCTGCATATTGGGCCTATGTTTTATCCTTTTTGATGTGAGGGGAATTACAATTCAAATGGCCCATATCAATTCTACTCCACGTGAAATGTAAATCTAACGTATGACATTAAATCTTAACATAAAGACGCGTCCATTATTTGAGGAGGGGAAAACGCCAACATTACATTCATGAGTTTAGTGGAATGCACGCAGCTGAAAAACAAAATCCGCGCTAACGGCGAGAAGCGACCGATTGACAACTGCATGCAATTATTACTTAGCGCACAAAAACTCGCCTAAGAAAACTTCCCTGTCGGTAAAATGGAATTGTCAGTCGATCCGTTCGAGGAAATTAGTCCTGGACATGAAATAAATAATTGACTTTTATCATAGTTTTCGTAGGTAGATGCTTCAGACCAGATTGGGAAAAGACATTTTGGCAAGCCTATAACACCATTGTGCTAAAGTTGTAATCAGAATCTTTATTTCACATAGATTGATGTTCCTAACGATTATTGATATAAATAGTGATCTTGTCACATCTTGCGAAGACGCCGTCCACATTCGATTGCATATGATATGCGGAAATATTGACCCATCGAGTAAAGATTCGTTTGTGATAATGTTCAAAGTGACAGGACTTTTTTTTAACCAATCGAGATGAATGTACCATATTTGGAAAGCTGAGAATTCAAGCTTTTAAAAACTGCTTGATCATTAAGGTGTAATATAATTATGCGTAATCGAGGAAGATGATTATGCAGCGTATGAGCTATTTTGAGGGCAAAATTGGCCATGTTGTATAGGAATTTAATCTTACTAGGATTTCGAATTGACACAAGTGACAGGACTTTTTGTTCCCTTTGCAATAATTATTCCTATTTTTGAAAATTCGGACTCTTAGCGTACTTATTCAAGTTGATCATTCTTTTGAAAATGTAGTTGCTCGCCATCATATAAAGAAAACAAAGTGAAAAAACTGTGCAAAATACAAAAAGTCTATGGCCGCGTTCGCTTTGCGTAGAGTGATAGCGCCCTCTTCCCCTTAAGTTTACAACTAGAATTGATATGAAACATTATTGTATTATCTACCTGTATTTTCATACATTTCGTCGTTCAAGTAATCATGACTTGGTAAGGGAATGACCATTCATAGTGCGTAACTGCCCGTTTACAATAATTAAGAAAAAATAATTAATGTGCAGGCGAAATCAGAGTCAAATTTGAGTGTCACATATTTGAGGGTTATTCGACTTTTTTTATTGAGCAATAGCAAATCATTATTTATTGTTATTATTATTATTATTATTTACGATGAAAAGTAAAAATTAGGAAAAAATATTTAAGACTAAAGTTTCCAAATTTCACAAAGAAAAGAGGCCTCGTGGACTCTCGGCCTAGTGGTCCCTCGGCCTCGTGGGAATACTAGAAAGTGCCACTTTATTTATTCCATATATCTTTTAAAACCTTTTAAAATCTTTTAAACCTTTTCGGCTCGCGCTATGCGCTCGCGGATACTAAATCATAATGCACAAATAACTCCAATTTTGAGCTCCAAATTTTTCGGCTCGCGCTTCGCGCTCGCACATAGGAATACCAATTTAGTAGGGTATATAATCCACAATTAACTCAAAATTTTCAGCTCACGCTTCGTGTTCGCGGACACTAAATTGGGTCTATAACACACAATTATCTGAAGAAAAAAAAATACTACAAAGTACCCCTTTATTTATTGCATATATCTTTTAAAAACCAAAATTTTCGGCTCGCGCTTCGCGCTCGCGGATATTAAATAGGGTCTATAACACACAATTATCTACAATATTTTATGCTTGAAAGTGCCCCATTATTTATTCTATATTTCTTTTAAACCCCAAATTTTCGGCTCGCGCTTCGCGCTCGCAGATGCCAATCTAGTAGGGTATATAATGTAATACACAATTAACTCAAAATTTTCAGCTTGCGGGTACTAAATAGGGTATATTATAATAATTATCTACGATTTTTAATACTAGAAAGTGCCCCTTTATTTGTTCCATATATCTTTTAAAACCCAAAATTTTTGGATCGCGCTTCGCGCTCGCGGACACTATATAGGGTCTATAATACACAATCATCTACAATTCTTTATGTTACAAAGTGCCCCTTTATTTATTCTATACATCTTTTAAAACACGATATTTTTGGCTCGCGCTTCGCGCTCGCAGATACCAATCTAGTAGGGTACATAATATAATACACAATTAACTCAAAATTTTACCTCAAAATTTTCAGTTCGCGCTTCACGCTCGCGGGTACTAAATAGGGTATATTATAATAATTATCTACGATTTTTAACACTAGAAAGTGCCCCTTTATTTGTTCCATATATCTTTTAAAACCCCAAATTTTCGGCTCGCGCTTCGCGCTCGCGGATACTATATAGGGTCTATTAAACACAATCATCTACAATTCTTTATGTTAGAAAGCGCCAGTTTATTTATTCTATGTATCTTTTAAAACCCCTAATTTTCGGCTCGCGCTTCGCGCTCGCAGATACCAATCTAGTAGGGTACAAAATATAATACACAATTAACTCAAAATCTTCAGCTCACGCTTCGCGCTCGCGGATACTAAATAGGGTCTATAATACACAATTATCTACGATTTTTAATACTAGAAAGTGCCCCTTTACTTATTCCATATATCTTTTAAAACTCAAAATTTCGGCTCGCGCTTTGCGCTCGCTGACATGTCTGATACTAAATCATAATGCAGCAATAACTCCAATTTTCAGCTCGCGCTTCGCGCTCGCGGATTCTAAATAAGGTCTATAATACACAATTATCTTTTTTTTTAAATAACAGTAGAAAGTGCCCCTTTATCTATTCCATATATCTTTTAAAATCCAAAATTCTCAGCTCGCGCTTCGCGCTCGCGGATACTAAATCATAACGTACAAATAACTCCAATTTCGAGCTCCAAATTTTGGCTCGCGCTTCGCCCTCGCAGATACCAATTTAGTAGGGTATATAATGCACAATTAACTCAAAGTTTTAATCTCATGGTGGCAATTTAGAATACATATTCAAACCACTAAAGTTTTGTTTGAAATATACTAAATTTTTTTTTTCTCTCTCTGCTAGTATATATTATTATTTTGTTTTCATAGGAGTAAAATTAAAATTGTTTAAATTCCTCGTTTTAGGTCAGTATAGGCCTATATATCGGGGAATGTTAACTCGCGCTTCGCGCTCGTTTGCTCGCTCCGCTCGCAAGATATTTCAAAGTTGGGCCCCCCCCCCCCCTCTGGAAAATCCTGGATCCGCGCCTGATGTATCGATATTTGTTTGTGAAAAGACAATTATTAAAAACTAATGATGTTGCAATGATGTCGTAAAACAATATTATGATTGTGCAACAAGTGGTGCCGTAACACGTAAACAGGTGCATGCATTTGTTTCTCGCCACATTGGTTTGTAACAGTTCGTACGCACCGCGCGCGCGCGCCTTCATTTTTAGGAAGAGGAAGAAATTAATTTTGATAGTTTGTTGCTTATTTCCACGAGGGTCGTGCCCCATCCGCAGGCGTTTCGGCGGGAGTGTTGGCGGCGGGATGATTCTCGCCCGAGGACTGTCGTCTGATCAGGCACCGATGCGTTCACCAAAACCCTACACGACGCGCGGAATGGCCCGTAGCTTCAATGACACAGTGCACTGAGTGTCTCTTAAACATGTTCAATTAATAAGCACTTAGATATTCGACGAAGTTTTATGTCTTCGATTAGATTCGCATGAATGGTGTTATTGAACCAGAATTAAATTTGGGAGAAATCGATAAAATGACATGTTAAACGGGGTGACTATACTCTCTTAAATATTATACAACTATCCCGCAGATGTACACTGCCAAAGTGGATACGATGAAACATAAATTTCCCCCTGGAGTGTAATGAGCATTACTACTCTCATTAAATGTCTATTTGGCTGATTATAATGAACATGAAACAATTAAGTTTTATGATAAGTATGCCTATTCTCTCTTATAATCATATCTTTGATTTTACTATTTTCTATTTTGTCCTACGAGTCAAAGAGCCCCATAAACATGATAAATGGGGGATAAGGTCATTAATAAGATGATATGAAAATGTCGAGTTTTGTTACACAGAATTTAAATGATTGCTTGTGTTACTTTATAGCAACAGGAAAATCAGAAGGTTTCTTACATTCACTTTAGAATTGATTTGGATAATATCCAATGACAACAGGGTGTGCCATCTCTAGCTATTCATCGTGGGCATTGGACCTTTGCCCATCAAATTGTTTTCAGATGTCCAGCCGTGCCTTAAGTTTTAAGGCTGGCCTATTTTGTCGGCACATTCGCAAGGTAAATACGGTGTTCTTCCTGGAGCCAGACTCGTCCTGTTTGAACATCGAACCCCACATCGTGCCGTGAGCTCCCTGAGAGGCCCCAGCAGTACTACCCACCACCATCTCTTGTAAGAAGAAGAATCAGACAACCACGTCAACCTGTCTACTCGCCCCAGCCATGCTCCTGGTCTCACAACCGATCTGCTTTCATCTGCTGCATACGGCAATAAGATTTATACAATCTTAAACCTCGGGGACACTGCGTTGTTTTGACGAGCTGATATTAAATCCAGTGCGCCAAGGAGTACCCCTCTCCCTCCTTCCATTGCACTTCCTTCCAAAAAGACATCATAATACAAATCAAAACTCTTCTGCGAGGAGAAAATGTTCGATATTTGCCATTGCGATCGCCCTTAGTGATGTCGGTGTGAAACCAGATCTAAATATGGATTATTTGGCATGATGAGCCGGCTAAACCACCTCCTGCCCATACAACAACACGTATCCTCCTGCTCGCGGTTGATGATCATTTTTATGCCCCTTGGTGTATCCCCCGAATCTATCCCACTTCAACATTAGGTCTTAATGATTTAATCTCGTATCAGTGACACACAGACGGAAGGACTGACAAACAGACCGATCGATACAGTGTCATGTAAGAGGGTGTTTCATATCTCTATTATAGCTACAAGCTATTATAAGCGAAATCGATAAATGTCAAAATATAAATCGGATCATTGCCGACACAAAAAAATGTGATTTTTCATGAAATATTCATTGACCCTATCTCTCCCATTCTATAAATAAAGAGGTAACAGAGTATATAAAACGATGTAAAACATGTCGTTTTTCCACTTTATGTATTTTCATCTCATTTTCGTGATTGATATTGTCGTTTTGCACGTTTTGAAACTAAAAATTGGTAGGCGCAAAAGATATGTTATTTATAAAAATATATATTATCATATACTACAGGAAGGAATTGCCACGTTTTGATATGTACAGATCTTTACATTAATATGTAATATATTTAATTTGTGTTTTTAAATAAAGTTCATCTTATCATTTTCTTTTCATGATCAATCGTGGAATTGTATTAATTTAAATTGTTATAGGAACTTTTTTAGTCGTCATTTATTAATAATTCATATATTCCAGGAAACTAAATTTATTTCCTAGATTTCAAATCATAAAACTGAAGAAATGTAATAATCAACACATTATTAGACTGAGCATTACGACCATGCCAACAGGAACACAATATGCAATCAGTTTGTGTGATGAACTTTTAACATAGTTCCGTTTATTTATTTTGTGAGTATCCTGCTACTACGATAACCGCCACAACTTGATGTGTCAGTTTCTGAAGCTCTCTTCTCGATCTCAAACAAAAGCCTTTCGCCTAAAAGTACCCAAAAGAGCCGATAAAATCCATGGTAGGTACGTTAAAAGCGACGATCGATGCAAAACCATTTCATAAAAATAGATGTTTGCAAAGTGGGGTGCTCGGAGGAAGGGACTGGGGGTGGGGGGTTCGTTGAATTACCCAGGGCGCTCTGAAAGGAAGAGCAATTGTGGAGGAAGAAGCTATACTTGTTTCATCTCCCCTCCTCGCCTTGGGGCTTATATTTGCATTTCAATTTTTAGCGGATGGATAATGGTGCTAAACGTGGTGTCTTCAGGCCGATATTCTAAAGAGGAAGTTCAGAGAATCAATGCAACATTCGTGGCCCGTTTTCCGTTGCAAACTATGCCAGATTATGAAATGGTGTTCTGTGATTGGACAGCCTTTATCATGAAACTTATACCCTTCTTGATATTTATAATCACTAAAACTTAACGCATTCTTGAAAAAGTAATATGAACATTATTTTAACCAAATGTTTTATTTTAACCAAAACAAATTAAAATCTGATTTCTTTCTTTGTTTGTTTTAACATTTCAACTACACCGGTACACGTTATTTGGTAGAAGTTATCATGGTGCCAAATTTATTAGCGTTTATGTTTTTACCTTTTCATAAATGTTTGATGACAATTCAACAAGGATAAATGCAAGACTAACATATACGTTTATAATAGAAATAACAATTTCCATTGCAATTTAATCAGGAAAGTGATTAATGATACAATTATGTTCTTAAATCTTAATGACATATGATGTTCTAAGGACATGTTTTTCTTAATTATTTTGATGAAAATAATTTATTTTTTATTTTTTATTAATTACATACTTTTTTTAATGCACTAAAATATTCTTACGACTAAAACGTATCGCATGAACTTTTTTGAAAGAATATTTAAATCCATTAAAACAGATGTAACAAATCGGCAATAGAAGACCCCTGTACTCGAAATAATACAACATGGTTCATGGTGTCTCTGCTTTCGGGAAAATGTTAGAGAGAAGAAGTGTCACTTATTTCTGTTGCTGGGCTAGAATGTTGACAAGGGATAACATGTCATGTCAGAATGTTTGCCCGTATCGTTATACGTTCTCGGGCTATGCGATAGGAAATTGATGAGGTGTAGGGTCGAAAGGCCGGCATTTAGCGAGGCAATGAGAATTCAATAACGGCTGTATGCATGTATAATGTGTCTGAGACGGCCTTTGCACGATCGTTTTACCCCAATAGGCTTTGAAGAGTCCCCCATAACACTGCATCAATCCAGAAAGGGAAAACATGCCCCGTTTACCTTCGTCATCCAATTTCTTTTCAATTTCGCTGCACCCAGAGGGAATATCGCCCCGCGTCAAATCAATGCAATCACCGATATTTTCCTCGTCAGTATCGGTCGAGCGAACCAGGCTGAAACCTGCGGCGCTTTCTCGCCTGTCCGACAGCGCGACCAAAGTTTGTTTAGTGGTATGACTTGATTAATAAGGCATTAGTTCCATTGTGAGCTAGTTTGATGGAGCACTGAATATTAAAGTTACAGCGAAACAACCTACCCTGAAGCAAACGATTAAATCTCAACTTGGCATTAGGGGTTTACCAAAACACACTCATCGCGCAGGCATGCAGACAGGTAAAATAGCATTTCTCTATCACCAGCATCTCCGGCTGTATGCGGTCAATAATTTGCCAATCGAAATAGTAATAGCAGAGTGAAAAATTACCATTTGCGAGCAAATAGTGACTATTAAGCCCGAAGATATTTGAAATAATTGCAATAATTATCTTGTAAATTCCATTAAGTATTGATTTTCATGGGAATTGCGGACGGGTATGAATTGATTCTTGAAGATGCGTTCCAAACAATCCGCCGCCGAAATTGGCGTCCCATAAAACAATTCGCGCCCGAAATAAAAGAAATATGAAGAAACCACTTGTAGGGCATTTTAAAGCTGCATGCACTTTAATCAAGAAAGATGACGAGGTGAAATAACAGGAAGGATTTAAACATTTATTCCTTTAACTATGGCGGAAACATAAATGTAATGAAATTCAGCCTCTAAAGCCGAATTCTGAGTGAGAAATCCGAAAACAGAAAAGGCGTTATTTCACCTTAATCTGAAAAACCATGATGCTCAAAAGGAGATGGAGATATTTGGAATGGTTGGATGAGGGTCATTGATGCGATCCAAGGAGTGCCATCCCCCAAAGAAACAAATTCACCGCAGACGACTACTTAATGATTCCCGTTGAGACTTATTTCGTCCAATTTGTCGAATCAGTCTTCCCAAAATAAGGATTTAAGATGGATTTAATCGGTTACACCGTTCTTTCGCGGTTACCTAGGTGCGCAGTAATTGATTTAATTTACCAATTCTACATTCACTAGTGCATAAAGATTGTCATGCGGTTATGTGTCACAAAGTCAGGCTCCAGTTTGGAGGACAAATGCATTGCGCAGTTTGTAGTCTTAGTCGAAACATTAAGATACTGATTCTATCAACCCCCCCCCCCCCCCGGTCAAATTGTTCATTAATATGGTTGACAAAAACAACCAAATATAATAGAAAGCTACTCTAATAGTCCTAACAGATTTCTGAATCGCAAAAAAAAACTTATTTATGTCAATCTTTCAAAGATTTTCCAGTATTTTTTAGAAGATACTCTAAAGATAGCCAAGAGAAAGACTAATTGCCAATTTGACGAATTTCGTGCGCGCGAATAACGTTTTAGTGGTGCACGCAGGCGCGTGACAGGTGCGTAGTGCATTCACGCTGGTCGTGTCGCTTTGGAATCGATCGTATGCATGGCAATACACAGTCTGGTTATCGTTCCGGATGCACGTAACTATGATTTTGGTCTCCGAGCATCGGATCAAAAGTACTGGGAGACGTTCAAGTAAATGCCAATTTCCTCAATAAATGTAAATATAAAGTATAGAGATTAAATACTTATGAGCTATGACGGAGAAGAGAAAGCTAATTCTATTAGCACGGGCTCTAGCGCGCTTGTTTATTTAACCGTATTTATGTAGACTTTGCTTGAGGAAAGGAGACATGGCACAACCATTGTGTCATGTCATTCTTCTTTGGGCACTTCCATTACGAATGACCAATCGATGATTCCAGAGAATACTTTGGACTATCAAAAAAAAAAATAGTTCTTTAACTTTGTTTTCAAACAGAACTATGAATCACCAACTGAATGGAGTCTGTAGATATGGGAAGTTCTGCACAATCATTCTGTGTGATCGATGAGGGGCTTTGGAGAAAAAGCTTTTGGCCACATTCAAATTGAATCTAAAATGTTTTCACACTGTGTGACAAAGTGTGGTACACTTTAAACAAATATAACCCACAATACGTCTCACAGTGTGATACACTGAGGAGACAAGTTTATGTCACATACTGTAGGCCTAGCTAACACAGTGTGAAAAACTGAAGTCACACAGTGTAGATCCTACCTCTTACGGTGTGATATAATTATGCGCACTCGGGTTACATAATTTCCTAGTGTGTCATACATAATTATCAAAGTGGAACACACCGAGGACACAAGGATGTCATATGAAGTTAATATCACAGTGTAACACAGGGAGGTCACACTAAGATCACACTGTGCAGGCATTTTATCAAAATGTAACACGCTGTGGACAAAATCATGGACATGATGGAGGTCACAATTTGGGACGCCTTCTTTCCACAGTGTGATACACTGATGACACGCCGAGGTCAAAAAGTGTACATAATTATATCATTATAGTGTAAAACACCCATTACACTACGACACACCGTGGACACACGGGTGTCACACAATGAAGGTGTGCTTTTCGCATGGTCTGATGAGGACACCTTGAGGTTGACGGGGTTCCCTATGTGTGTGAGCTCCCCTCCACAAAGATGCTTGGCAAACTTTTACAATTTTGCCGAGGAGATTTGACTTTGATTAGACAATGCAAACCGTGGGACAAATGTATAAATTTTTTCAGGAAAAAAGAAGAAGTGTATTTTTTTAAAGTTCATCAAAAACTAAAAGAAAGGGGAGTCGATAAGGACCCATTGAGATAGATAGAGAGAGAGAGAGAGATAGATAGGCAAACACACAAAAAAAGTTGTGTGTGAGGGTGTTTGGAAGGGAGGGTGTGCGTGTGTATGTCGTAGAGGGAGAGAATGAGAGGGGTGGTGGACAACTGAGACTGACGTGCGTTTATAAAATGGTGTAACAGGAGAAAGTCTCATCTCTCGTATTTTCAGCCATTGGGCTTTCATGATCACATAACAGCTGAAAACACGCACATCTGCGGGTCAAGTGAACATTTTCGATACGAAAACATCTCTGAAAATAACGAAACTTCCTAATAAAGTGCTCCCAGCACGCGGTCTTACTGGCTGCCTCAAGTCACCAGGTATGGAGATGTTTCGCCGAAAAGGGGTAAAGAAACAAGAAAAAAAGTACAAAACTCATAAGCAGACACAGGAGGCTCCTGAATTTTGGTGTTAGATCAGAGGAACCGACAAGGGGACACGTGATCGTGTCATTACTCTAGCCTAGGCGTTGGCCTACATTGGCCAGTGGTTATGTAAGGTAAAACAATACAAAACTGAGTGGGGCAAAACGGAGAGAAATGAGGGAAAAGACGCTTTAGAGATACCTTTGCGGCGATTCCCACAAGATAATTTTTGGGCAAGCGGATGTTCGATCCGTAGGCCGTAGAGTATGGAGCAATTCGATAGTATTCTGCGTCATTTGAAACCATTCTCTCTCTTGTTTTGTTTTCTTGAAGGAAGAAAGATTTATCTATATTGCTCCTTTCTCTCCGAGAAAGAAATTTCGATTGAAGAGGAAGGGGTTTTTACTTGCGGGTCATCTCATTTTGAGGAGGAGGGAAGAGAAATCTTTGAAATTGGCATTCTCACATGACATGTGCTTGTCATGTTTGTTTTGCAAGACATTTGAAACCCTTCTCTGTGTGCATGTTTGTTTTTCTCTCTTTCCCTGTTTCTTTTATTGTCTTTTTTTGTTTTCGTTATATCCCTTTTTGTTATCGTTATTTTCCTCCTCCGACTTTTTAATCAAATAAGTGGCACAGATTTAGAATTTGATGTTTGTCTCTTTTATTCATTAAAAAGAAAATTAGTATAGTGTATAGTTCTCTTTTCATGAAAAAAAAATATTCCTCAGAATTATCATGTTTAATGATCTTTTTAGTTGTTAGAATCAAAGGTTTTACTAAAGAGACCCAATTCAGCATTGTTTGTTTCTCTTTTTTGACGAGGTCCACTTTCCTATCACATTTCAATGCATCTTTATGAAAAACATGTCTTAATTCTTGTACAGTGTACTAGTATTCATTATTCTAATCGATATTTTTTGTACATTTTCATTGTTTGATATCATTATGTTTTGCTCGGTATTGCTTCACATGAAAGTTCGATACCACCCAGGGGCCGCGGAGCAAGGGGAGAGGGGCTGCAGCCTGCAG
>CALNVZ010002100.1:25587104-25606463 GCA_940671915.1 Paracentrotus lividus | reverse complement strand
CCCCCCCCCCACCAACATCAGTTTCTTGCAACCTATTTAGAATTGATATTTGAAAGGAAGTTTTGATTAAATCTTTTCATGTTTTTCTAATTTCAATATTTGAGAGCGGTCTGCTTGTACAATCTAAACAAAAGGTGCAACCCAAGGTGCAATATTGGGACCTTGTTTATTTATTTATTTATTTATTTGTTTTACTTTTATTTATATATATTTTTTTTAATTATATGTGGCCTTAAAACTCCTGTCAGTTATGTTACTGATCAATTGTAAGTATCTCGTTGTTTTGTTTTTTCCTGGAACCTTGCAATTCCTGTATAAGCTCAGAGAAACGAAGAAGTCAAATAATTTTCAACACAACCTTTGATCTTACCGTCTGTTCTGGAACCATGTCTTGATCTGTGTCTCGGTAAGATTAAGTGACATGCTCAACTCCAGTCTCTTGCTTACACTCAGATATTTGTCCGCCTTGAACTCCTCTTCCAGTCGTTCGAGTTGCTTCGACGAGTAGGCCTGTCGTGGCTTCCTATCGACGCCTGGCTTTCTTGGTCTTCGTCCAACTGGTTTAGGACCTGAAACAAAAAGAAAATTTTGAGCAAATAGTCAAAACGTTCAACTGTATTCCGTAACTATATTTAATTGGTATGACCGCTATGTGGTCGAGAAGTGGTCTTGTTACCAGGAAGTCCAGGTTCGAAACCCGTTCGATGCCCAAGTGATCAATTTTAAGGCGCTCATCTATTATTCCTAAGTTCATCGAATATCATTTTTTATATAGGCGTAAAGATCCACCATCGATGAATGTATTTTGTGAATTTCCCCACCTTCTAGAATTCACCCACAAATGATGTAATCATGACACTGTCATTAACATTTACATATGAAATTATTGTGTGTCTTTACCACAAATATATATACATATTTTGTTATTTTTGTTTTTGTTTCGTTTTTGTTTTTGTTTGTTTATTTTTCCACAAGTTAAAATTTGGAGATCAAGGTCATCCGTCACAGCCGTATGGCATGACGTATAGAAATCGATGCTTATAGTCGATTTTAAAGATTCTAATGTTCAGTCAACTTTCTTTAAATGTTTACTCAGGAGTGTGAAAAAGTAATAAAGAAACAGATGCAAGCCAAAACATGACAATTTGCTCTTTTTTATTTTATGTTCAAACCTTCTCTCGGATGTAATGAACCAAAATAAAGAGGAATCCTATAATTCGACTGGATCTCATGTTTACTTTTTTGTTCTTCTTGAAGTCACATTTTGTGAGGCACCTCGGCTTGGGAAAGGCGATGTAACTAAATGTTTGGTGCACAGATAGGCCTATGTTTTATTCGGAGGGAGGTTCGAGAAAAGTGACCAAATGAAACAAATCTCACGCTTCGTGACAGCGATTTCTGTTTCTCGATGGAAGAAAAAGCAACAAGTCTTGAGCATGACTGATTAAAGAAAAGGAAACCCATCTATCATACGTCAACTTTGAGTACGCGAGTAAGTGCTACAAACTCTACCCATCTCGCATGGATGATCCTTCGCTCTTCAAAGTATATTATAAAACACCATTATTGTTCGGTGCTTTGTACGGGCTATTTGCCAATACGATTAGCGCGATTTATTGAACATGTTTAAACGGGGTGGTAAGTGACTTCTTTTCAAAGCAATTGAAGAGGCGGTCCCCCTCTTTTCAACCAATATGCTCGATTGCGTTCGATTACCTCTTAAGACTTATGTTTAAGTCTGAGAGCTATTTATAAAGTCGATGGGGCGTGCACAATTCATCGCGACAAAATGGCCCCCAAGGTCGATCAACTATTTTTACATCGACATTCTTTCAATCTAAAACTTTATTTTTAGCGGCAGACATGTTAAATCGGTGACAGACGATAGAAATAAAGTACTTTGTTGTAGCTGTTTCAGAAAGAAACGATAATACGTGACACAGACTACTTAAAAAGAGTCGTATGGATCGATACTTAAATCTGCATTATCTGATAAATGCTTGACATAATGGATACACCTATCGATGGTTAATGTTTTTACTTGGGATTATACCAATGATGACCATTTTATATATATATATCTAAATGCAGGATTTCATCTATTGTTCGTATCTTTTTTTGTTGTTAGTTTAAACCTATTCATATAACCATTATAGGTAATGAAGTCTTGTTAAAATATTGTTTGGTTAAAGACACGAAGCCCATCGTCTGAACTGTCGAGACGCGCGAATGTTAAAGTAACAAAAGATGACGCTACATTATGAACAAAAGGCATTTCAGTCGATTTCTTGTCTCGGCGGCGCCTCGAAGTCGTACACAATAGATATGCTGATACAAGTTTATATCTCTCTCAAAGATTATTTAGGTAGATTTCCTTTTTATGTTCATTTTTAAAATTTCTTTCTTTGATCTTTGCTAAACGGAAGGCCAACTTTATTCATTGTATACAATAGGATGTACTTTGTATGCTTTACAAGTTAGTTTTAAATACCATTAAAAAATCTAGCATTGCAAACTATCCTTACTTTCCAAAATTATTTTGATTCTTCTTTGAGGAGCCCCTTTTCTCTTATCTTGGCTTCCATCTTCAATGTACTTCTTCCGTTTTTTCCTCATCCTGATCAGCACTCATGTTCATTTTCCTCTGTGGATCCCCCTCGGACCCTAACTCTCTCTTTATACAAGTGTTAATCGATAATATACGCACTTGGTGACAATTATGAAATATTCATATTCTGGCTCGGGGATCAAATTGGCACTATTCATCTCCCTTATGTTCCTTTGTTAGAATAATGTTCTCTATTTTAGAGAAACATTGATCTAAGATTGGAGATGTTATGAGGAACAGACATCTTTTAGACGGCTTGATTGTTTTACTGAGCCAAGCTCTTCACTTGAAATTAAAGGGTCAGTAAATAGTCACGTATATTAATACTCTATTATCATTAAAGAATTGAATTTTCTTGACATTATTTACACCTTATCAGAAATTATACAAAAAGCTAAATAATTTTCCCTATATTCATATTCACAATTTCAATTACTTTTTTCATCTTTCCAGTAATAGTCCTTTTTTTCTTCCTCTTTCTTCCCTGATTGGCTTTCCATTATCATTGCCATTAGTCTCACGTAAAGACGTTTCTACCTGTAGGGTATCTCAACATGGAGCCATATCAAAAGCTTGGTGTAATTGTAAGTAATAGCGTTGTAAGCCAACCGTTGGATATCGGAGCTGTATAACAACACGATTCATTGATTTGTTCCAAAATGTCCTCTGCAGACGATGGGAAGAAAGTAGAAAGATGTTGGGTCCATCTTGGCGGGAAATCTACACTGTAAAAATGCTGTTTAAATATTTTAAACAACTAAAAGTGCTGTTTAAGCCTGCCACTCTAGCAACTTCTGTTTAAAATTTTAAACAACATTGGTGAAATTTTAAACAGCCACCGTTGAAAATTTCTAACTTCGGTTGTTTAAAATTTTAACGACGTTGTTTAAAGTTTTAAACAGATGTCGTCAGAGTGACAGGCCTAACCAACACTTTTAAACAGCGTGTTTAAAGTGTACATGGCGAATAACTCAGAGTGTAGAGTTTGCTTTCAAATGTTAAATTATAAAGATATATATAGGAGGTTAAGGTCATTTTTTTTTTTTTGTCGATGATCTATCATGACTTTGCTGGAAAATGTGAAACGCATTTTAATGAATGTTCTTGACAATAGTTTTACAAACTCTGCTTTTTTGGGAAAGTACCTCCGTTTGAATATATTCAACAAATCCATAAAGTTAATTTCTTTTATAATTGTGTAGTTCGTGCTTTCTCATAATGTTTCGAATTATTCAATGTACGCGTTTTAGTTCATACTGAACTTTGCTCATATCAATTCTACTCCACGTGAAATGTAAATCTAACGTATGACATTAAATCTTAACATAAAGACGCGTCCATTATTTGAGGAGGGGAAACGCTACATTACATTCATGAGTTTAGTGGAAATACATGCATCTGAGCGACGCAGAAAATTATACGGCTCTACATTAATGTCAACAAAACCCGCGCTAACGGCGGGAAGCGACCGATTGACAACTGCATGCAATTATTACTTAGCGTACAAAAACTCGCCTAAGAAAACTTCCCTGTCGGTAAAATGGTATTATCAGTCGATCCGTTCGAGGAAATTCGTCATGGACATGAAATAAATAATTGAACTTTTATCATAGTTTTCGTAGGTAGATGCTTCAGACCAGATTGGGGGAAAAGACATTTTGGCAAGCCTATAACACCATTGTGCTAAAGTTGTAATCAGAATCTTTATTTCACATAGATTGATGTTCCTAACGATTATTGATATAAATAGTGATCTTGTCACATCTTGCGAAGACGCCGTCCACATGCGATATGCATGTGATATGCGGAAATATTGACCCATCGAGTAAAGATTCGTTTGTGATAATGTTCAAAGTGACAGGACTTTTTTTAAACCAATCGAAATGAATGTACCATATTTGGAAAGCTGAGAATTCAAGCTTTTAAAAACTGCTTGATCATTAAGGTGTAATATAATTATGCGTAATCGAGGAAGATGACTATACAGCGTATGAGCTATTTTGAGAGCAAAATTGGCCATATTGTACAGGAATTTGATCTTACTAGGATTTCGAATTGACTCAAGTGACAGGACTTTTTTTTCCCTTTGCAATAGGTTATTCCTATTTTTGAAAAATTCAGACTCTTAGCGTACTTATTCAAGTTGATCATTTCTTTGAAAAGGTAGTTGCTCGCCATAATCAAGAAAACAAAGTGAAAAAACTGTGCAAATTACAAAAAGTCTATGGCCGCGTTCGCTTTGCGTAGAGTGATAGCGCCCTCTTCCCCTTAAGTTTACAACTAGAATTGATATGTATATTATAATATTTATTTGAGTGTATTATTGAATCTGTTTATATTGATTGTTTATATTTATATGTTTCTAAACGGCATAGAATCCCTCTCCCTCCTTCTCTCTCTTACAACAGGAAGTATCAATGTTAAACAATATTAATAGTTTAATACAAACAGACATTCATATAAACCAGTGTAAACTTCTAAAGAATATGTATGAACGATTAATTTATATTCCCGATAAATTTTACCCAATTTTTCCACAAACTTTGCTCTCATTAATATACTCAAGCCATTTAAATGGTTTCCTGTATTATATCGCCAACAAGGTAATGTAAATATTAAATAGCAAAATATTAGCAACAATGAAGTCTCTTTTCTTTTCATTCGGATACATGATAAACAACGAATTAGAAAGTTAGTAGGAAGGTAACAGTAACAGTTTAGGTCCATTGTGCAGTTTTAAGGGTAGTAAATAAGATGTCAAGTTACACAATTATAGGCAAACGTATATAAATATACAGACAGTACATTTATGTAAAATTATATATATATTTTTACGTCTTACAAACAAGGTGAACTAAAAATAAAACAATTACAAGTCATGAATAAAATAAAACAAAAATAAAACAGGAATAATATCAACAAGCATTTTTTTTTTGTTGTTGAAAAAACTTGATCTATTATTGTTTCTATTTCCTTAGAAAATGGCATTTTTATGTCCTTTCATATTTTCCACAATGACAATAAAATTCTATCCCAACGCATTGTCAAATACTTTTTAAAATTCAATATTAAACAATTTTCTACTATATCATATGAAAAAGAATTGTGAAGTTATGTATTTTCTCTGTATTTATTGCTTATTCAATGCTATTGATTAATTTTTTTAATTTATTTTTTAAAATTTTTTTTGGGTCTAAATCAGTTTTAAAGTAATGTTCATTGCTATTCACCCGAATTTAAGTTATTCTTAACAACTATTGGGGGAAAAATCTTTTATCAAGAAATCACTACAGAGCTAAACACAGTCATTGCGGTATGTATACAGGCACGGATCCAGGATGTACAATTTCAATGGATTGTGCAGGCCCAATTGTCTGGGGACAATAGTGGCTCTATTATGTTTGGGCATAGGCCGATTATACTTTTAGTTTGTGACGTAAGGCTGGGTCCGCTACTGGGTATTTATTAAAATAATTGATGTATTTCCCTACTTTTTTATTGCAACTCTAAATTTTCATCAGCATTGGTGAGAGTGAAATATAGATCCTAAAGTTATTCTGATCTATATAAAAAAAAATAGTAATAAATAAATAACAGTTAAAAAAAAAAAAAAAAAAAAAAAAAAAAACACTAAATCATCTATAGAAAGCACGGCACACATGTATTTGGCTTTGTGAATATACCCTCACGAAGATGGCACGATAGTGGAGATAAACGCAATCCCATTTACAAAACAATGTGTTTTATTTAACACCTTGGAAGAGCGCTTGGATCGACTTGCGGTATGAGTTTATGAACCATTGTTGACACCTGTACTTCAGAAGGCAATGACCGACTACAATAAAAAGAAAAACATCACTCAGGGTTGCTAATGGCTACCAGTAACTCCGCCTCCATTTTTAAAAACATTGAATCTGTCATTCGTACAGGGTCTTGACCTGACCATCTGGGGTTATTAGCAGACACGAGCAAGGTCACAGTAAGAGATGACAAAAGAATAAAACACATCCAAGTCTTTATCGATCCATCATGTTTAATCACAAGCACCCTTCTTCTAAACCATGTCTACATTGTATTATTATCGATGATGTTCGCACGTTGAACTTTTCCGTGATCTATATCTTTTTGTTGTCATTTCTCCTTCTATATCTGATTTCATTATATTAATTTATACATTCGTTTAACCAGTGAATTGTCTGTTTTCCCGAAAATCACAAGTAACAGCACTAATCTATCCCCATACTACTACTATTACCACCACCACCATTGCCAAGACTAGCCCGATCATCATCACCACCGTCTCTTCTTCTAAAAGAATCGCATTTAAATATTTATATACCATCACCACCGTATTCATTATTAACTAATGCTTCCTCTTATGGTTCCCGCTTAAAATTCATTAAAAATCATGTATATAGTAAAATAATCATGATATTTTTTTTTAGGGTTTGTGTGTGTGTGTGTGTGTGTGTGTGTGTGTGTGTTAATATTTTCCTCCGTTTAAATGTTTTATTCTTATACAGGGCATGTATTTACTATTTGATTTGTTTTCGTCTGATATACTCTTGATCTATCTTTTGAATAAAGAAATAATTGATCTTTCTGGAAAATCGATGCTATCAAAGTTGTTTGTGCAGTTTCTATTGTTGGTGATGGGATATTTAGTTTGATCAAAACATAAACATAAACTTAGTGAACATTACGTTATTAACGTGATTTAAACTTCACAAATACTGCATATAGCTGCCACAATTTTGTCTATAGTTTCCTCATGATTTAAGAAAACACATATTTGGCTAAGAATACAATTTTTGAAGACTAATTATCTTTTAATCTTACATCGATCACATGTCATGTCAAAGACGATTTAAAAGAGACACTGAAACAAAGAAAGAATCTCTTGACCATAAGGAGATGTCCTTGGTTTAAAGCCACCTACCGACATGGCCCAATCGACCAGCGTCGCATTTGTGTTGTTCACCGTTGGGTTTTCTATTAGTTTAGTACCAGCTCCGCAAGCAAAACACTCTTAAAAACCTTCAGCACAAACAAAACCCCCTTTCTCTGGCTATTCAACGCCGAACAGATTAACTGTCTGGCGAAATATCAATAATATTACAAGTAATCGGTATAACTTCTTATTGTTGATGAATAGGGATTCACTGGACTGTCTTTGCTGGTTTTAAGACGTTAGAAAGGCTTCAGTGCGCAGGCAAAGAAATTTAACAAGGCCGTTATTTGTGAATTATTAATGATCAGCATAAAACCAGTCACCGAAACGAAAGCATTAAAATATATGATGTCTGCACAATTAGCTTGATTGATTAGAAATGAGCACCAAAAACTTGGTCTCCTTCTATATACTGTTTATTCAAAATGTAAATCACAAAAAGAAGGAAAAATAAAATGATTGATACCATTTTGATTTATTCTTATTTTGTTTAAGTGGGAGGGGTCGCCACCAATAATACTTATGAAATAATTATAATTGCGGATTTTATAATTTTTTAATGGAAAGAGTTTTCTTTCTGCAACATTCTCTCTTCAAAATGTGACATCTGAATGACCGGGCGTATTATGTTTCGTGATCAATATAAATCTATTGTGTAGATCATTATCGACCCAGCATGACTTTTTAAAAGCTTTAAAAACAAACCGAAGGTCACCCTCTTGCGAAATTAAAGAGGAATCACTTTTCAAGACATCACTTGCACAATAATCCATGTCACTATTGTTACTGATGCCATCATCAGTATTATGATACGAAGCAGCCAACACGGCTTTTAAAACGAACTGTTCAGACGAAGAAAAAAGTGCCACAAACTTTTTTTTAAAGAGGGGGATTATGAGAGAGTGGGGTTAAAGATACCACTGGGGACACATGGGATCATGATATGAAAGCATTTTGAGAGGCAATAATCGATGGGTTTAATCGATGTGAAACGTAGCGTGTAACACATGTTTGTAGAGTAACGAGCTGAGGATACTAAGAGGGAGGGGGATATGTCATGAAACATTAACTGTGACGGATGACGGGGGTTGTTTGGGCTTATATAATAGAGACCGGTTAACCGGGTCCTTAACTTTTACATTCCTATAACAATACAATCCCATCCAATATTTAGCATATAAAACGCTTTCTTGAATCATTATATTATAACTATCATGATTATGTCTTTTGTCTCTGTTTATCATAATACTGATTAATTACGTGTATGAGTATATTGTATTATATTGCTATCTTTCCTATTCGGTTTTAAGAACTATTTAACGATAAAGTTGTAACTGTCATTGTTTGTGTATTCATTTTCTATATTTTTGTTTAAATTGTGAAAAAGGGGAACTGCAATATTGTGTCAATTTTACCATTGAATCTGCAGGTGAAACGATTTAATGAATCATTACTAATCAGGACTAAATAATAGTATCTATATTTATCATTATTTAGTCATTACTATAAAACATTATACGTTTTTTCCCCTAAGTTTTAATTTGGTTCTAGCAACTTTTAAATTAGTTGTGTAGCACATTATTCGTTTATCTATTTGAATTTGCGATGTGCTCTAGCGAGTTTTTGTTAATTTATCCATGCTATCAATGAAAATTGCAAAATTTCAGCTAAATATATTAGTGGATATCATTTTATTAAATTTAGTACAAAATAAAATAAGACAAGTATTTTAGATGTCATTTAATATTTACAAACTGCAATGTTTTTTTACTTTCGTTTGTAAATTGTAAATACTGTTTTGTTTTTTATATCCTGAACCGTACAATAATAATTTAATGTAATATAATATTTTTTGATCCTTCAATAAGATAAAGAGAAATGCTTTAAATTCTGGAAGGTGACAATGAAAACTTTTAAAACGAGATGAGAAAAGTTACCCTGATAATATTTCAATTGGGCTGTCTGGTTTTCTGTACTTTGAGGGTAAAAGAATCAATTAAATTGTGGCTCAAATTAAAATTAATTTTATAAGTTTTTATATACTTTTTCGAGATTCAAATACAACCATGGCGGACCCGAAAATATTTAAATACCCTAACAAACATAAAGTTTATATCATAATCTCTTTCACACATCCTATTAATCGATTGCCCCCTAATAAGATACGGTTTTAATATTATACATTCTCAATTTTTGTATAGGCCCTTTATACAAGCTGTGACAAAAGCCTATTCTAATGGAAATTTCATTTAAAAATAAAAATAATCAGAAGCAAATTTCATTAACCTTCGATGATTTGAAATAAAGAAGTAAAACCTTAATGGATTCAGAGATATAGAAGTTTATTGTTTATTGAAAATATATATCCTTTTGGTTTGTGTGATTACGTTTACTGAACACTACTTTTATATTTTATTCTGCATAGATTTTTTCCCCATTCCTAACGTATACGAACCTGTTTCACAAAAGATGAAAATTCGTCCATTATTAAAACAAACAAAACAAAACAAAAACATTACTAGTAATACATATTTTGGAGTGTGGGGGTGGCATACGAGCAGTCAAACACAATAAAAGGAATAAGGTTTGTTTAATCATTAAAACTTATATTGAAGCTTCTGACTCTATCAATTTTCACTTGCTCTCATTGCCCATGAAAGTTTATTACAAAAGCATCTATCACTTATTCCTCCCTCACAATGAATTACTTACTTCAAACTAAAAAAGTATACTTAAGTCTGTAAAGAGAATTATTAAAAATATCATTTTTGTAATATAATTTTCATACTGTAAAATGTATCTTGTATAATAAAATTAAGAATCATAAAAAAAATGCAATAAAACTAATTTCGGGGTAGCCCAGCCGGGTAATAATGAGTTAACACTATAAGCGCTTAGAAACACTAAGGTGGATATCGTATTAAGCGCTATATAAATGCAACTATTATTATTATCATTATAATTTCACAGAGAAATACAGAGTGGGAACATTTTGACCTTTTTATATACCTTTTTAATACTTCATGGGTATAATGACTGATAAACGAGGTTAAAGAGAATTAATAAATTACTGGCTAATTATAATAAGATTCTAAGTGATATCAAAACTTGGTAAGAATACAAAAAGAAAAGAAGCAGAATCTTTTGTTGTTTGCGTGTGAGGCGATGAATACAACAAAAACATTTTTGTTAAGCTATGCGTTTTATCTTTTCATGACAATGAGGAAGTTCACTGATCTAAAAACGCGTTTCAAATTCTTAAATGTATATAATGAATCAGTTCAAGTTTAAAAATGTAATTGTGACCATGCTCATATTTGCGAAATTGTAGTCATATATGATATCAAAACTTGGTAAGAATACAAAAATGTAAGAAAAAGCAGATCTTTTGTTTGTTGCGTGTGAGGCGATGAATTAACAACAAAAACATTTTTGTTAAGCTATGCTTTATCTTTTTATGACAATGAGGAAGTTCACTGATCTTAAAAACGCTGTTCAATTTCTTAAATGTATAAATGAATCAGTTACAAGTTTAAAAATGTAATTGTGACCATGCTCATATTGGCGAAATTGAAGTCATATAAAAAAAATTAAAAAATAAAACGAGTAAAAAACTCTAATAAGGCTGAGAAGAAATATGGAGATAAACTATATATTACATTTAATAAAAAAAAACAGATAATAAATTTGCGGCTTTTGTGCTTTGCTCAACATAGTAATTTTAAACTTAAGTTCAAGTTCAGCTTGAAGAGCCATCAGTTATTTCCTCTTCTTCAGAATAAAACTTTATAGATATGTTGAAATAATGAGGGAAATAATTCAAAAAATAATTGTAAAATAGTAAGAACTAATTTTGAAATTGAGATAATAAATAAAATTCCGGTTAAAAGATTTAGAAAAAAACTATCCATAAAAAACTATAGCCTACTTTTTTCTGGATTAAACAAAATGTTATACCATTCTCTTTTGAATTAGCACTAGAATACAATTACT
This sequence comes from Paracentrotus lividus, assembly GCA_940671915.1. NCBI lineage: Eukaryota > Metazoa > Echinodermata > Echinoidea > Camarodonta > Echinidae > Paracentrotus > Paracentrotus lividus. The sequence continues at coordinate 25,594,911 of CALNVZ010002100.1, read as the reverse complement.
ATTTTCGTGTAATATCAATTACTTTTTCGTGTGCTGAATTCGACATATACTTTCGAATAACCCTAAGACCGGGTATTTGCTGTAATGACCTGATGGTAGTGTTGGTTCAATGATTCAGGCTCATACAAAATATCCTGTTTCTATACAAAAGAAAGTAAGGCTCATACAAAATAATCCTGATAAAGTAACCATAATTATTCTATACATATTTCTTTCACAATATAATAATAAACAACTACTTTGATGCTAAATTGAATAATTGAATCCAATGTCTGAATTATTACGCAAGATTTTTTATTTGAACCTCCCCTCACCCCCCCTCAATACGTTTATATTCATAATGTTTTAATTCTAAATGAGAAGGAGGTATTGACTGACCTGAAACAGGAGGTCTTCCAAAGCCAGCGGGCTGGCACCACGGTGACCAAGGTGTGGCTGCAGCCGCTGTTAAGGAATGGGGTACACCAAGCTGGTAGTGGTATTCACCCAAAGGAGATGCCAGCGGCGAAGCATGCACACCATTAGGCATCATCCCCGACCCGACTGGTGGTAGAGGACCGAGCTCGCGGACCGCCGTGGGTCTCACTAAACCGACACCAACACCGCCTTCTCGATCTGATCTCACCACACCACGAGTCGGCGACGACTTCAACTTTGACAAGTCCTCATCTTCTGATTTTCCATGGGGTCTCTCTGTTCTCGAATCATGGTTATTATTGTTCTTGTCTGTGATATCATTGTCGATTTTTGAATCTGATTTCGAGTTCGATGTCGATGTATGTTCACCACTGAGGATGTTTGCGATGGAGAACGAAGCCCTGGTTGTGCTGGATGATGATGCCGGATGACTTTCGTTCCGATGATCGATGAGGTGGTGATGTGGTGTAGGTATCAGTACTGGTGCGTGGCCCACGGGGAAGTTGTGCTCGAAGTGATGATTATTGTGATGAAGATGATGATGATGATGATGAAGATGGTGGTAGTTGTCGTTGTGATGATGAGGATGTAGGGGTGATGAAACTGATAAGGGAGACTGTTGGTCATCCCGGCAAGAGTCCAGTGATGCTCTCTCGTCCATATCGTCTCCGGACATATTATCGCCGCTGAAATCCACCGAATCATTGTCCGATCGCTGGTCCGACATCCCGTCCGTCGTTGTCATCATTTTTTTAAGAGGTGGCAAAAGTCCTCTTTTTTTTAATTGGTGGAGGTAAGAAATTTGAAGAAAAAACAAGTCTCGAGCAGTACTTCTAGAAAAGAAATCCACCAAAATAAAAACTGGTGAAATATCAGAACGTCCACAAAAATTAGCACAATAATATAGACTTCTTTTATGAAAAAAAAAGTCTTTGCTAAAAAATCACCAAGACATTTTTGACACCTCGTTTGTGAGCAACTGTATCATTAGATAGTGATGGCGAGGAGGGAGCTAACGCGTCTTTAAATGACACAACTTTTGCCGCTTCATTAAGAGATCGAGCACGAGATGGAGAGGAAGGGGCAATGAAAAGAAAGAAAGGAGAAAGTATACCCCAAGTGGTGTTTTACAATTTCACGTCATGCGCAGAAGCGACAAAACCGGCGTGCCAGTCAGTCAAGCATGCATGAGCTCGGCTCAAAATGAGGAGAAGTTAGACAAGATAGAGGGAGCTACAGATAGAGGGGCGACAGAGGGAGAGAGAGGGGTAGAGAGACGGAGAGAGAGAAGAGGATTTGATCAAAAATCGATATTAGCGAGCAGTTCTTTGCGGGGAAAATGATGAGGAGCGAGGGATTAGAATGTAGCAAAGGTTCATCATCAATCCAAAGGCAATACCAACACATCTTCTTGATCCGTAGAGCTCGCGGAAATTTACGTTTGGGTGCAAGAAAAAACACACAAGTTGCGTGTTAATTTGGTCAATAATTGGAGGTGTTTCTGGCGCACCTCACGCGTTTGAAAGTGACAGCCGTGTAAAAGAAAATCGATGGTTTTTAATGTTTTTTCACAATTCCTTTGCTTAACACGTCAAAAATTGGAATGAAAGGACTCCGGGGTCGTCCAGACCTTTTTCTCAATAGTTGTTCAATCATGTATTTATCACGTTTCTAGTATTTTCTTTCTCCTGAATTCCATCTTAATTTTCTATTGTTCATTTTCCCTCTATTCTTTAAAATTAATCTATTTTTAGATTTATTGCATTGCCATTGAAACCTAAATTTCCATGTAACTATCATATTTGCAAAGACCCAATAAAATATCTTGTATCTCTGTTTTATTTCGATTTTTCTTTAAGGGGTAATTTATCGGTGACAATGAGATGCACACGAAATATAAATATACTTAAATTTATACTTAAATTTACACAAACATAGATATTAAGAAATAAAGTATGATATTTTTGTTACACAAAGTAAAATAGAATGATAAGGTGGGGGTCTACAATTGTCAAATTTTTTTCGTATTTTGCTTGTCGGTGCATTAGGTAATTTCGATATTTACTATTTAACAGAAACTTATAGGGGCACTGTTCTTCCCCTGAAATAGGAGTAGGATGTGATACCAAAATTTGCCGACCTTCCTACATTTTGAAAGACCGTGGAAAACCGACCGCAGAAATTTGTTTAGGCGATTAAAAAAAAATAAATAAATAAAAAAAACATACACACAAATAAATTTTAAACAAAAATGTCGGTCTTTGACCAGAAGGGTTGTGATTTTCATTTTAATAAAAATTTCTAGTAATGATACTCAAAAATACTTTACTGTTTAGACATCTTAGAAGGATGACTTTTATTACATTCAATATATAATTTATGCAATATTAGTCGGGGCAGCAGTAAAATAAGCAAAGCGCAACATTTTTGTTTACATGATAGATCATGAATAATAATTATAATGCCTATGCCGATGAGCGTAATAATTATTAACAGTATATGAATGTAAATTTCCCTCATTTAGCAACTTATCTAATTGAACCCCGAGGGTATAAAGGTAATACGTCTGATGGCAAGGCTAACGGAGAGGGTTCGACCGCCCCTGGAGTGTAAACGGAGCTGGATGGTATAGGGTTAAGAACGAATCGACGTCTATCTGACCGGCTAACCACCATCGTCATCCCGGGGCACTGCCGGGTCACAAACTCATCGACGATATGTCAAACTCACAAACCGGCCACTCGATATCACCTCATAAAGATAAATTGAAATATAACAGGCTCTTTTAGTGGTGTGTGATCTAGCTTTTTTCATGGCATTTTGTTTTCTTGGTTTAATCTATCTGACCTAATCGATCACGATATGTCTATAAAGACTGTTGGAGGAAGGGATGTGAAGATATAAAGGTCTTTTACTGGCGTATCGGTCGTCGTATCAACCTATTCGTCTGATTTGAATTCTGACTAAGGAATTAAACACCATCGACTTCATGTCCTTAATGTAGACACACATGTGCATAACAAAATGTAAAGCTGCTTCGATTGTTCTGTCTTAGTTCACAGTCCACCTTCTTTATCATGTTGATGTAAACATTTGCAAAATGGTTAACAAGATTTACTTACTATGTGTAATATTTAATGGCTTAATAGTCTCACGATATTTTGTAAACATAATGCATACTGTTAGAGTAAAAATATTTATAACATTATGAAATGGCATCATTACCCTATAATTTTCCAAAAATAAGCTTAAAATCATAGATATTAATTTTATGCCCCAGAAAAGCTGCACTATTTCATACCATTTGATGTTCACCATTTTTTTTTATATACTTTCGAAAGCATTTCACTTCTTGCGATGTCAATAACGAATTAATCAAGTCAATTGCTTTATTTGATATCTCATCTGCCATGAGGGATTTTAGATGGGTTTTAGGTGGTCTGAGACTAGTTTGCTACTCCCTCTCGGAGACATCTCCTTAGTCTCCACGATATTTTCATAAGTCTCCGCAATGTCTCTAACTTGTTCATTTATGATATTTAGGAGTCTCTTATGCGTCTCTGAGTGTCGGAGATGTCTCATTCAGGTGAAGATACCACCTTAAGACAATAAAGGGTTTTAAATCTCCCAATATAAAAATTACAGATAGTTGAAAGCAAAAGATATACTACTAATAACGTTTGTAAAGATGGATTAAAAGATTGTAAAAATGCTTTACTTAACGTACATTTTTGATTACTTAACGAATATTTTATTTTAAAGAAAATTTGAAATTCACGACTTTTATTATCTTTAACATTAAAAAAAAAAAAGTAGCTTTAAAAAACGATTGTAGGCATGCGCATACAATTTCTTCTCGGTGTATCTTCTGCAGATATAGAAGTGTTCTTATACGAAACGAATCGGGTAGTATCGAATAGCCCTTTCCGCTATTTGAGAAACTCCAAACGACAACTGATTGATAGCCATACCCCTGAATGATTGCAACCATGTTAACTCTACATGGATGTTCGACGGTTTCTAACGGCCATTCCCCCACAGCTATAACGCGGGTTTCGGCCCTCCTTGTGTTCGTGTACGGGGAAATAACCCGCAGAAGACGGCGCCTGAAACCTCCCCGCGAAATTGATACACATTTGATACGGACTATGATATGCCTATTCTGTGAAGGGTATTGTGATTATATGCCATATTTCAAATACATCTTTTATTTGAGAGTAAGGAACTATGATGGGGGAATGGAGAAGAAGGGATACAGAAAGAGGAAGAGGAAAACGAAAGAAATGGTGGATGACAGCGCAAAAGCAAAAAGTCAAAGAAACAAAAAGTGAGAGAATAGAATAGAGATAGAAATGCAGAAAGGATGTACGTTCTCATAAAAAAAAAAAAAGAAAGAAGAAATGATTATAATTAATCAGCAACCATAACAGGTGCTAAATTGCTAAATAGAGTCTATCAATAAATAGGTGTTAGCTTAGTACTTTTTAACACTATCAACCATTCCATTGTGTGTGTGTGTGTGTGCTAATACGATATAGAATTTATAGAATAAAGGTTTATTCGATATTTTTAAACTTGGGTTTAATAGTAAGACTGAAAAGAGAATTACAAAATTGCTAAAATAGTGTCATCAATAAATAGGGTTTTAGCTTAGTACTTTTTTCACAGATCAACCATTCCATTTTTGTGTGTGTGTGTGTGTGTGTTGTGTGTGTGTGCTAATACGTTATAGAATTTATATAATAAAGGTTAATTCGATATTTTTTATCTGGGGTTTAATAGTAGACTGAAAAGAGAATTACAAATTGCTAAAATAGTGTCATCAATAAATAGGTGTTAACTTAGTACTTTTTTCACACGATCAACCATTCCATTGTGTGTGTGTGTGTGTGTGTGTGTTGTGTGTGGTGCTAATACGTTATAAATTTATATAATAAGGTTTATTCGATATTTTTCAAACTGGGGTTTAATAGTTAGACTGAAAAGAGAATTACAAATTGCTAATAGTGTCATCAATAAATAGGTGTTTAACTTAGTATTTTTTCACACGATCAACCATTCCATTGTGTTGTGTGTTGTGTGTGTGCTAATACTTATAGAATTTATATAATAAAGTTTATTCGATATTTTCAAACAAAAATGGGCCGTTTAATAGCTTAGACTGAAAAGAGAATTACAAAGAGGGGAAAGAGTCAGGATAGAAACATTAACAAAAAAGAATGTGTGTCTGTTGGTGTGTAAATACACGTGTAACGTTCAATATTACTGGCATGAACACAATTTCTTTATGGTAAGAAAAAGAAAAGAACAAAGAAAAGCAAATGATAGCCTATGTTGTATATAAAATACTATTGAAGAGTAGAAAAATAAAACCAGATACAGAATTGTCAAAAAGAAATAAATTCATATAAAGAAAGTTCAAGAAGTTTAGGTACGTATGCAATAAATGAATAAGAAATATAAAACAGAGAGCTGAAAGATGAGAGGGGAAAAGAATGGGAAAGAGAGAGAAAATATAAAGGAAGTATAAGAAAAAATATGGGACACCACCAACATTATAGCGAGAAGTTGAATCGAAAAGAATGCATGGCGCCAAAAAGTCGGAAATTTTCTGATTAGAATCTATTACATGTCGATAACCAATATGTTTAGGAGTGTATGATGCATTGTAAATTGTTCGATCGACCCAACGCAGAGACATCGAGCAGACAGTCGACCGGTATGTAGGACTTGCAATCATATTAACGTCGCTTCCCGCCAAGTTTGTTGACTTCTGACTTTTGTGTTATTATACGGAAGGTACACCGAGAAGGAAAGTGATACAAGCTTGAAGATTCACTTTTCTCTCGTCTATCCCCACCTTCATAATGTTTCTCTCTCTCTCTTTCTCCATTTCTTTCTTTTTCTTGTAAGATCATAGCTGAATGGAATGTATTACATTATGGTCAAAAGTGTAATTAGCCTTTTGAAGAAAAAAAAAATAATTATGAACGGGTAGATATATTCCAAGTTTATCAAAACAAGTACGTGAGAAAGTGGTTCTCTGGATTCTTTAAATTGACCTTAAGATAGCAAATCCCCCCTTTTAAAAAATAATTATTATTATTATTATCTTCAGCGTTTTAAACGTATCAATTTATTGTGCTAAATTTGAGTAATTAAAATTGGAACAAAACTTGTACTTTGAATTTCTGCCACAATAAAGTTAAAATTTTTCTTAACCTAGTAAATGAAACTGAATTTTGACCCAAATAAAGGTAAAATCTACTGAAGAAAGTGACCTAAACGAGAACGAAAACATTCATATGCAACTCCTACCCTCAGGAAGTTTAAATCTATTGAAGATGATATGAGAGCAAAAACATTCACACTTAACGTTTACACTCAAGAAAATAAATTCTATTGAAGATAGAATCTTAAACAAGAACAGAAACATTCATTCTAAAACGAGAACAAAAACTGTTGAAATTTACTTGAGATAGTAAATTAAGTGAGAAAAAACGTTCACATTAACCTTCCAGCCAAACGAAGTGACAACCCACTGAAAATAGCAACTAAAATTAGATCTAAAACATTCACATTGAACTTCTTCTCTCATGGAAGTTACCATATACTGAATATAGCAACTAAAACGAGGGGGAAAACGTTCACACTGACCTTCAAGGGAAATAAAGTTACAATCCACTGATGATAGCAACTAAAAAGAGAAGAAAAATGTTCGAACTGAACTTGCACACTCAGGAAGGTAAAGTCTATACTGAAGATAGTTATTAAAACGAGAACAAAAACGTCCACACTGAACTTAGGCAGTTCCAATCTACTGACGATAGTAACTAAAGGGATAACGGTGTAACATTCACATTAAACTTCTTCCATCAGGAAAGTTACAGTCTACTGAAAATAGCAACTAAAATTAGATCTAAAACATTCACATTGAACTTCTTCTCTCATGGAAGTTACCATATACTGAATATAGCAACTAAAACGAGGGGGAAAACGTTCACACTGACCTTCAAGGGAAATAAAGTTACAATCCACTGATGATAGCAACTAAAAAGAGAAGAAAAATGTTCGAACTGAACTTGCACACTCAGGAAGGTAAAGTCTATACTGAAATAGTTATTAAAAGGAGAACAAAAACGTCCACACTGAACTTAGGAAGTTCCAATCTACTGACGATAGTAACTAAAGCGATAACGGTGAACATTCACATTAAACTTCTTCCATCAGGAAAGTTACAGTCTACTGAAGATAGTAACTGAAACGAGAATTAAACATTCACACTGAACTTATTCCATCAGGGAAGTTACAATCTACTGAAGATAGCAACCAAACGAGAACGAAAACATTTACATTGACCTTCAGTCCAAAAAAAAAATGAATTAAAATC
>CALNVZ010002100.1:25552691-25587079 GCA_940671915.1 Paracentrotus lividus | reverse complement strand
AAATGAAGGCAAGCGATATTCAATAGCTTCAACATTGTTTTTCATCTCTTCAGTTTCAGAGATATCTAAAACGCAGGCTTCGACGCCAGTTGTTCGACTTTCTGTTTCGTACATATCAGACTGTTGATTATAATCCGTCTACGTGCACTGTAAACGTAATTACTTTCAAACGTTATACAACCATCACAGAGAGATATATAGTTAGTAATAGAAATGACAATCTAGAATCAAGATTATTTGATAAGACGGCCAAAGTGTACGGGGTGAGGGAGGAAAGAAAATCCCCAGTACATTTATGTACGAGGTATGTTTGGTTGACTAATGGTAGACATTTATCCTACTCAAGATCAGACATTTCTGCTCTAACAGTAGTAGAACAGGAGACTATAAATGTAATTTAAAATGATTGAGTTGGCTAATTACATGGGATGATGATTCTGGAATTGGATATCTCCTCACCCGAACATACAATAGGTGTAGGATTTTTATTTTATATATTTCTTTTAGGGTCGCCGACTTATTATACAAATCATATTTCCAGCTATTCTTAACGCATTTTAAATATAGATATTTTGATTAGTTTATACCCAATTATTTATGATGATAATATACACGAATAGGACGATTGTTTTTCATTTGAATAAATCATGATGACTAATAAAAACTTTTTGACTTTGCTTTGGTCGCCATTTGGTAATCTTTAGAGTGAATCGTAAAAATTAATTATTGCTTATTAAAAATATTTATAACTTGATTGGGGTAACGAATGGTTCAGTGTGATTTGTTTATTTCAGTTCTCGGCTTTCAGTTACTTATAATTCTATATATTTTTACTTGCTTTATGAGGTAGATGGAGTTAAATATTTAATGTATGTGTTAGCATTCACAGTTTTAGTTTTATAATTAAAAAAATGAGTGTTTAACTTCATAATCTATAAATTAATTATCGCTACTACAGAGGGTTTTGGGGAGCCAAATACAAGTTTATTTTTTTGATGGTCAACTTTCAATAACAACTTGACCTACCCCTTTTTTCCCCCCCCGAAAACAAAGTTCTGTGTTGAATCTCGCCCATAATGTGTGGTCTCGCTGTCCCATATCTGAAAATATTGGCGCAACAAGAAGGGGATACCCGCAAAATTTAGCGACGCGTTACAATTCATTTATCTTGATTCCTTTGTTACGTCACAAATCCATTCGCCATTTCTTGAGCTAGTAGACTCAGCGCGTAAAATGAATTGCGCGCCTTTATTTGTACGTGTTTTTAGATTTTTTTTTTTTTTTTTTTTTTTTGTGGTGGTGGGGGGGAGGGGGGGGAGCAATTATTTTTTTTTTTCTGTGGGGCATTTTTTTTTTGGAAGAGGAGGTCTTTTTTTTTTTTTGAAAATAAAAAAAAAAAAAAAAAAAAAAAAAAAAAAAAGAAAAAGAAAAGAAAGAAAGAATAAAAACTTGGGCTTATATATTTGGGGGCGAAATTTTTTTTTTTTTTTTGGGTGGCAGGGGGGGGCAATTATTACTTTTTATATATATGGTTTTTTACATTTTCAAAAATAGATTGTATTCCCAAGTAAACAAAAATTGTGGTGCGGGTTGAGAAATCATAAAATGAATATAAAAATTGTGAAATAAAATGTGGGAGCCGCTATTTGTAAAATCTGCTGTACTAGATATAAAAAACTATATTAGATGATCCTTTTTCGGTCAAATTACACGAAGGATAGTATTGAACTCACGCTTTTCAAATAATTCGGAACTCGTCTTCGACTCGCTGTCCAAGTATTTTGTGTCAACAGCTGCGTCCAATATTCCTTGTATCAACCTCAAGGGCCATCCAATAATTTTATAAGATATAAAGGTAATTGTGATTAAACCACTTCGTGATCCAGGTTTGGGTCGCAGGGAACACACCTCCATAATTTGAAAAACAATTAATAAATTGAATTTGTACATGTTTAAAAATGGGATATTTTGATTTGCGCCACCTACCCGTATTTTTAAAATCCTGGATAACGGGTAACGTTCATAATAGGATTAAAAGGTTAATTTTAATATTTCGAATCACTAAGATTTGTCTTTCAGGTATTCTTTCATTTATATATTTTAATTACATTGGATTCGGAGTTCAGTGTGAATGATTTGTTCTCGATCAAGTTACTATCTTCGTTAGATTTTAACTTCATAAGGCAGAAGTTCAGTGTGAATATTTCTGCTTTCATTTAAATTACTATCTTCAGTAGAGTTTAAGTTCCTGGGATAGAAATCTAGTGTGAATGTTGAAAACGTTCCAGGTGCTATCTTCATGTAGCTTGTAACTTCATTTGGACTGAAGGTCAGTGTGAATGTTTTCGTTCTCGTTTAGTTGCTATCTTCAGTAGATTGTAACTTCCCTGATGGAATAAGTTCCGTGTGAAATGTTTTGTTCTCGTTTTAGTTGCTATATTTCAGTAGAATTGTACTTTCCTGATTGGAAGAAGTGTAGTGTGAATGTTTCCTTTAATCGCTTTAGTTACTATCCTCAGTGATATTGATTTTTTTAAAAATTCAGTGCGAGGTTTATGATTTTATTTTGCTATCTGTAGTGGATTTTAACTTTATTTGGACTGAAGGTCAATGTAAAATTTTTTTTATTTTCGTTTAGTTGATATCTCAGTGACTATAACTTTCCTGATTGAAGAAGTCTAGTGTGAATTTCCGTTATCGGCTTTAGTTATTATCCTCAGTAGATTTGGAATTTTTAAAGTTTCCGGTGTGAAGTTTTTTGTTCTCGTTTTAGTAACTGTCTTTAGTATAGACTTTACCTTCCTGAGTGTGGAAGTTCAGTTTGAACAATTTTGTTCTCTTTTAAGTTGCTGTCTTTAGTAGATTGTAACTTGTTTTAGACTGAAGGTCCAATGTAAATGTTTTCATTCTCGTTTGGTTGCTATCTTCAGTAGATTGTAACTTCTCCGATGGAATAAGTTCAGTGTGAATGTTTAATTCTCGTTTCAGTTTGCTATCTTCAGTGGACTGTAACTTTCCTGATTGAAGAAGTGTATGTGAAATGTTTCCTTTATTCCGCTTTAGTTACTATCCTCAGTAGAATTGGATTTTTTTTAAAAATTCAGTGCGAAGGTTTTTTATGGTTTCTCGTTTTAGTAACTTCCTTCAGTATAAGACTTTTACCTTCCTGAGTGTGGAAGTTCAGTTTGAACAATTGTGTTCTCTTTTTTAGTTGCTGTCTTTAGTAGATTGTAACTTTGTTTAGACTGAAGGTCAATGTAAATGTTTTCGTTCTCGTTTGGTTGCTATCTTCAGTAGAATTGTAACTTCCCCGATGGAATAAGTTCAGTGTGAATGTTTTAATTCTCGTTTACTTGATATCTTCAGTAGACTATATACTTTCCTGATTGAAGAAATCTAGTGTGAATGTTTCCTTTCGCTTATGTTACTATCCTCAGTAGATTGGATTTTTTAAACGTTCAGTGTGAATGTTTATGGTTTCTCGTTTTAGTAACTGTCTTCAAGTATAGACCTTTACCTTCCTGGATTGTGGAAGTTCAGTTTGAACAATTTTGTTCTCTTTTTAGTTGCTGTCTTTAGTGGATTTTTAATTCATTTTTTTTTGGACTGAAGGTCAATGTAAATGTTTTCGTTCTCGTTTGGTTGCTATCTTCAGTAGATTGTAACTTCCCCGATGGAATAAGTTCAGTGTGAATGTTTAATTCTCGTTTACTTGATATCTCTTAGTAGACTATAACTTTCCTGATTGAAGAAATCTAGTTGTGAATGTTTCCTTTATCGCTTTAGTTACTATTCCTCAGTAGATTGAATTTTTTAAACGTTCAGTGTGAAGGTTTATGGTTCTCGTTTTAGTAACTGTCTTCAGTATAGACTTTACCTTCCTGATTGTGGAAGTTCAGTTTGAACAATTTTGTTCTCTTTTTATTGCTGTCTTTAGTGGATTTTAATTCATTTTTTTTTTTTTTGGACTGAAGTCAATGTAAATATGTTTTTTGTTTTTTCGTTTAGTTGATATCTTCAGTAGACTATAACTTTCCTGATTGAAGAAGTCTAGTGTGAATATTTCCGTTATCCGCTTTAGTTATTATCCTCAGTAGATTGGAATTTTTTTAAAGTTCGGTGTGAAGTTTTTTGTTTCTCGTTTTAGTAACTGGTATTTAGTATAGACTTTTACCTTCCTGAGTGTGGAAGTTCAGTTTGAACAATTTTTGTTCTCTTTTTAGTTGCTGTCTTTAAGTAGATTTGTAACTTTGTTTAGACTGAAGGTCAATGTAAATGTTTTCATTCTCGTTTGTTGCTATCTTCAGTAGATTGTTAAACTTCCCCGATGGAATAAGTTCAGTGTGAATGTTTAATTCTCGTTTCAGTTGCTATCTTCAGTGGGACTGTAACTTTCCTAATTGAAGAAGTGTAGTGTGAATGTTTCCTTTATCGCTTTAGTTACTATCCTCAGTAGATTGGATTTTTTTAAAATTCAGTGCGAAGGTTTATGGTTCTCGTTTTAGTAACTGTCTTCAGTATAGACTTTACCTTCCTGAGTGTGGAAGTTCAGTTTGAAACAATTGTGTTCTCTTTTTTAGTTGCTGTCTTTAGTAGATTGTAACTTTGTTTAGACTGAAGGTCAATGTAAATGTTTTCGTTCTCCGTTTGGTTGCTATCTTCAGTAGATTGTAACTTCCCCGATGGAATAGTTCAGTGTGAATGTTTAATTCTCGTTTACTTGATACTCTTTCAGTAGACTATAACTTTCCTGATTGAAGAAATCTAGTGTGAATGTTTCCTTTATCGCTTTAGTTACTATCCTCCAAGTAGATTGGATTTTTTTAAACGTTCAGTGTGAAGGTTTATGGTTCTCGTTTTAGTAACTGTCTTCATATAGACTTTACTTCCTGATTGTGGAAGTTCAATTTGAACAATTTTGTTCTCTTTTTAGTTGCTGTCTTTAGTGGAACTTCACACTGAACTTATTCCATCGGGGAAGTTACAATCTACTGAAGATAGCAACCAAACGAGAACGAAAACATTTACATTGACCTTCAGTCTAAACAAAGTTACAATCTACTAAAGACAGCAACTAAAAAGAGAACACAATTGTTCAAACTGAACTTCCACACTCAGGAAGGTAAAGTCTATACTGAAGACAGTTACTAAAACGAGAACCATAAACCTTCGCACTGAATTTTAAAAAAAATCCAATCTACTGAGGATAGTAACTAAAGCGATAAAGGAAACATTCACACTACACTTCTTCAATCAGGAAAGTTACAGTCCACTGAAGATAGCAACTGAAACGAGAATTAAACATTCACACTGAACTTATTCCATCGGAGAAGTTACAATCTACTGAAGATAGCAACCAAACGAGAATGAAAACATTTACATTGACCTTCAGTCTAAAACAAAGTTACAATCTACTAAAGACAGCAACTAAAAAGAGAACAAAATTGTTCAAACTGAACTTCCACACTCAGGAAGGTAAAGTCTATACTAAAGACAGTTACTAAAACGAGAACAAAAAACTTCACACCGAACTTTAAAAATTCCAATCTACTGAGGATAATAACTAAAGCGATAACGGAAATATTCACACTAGACTTCTTCAATCAGGAAAGTTATAGTCTACTGAAGATATCAACTAAACGAAAATAAAAAACATTTACATTGACCTTCAGTCCAAATAAAGTTAAAATCCACTACAGATAGCAAATAAAATCATAAACCTTCGCACTGAATTTTAAAAAAATCCAATCTACTGAGGATAGTAACTAAAGCGATAAAGGAAACATTCACACTACACTTCTTCAATCAGGAAAGTTACAATCTACTGAATATAGCAACTAAAACGAGAACAAAACATTCACACGGAACTTATTCCATCAGGGAAGTTACAAAGTACAATTCTACTGAAGATAGCAACTAAACGAAGAACGAAAACATTCACACTGACCTTCAGTCCAAATGAAGTTACAAGCTACTGAAGATAGCACCTGGAACGTTTTCAACATTCACACTAGATTTCTACCCCAGGAACTTAAACTCTACTGAAGATAGTAATTTAAATGAAAGCAGAAATATTTCACACTGAACTTCTGCCTTATGAAGTTAAAATCTAACGAAGATAGTAACTTGATCGAGAACAAATCATCACACTGAACTCCGAATCCAATGTAATTAAAATATATAATGAAGATACCTGAAAGACAACTTAAGTGGATTCGAAATATTAAAATTAACTTTAATCCTATTATGAAGTTACCCGTTATCCAGGATTTTAAAATACGGGGGTAGGGTGGCGCAAATCAAAATATCCCGATTTTAACATGTACAATCAATTTCATTAATTGTTTTCAAATTATAGGAGTGTGTCCCCTGCGCCCAACCTGGATCCACGAGTGGTTAATCACAATTACTTTGATATTTATAAAATATTGGATGGCCTTAGGTTGATACAAGGAATATTGGACGAGCTTTGCACAAATATTGGACGAGTCGAAGACGAGTCCAATATTTTGAAAAGCGATTCAATATATCCTTGTATTGACCGAAAATAGGACATCTAATATTTTTATTATTATCTATACAGAGGATTTTACAAATAGGGCCCCCACATTTTTTTATCACAATTTTTTTATTCATTTATGATTCTCAACCCCCACCCACAATTTTTGTTCTGGAATACAATTCTATTTTGAAAATTAAAAAAATATATATAAAAAGTAATAATTGCCCCCCCCCCCCCAAAAAAAAAAAAAAAAATCCGCCCCCAAAAAATGCCAAGTTTTATCTTTCTTTCTTTTCTTTTCTTTTTTTTTTTTTTTTTTTTTTTTTTTTTATTTAAAAAAAAAAAAAGACCTCCCTTCCAAAAAAAAAATGCCCCACAGAAAAAAAAAAATAATTGCCCCCCTCCCCCCCACCCCACAAAAAAAAAAAAAAAAAAAAAATGCTAAAAACGACGTACAAATAAAGTGCGCGCAATTCATTTGACGCGTAGTCCTAGCTCAAATGGCTGAATGATTGTGACGTAACAAAGGAATAAGATAAATGAATTGTAACGCGTCGCTAAATTTTTGGGATTCCCCCTCTTGTTGCCCAATATTTTCATATTGGCAGCGAGGCCACAGTATTGGGCGAGTTCAACGAACTTTGTGAAGTAGGTCAAGTTTATGAAGTGCATCAACAAAATAACACTTGTATTTGGCTCTCCAAAACCCTCTGTATGGATAATAATTTAAGTTATGAAGTTAACATCATTTTTTTAATGATAAACTAAAACGTGAATGTAAAACATTAATATTTAACTTCTACCTCAAAGAAGCTAAAAATATATAGAATATAGTAACTAAAGCGAGAACTGAAATAAAAAAAATCACACTGAAATTCTACCCCAATCAAGTTATTAATATTTTAATACGAAGAATATTAATTTTTTAGTTTTCACTCTAAAGATTACAAAGGCGACAAAGCAAGTTAAAAAGTTTTATAGTCATCATGTTTATTCAAAGAAAACAATTCCATCGTGTATATTTATCATCATAATAATTGGTATAAACTAATTCAAATATCTATATTAAAATGTTAAGAATGCTGGAAATATGATTTTGTATGAATAATGTCGGCGACCTTAAAAAGAAATATATAAAAAAATCCACACACATTGATGTTCGGGAGGGAGATATCAATGATTCCAGATACATCCTCAGTAATTGCCAATCAATTCATTTAAATACATTATAGTTCGTCTACTAACTTTAGACAGAAAGTCTGTCTTGAGTAGGATAAATGTCTCCTATTAGTCAACCAAACATACCTCTAAGCATAATGTACTGGGGATTTTTCTTTCCTCCCTCACCCCGTACACTTTGGCCGTCTTATCAAATAATCTTATTCTAGATTTGTCATTTCTATACTAATATATATCTCTCTTGTGATGGTTGTATAAGTTGAAAAGTAATTACGTTTACAGTGCACGTAGACGGAATAATCACAGTCTGATATGTACGAACAAAATCGAACAACTGGCGTCGAGTCCTGCTTTTAGTTATATCTCTGAACTGAGAGATGAAAAACAATGTTGAGCTATGAATATCGTTTGCCTTCATTTTCTCTTACCATTCTCTCCCCCTCTCGTTTAAATATTGTTTTCAGAGAAGTCGCAGTTAATCAAAAGATGAGGTTCGCAATGCTGTCACAAAGTTAATCAGATCTTTCATTATTGCATGCTAGCTATATATCGAGTAAGCAGTGTGGGGCGAAGAAATCTGGCGATACCGTGACTGAGAAATTTACATGTTCATTCGAATGAAATGACAGGGAAAAAAATACCAAAAATCTGATGCTTGGGTATTTTTCTATTAAGGAAAACAGAATGGAAAAGATCATCGACCTTTGATTTTTCTTGAAACCTCAGACTATTGCCATCACACAAGCCTGTGATATATCAAAACAAAAAAATGCCCAAAGTTCGAAATTGTCTTCTTTTTTTTTTTAGTTCTGAAAAAGTGAAAATGATTGTCTTTCAATTTCCGTCCATGAATTTAGATCATGGGGCCCGTTTTGGAAATTTGTTGATATACTATCTTAATTTTATGGCAAAGAGGAAAACAATGAAAATGGCATTGTGTTTATATTTCTCCTTGACTTGACAATAACTCAAGCTGGAAAAGCAATCATGTGTTTTCACAAGATTGAATAATTCATCATTATGATTTTTAAATTTATTCCTATTTTCTTAATTTGCAACGAATAAATCCCAAAGTAAAAAAAAAAAAAGTTGTTCTGAAACGAGCACGTTGACAATTTGATTTTTTTTTCTCACTCTGGCTATAAAAAATTTTTAATCCATTTTCTTTCATTTCCTTTTCCCGTTCAATTAATTATTCTTCGTATCATTAAACTCGATCATCTTTTAAGAGAAATCTTTTATGATTTTTTTTTTAAATGAATAATTAAATTAATTGAAAATTGTCATGGGATGTTATTTATGTCTCAAACTTTTAATCAATTGTCATTTGTTTCTGTTCACCTACTTTAAGTCTCTGTAACTGTCGACTGTTTCTTGACATTTCATTATTTTACATTCCAATGACATTTGTAATAGAAAGAGAGTGAAAAAAAAAAAAACATTTTAATACGTTAGGATTCTTTATCCAACATAAATCATTCTATACTATTTACTATCTATATTCTTATTGACAATAAAAAGAAAGATGCAGGATGATGATATATAATAGAATATATAGCATTATGCAGAGACACAATAAGGATATCACAAATATTTGGTGGTGAATTCTTATATACATCCTTGACGATATATAAAAATCATCTCGAAATCAGTACTGTGACAAAACAAGATACTGCACTAGAAATTTAATGAATCGTACAGAACATGTCACTTATTAAATGCCTTAATGTTGGCATTCTTCTCTAACATCTTGTGCTGTCAAACCATCTTTACACGCTGAACAGGATTGCCAGATTAGCTTTCTTTTTCCTCGAAATAGGCGCCTAAAACCATCGATTCTCATGTACTTAATACGATGACCCGTCAAAAATATTCAAAGATAAAATTTACGATGATGCAAAATCAATTTTTTTTCCTGCAAGGGTTCTTTGAGAGTGGTCGTACAAATTCTACATGAATTTCCGAATAACAATCATTCTCTTGACCCGAATCTGCTTCACGATCTCAATCGTATCATTTATAATATTGGACGAGAATAGAAGAAAATTATCGACATTTATTTGGAATCTAGAGTTTGAAGTTTAATATGCATTAATAATCTCAGCAAAGTTTAGTTTGGCAAGTATTCAGGGGATAGAAATAAAGATAAAACAATATATACACCTACATTAAAATATATCATAGACTAGTAAATAAGTATGTACACACGGACTTGAAAAGGCTGAGATTTTCAATAAATGAAGGAAAAAAAATAAAGATTTATTATTCTTATCTATATACAACTTTATTACACGACGACATTATTATCACCAAATAAAAATTGGCCTTTTGTCTCGGCTTTAACCATTTTGTGATGGCATAAGATACAATGTAATTAATACTTTGTTACATTTAATGTAAGTAATTTCCTTTTATAACTATAGTGTGACGAGGCCTTTATAGGGAAAAATCTTCGAGATATCAATGATTTTTTTAATTTTTTTTAAATTATTTTTGCGTACGTTTTTCCAGAGTTAAATGCGATTTGTATTATTTGTATAACTTGCTAACATGTTTTGAACAAAACTATGTATTCAAGAAGCAATTTCCAATTTTTTCTCATTTATTCATTTTTTAAAATCTTTTATTATAAATATTTTTGCGTTCCATTTGGTATCGTAAGAAAATGAGTTGTTCGAAGCACTGCGTCGTTCTTAATTTGTTTTTCTTTTTCCATTAGCAATTTAGTATTTACTTTGTATCTAGAAAGCATCCAAAGAAAATATTTGTACCGTTTTATAACCGATTTGGGTATGGTTCGCAAGCGAGGCGGGGCGTGGTGTTGGGCAGAGGAGATGGAGGGTGGATTGGATCAAGCCTGAACGTGAAGCGGGGTGAAAGTTCTGGTAAGATTGTAAAAAGGGTTTTAATACAGTTTTCAAAAATATTGTCAAACATTTTTTTGATACAATGACAAATTTACTAAACCAAAAGTTAAAAAAAATTGTGCTTTGTCATCACCTTTCAACAATGAAACACATTTCCTTTTTATTCTGTGGAAGCTACCTTGATCTAGAGGGGATTGTTTTGATCAAACAAACCGCATTCCTCTGAGTTTTCTACATTTTGTTCCCAAATCAAACAGGAGCACTTAAAATGATCCATTGCTCGTGGCCACCTTTACACCTGAAGCCGCAAAAAGCCGTTATCACGACACAAATGAGCGACAAGTGGCCGTATTCTTTCCATTTAGAGCCTTAATACGATGCCGTCATATCGGCCCAGAGCGCTTCTCTCAAAATGGCGGCCCATGTGGCCAGCGCAGCAGCTAGCATGACACAAAAACCCCATCCAAGATGCATCAGTGGATTAAAAGCATTTCATCGATTTCTTTCATTTTGGAATTGACTTTGACAAAATGACGAAACCACTGGCTGTCTCCACTGTTCTTTGCCCCTGCGCGTAGTCAGTGTCAACTCTTGAGTTGGAGTGCTTTACATTAGCTAGTGATACGTGGTTGGAGAGCGGCTCGAGAGAGTCTGTCGGGATTTGCTTATCGTCTCTTTTCCGCGTTTTTCTGTATACACGGCTGTGCACGGTGCGCGGGTGTCATGTCGCGTGCAGCCCTATTCCCCTTTCAAGACATCGCGCTTTAAACAATGCCGACTCGTCAAAATGGCATTGCAAATACAGGTGCGCCGAGACAGTCGATTTGGAATAATTCGCGGATCCATCATGCCAATTTCTCACCGTTTAGAGACAAAATAGTTCCTCTTCACTTTTTGTTCAGGTATTTCGGCGCCGTTCTATATAGAGTATAAAACAGGGATAGATTTTTCATATTCTTTAAGTATAACAGTACTTTCAAAACAATTTAACTATTTCAACACTATAGAAGTATTCTCAATGAGATTTCTTAAAGCCAGTACGAACTAGCAGCCTTGTATAGCACCACCTCAAGTCCTCAACTACTCGATTCTGCTCCGATTCCTACTCCACAATGCAACATCCTGAGTAATGTAGTCTTATAATTCAGGCCGATTTTAATGAAAACACACTTTTTCACTACTCAATGAATTCATACCATGATAATTATGTTGCCAAGTATCAAAACACATACTTTTCCCCTCAAAACATTTTAGTTTTTTTTTTCATACACCACTTTGTTCTCAAAATGTATACTTTAAGACTAGCTATTTATAACACACAGTCAACGAGAGTGTTGCTCAGTTCGCTCTTGCTTTAACAAACTGAGGGATTGGGGTTATAAATGTTCACATTTAGAATTAATCTGCAACATAATTACTGATGCTTAAAAGAAAAGGATATGCATCATCTCTTTTTAGATAGTAATTATAATTTAGATAATTTTGAGTAATAATTCTTTATGATTTTTTTTATTGTGATGAAGAGTGAAGTGAAATGTGCATAAAAATATACTATATAGAAATAATATACAGTGGTGGCCAAAATTATTAGAACACCTGAACCTACACAAAGTCTATGGGATTATCAATGCCCTAGTTCATTTGCCGAAATCATATTAAAGATATCTTTTGTGTGCCATGAGCTTTCATGACTTTTTAGCATAGGGTCTTACGCATATGTTGATACCAAATTTATATAGTTTCGACCATCTGGTAATGCGCAGCATTAAAAATAGTTGCGCTATGCGCTTTTGGTTTCCCCATAGACTTGTTACATTAAACATGTAGTCCAAATGCAAAAAAGTAAAATGCCAATTACATATGCCGATTGCTCAAAAAGTATTTGAGGTAGAAGTATGAAAGTTAGCAGGCTTATTTATTTTGTATATACCTCAAGTACATCCTAAGTTTCAGCAAGTCTGGTCGAATGGGGAGGGTGGATTCGCCCCCATCCTTGGTGGTGAGATGATCACAATAACCATGCCCATTAAAGGGTTAAGACTATTATTTTTTATTTAATGAAAACACTCCTTGTAAATGTATATTTTTTAAAAGGAAATTTAATGAGCAATTCAAATATGCTGAAATATTAAGGGTCATTGGAACAATGGACTTAAATAGGGGCACTGAATTAAAAATTTGGGGCCCTTCAAAAATAATTTTAAAATCCCCATATAAGATGTAACTACTTCACCCTGTGTTGTTATGAATGCCATTTTTGACATCCTCAGGAAATTTCCTTTCAGAATATATATACTTTTGTAGGGAGAGCCTTAAAATGTTTGATGTTATGACACTTTGATCCTGAAAGGGGCAAGATTTTTGAATTTTCCAATTTGTGGTGTCGCATAATAAAGGGCGACTTGGGGGCGAGTTCCCAACGCATGCCTTTGTTATTTAGTTTTTAAAGCATAATGATGATATTCGGAGACATTCCAACCATTTTATAGGTATTTAAATGGTCAACTGAATGAAAATTATTAAAATCATTTAAATATGCTTGGTGTTCTAATAATTTTGGCCACCACTGTATATGCCAAATGAATGAAACAAATGACTCCAGACGTAGCTCTCAAATTCCTTTAATTCACAAGCTTTCGGCCAGCATGGCCTTCATCAGGCCTACAAAATAAGACGAAACAAAATTAGACAAAACATGAGTGGTTGACAGGCAAAACCTATATATATATATATATATATATATACCAACATTATATAATGCAATTTTTGACAAATACCAACAACCTTGGCAACTATCTTTTTCAGTGATATAAATGAAATAAATTAGATGAGAGAACAATAGTGATGAAGCTCACGTCACTATTGTTTTCTCATCTAACCTATTTCACTTTATATATATATATATATATATAATATATATATATATATATATATATATATTTGTATATATATATACGTGTATATTATAAAGTAAGAACACAACCCCCCCCCGAAAAAAAACAACAACAAAAAAAAAAAAAAAGGGGGGGAGAGAAAGAATAAATAAATAAATAAATAAATAAATGAAAAATAACAAATAGAAATAAATTAATTATAAATGAATAGATAAAAAAAATAATATATAAAAAATAAGGAAATGATCAGACATTGAGTAAAAGAAGGGATAATCATTTTTAAAGTGAAGGTATTTATTTTTTTTTTTTTAATTAAAACTTTGAAAACGAAATAGACAAATAGTGTGCTTTTACTAATCGTGCTCGCTTTTGTATTAAACAAGTGTGACGACTTATATATAGAGAGAGAGGGGGGGGGGAGAGAGAAGGGGAGGGGGATAGAAAGATGTAGTAAGAGAGGGAGAGAGAGTAATGGGAGCTAAGGGGGAAGATAGGGTACTCAGCCTAAAGACAATAATACTTATGCAAGATGGAGGCTTATTTTGATATATAAGATGCCTGAATAGAAATGTAAACGGTGGAAAATGATTAAGTCAAATCTAAAAGAGTTATACGCTTATAAATCTGAGAGGCTTGTGGCTCTACAGTGCTATTGGCTAATGGGCACTCGTGCACGAATTTGTGAGGGTTTAGGAAAGACTTTAACAAACCATCGAGAAAAACGGTACTGCATCACCACCGACCCTCTGACGATTAAGAGCTAAAAAGACAGTTACAAAATTGGCTCTGATCGATCGACTTGTGGTTCAGCTTCAAGCCAAGGATTATTGGTAATTGAATAGCAATAACCCAGTACCATCTCCTCTCTCCCCTCATCAACGGCGACACTAACCATTCTCTAGCCAAGGCTCGCCCGTGGTGTGGGCGAGAGGCGATCCCCGGGGGCTGACCACTCAGAATCACTCACTCATCAATTAGATGAAAACATTTCCTGGTCTCTTCCAACTAGAATAATTTTATTTCATTTGAGTTTGCTTCCACCCTCTTCTGAAGTTGTAATCTATCTTGGCTATACTTGATCAATTAACGGGGCATCTTTATTCAGGGGCTACATCGTTTATACTGTCCGTTTACCCGTTTCTGAAGAACCCATTCAACATCGATTTCGTGGCTCGAACTCGAGTCATGGTGGTAAACATTAACATCAACTCCATCAAAGCTTCTTTAAAAGCAGAAACAATCAAATCAGGAAGATTGAGATAGATAATGATGGATCTGACAATATTCTGGAAATTGAATCATCAGTTCTGTATTCGTTTATTTTATTTCAATTTTATCAGCTGCGCACATATCTATGGTTTACGGATGATGTAATCCAAGACTAATAGTGGTATCTTCATAATTATTGAAATGGTGTAATAGACGCGTGCCAAGAAATAAGATCGGGTTTATCAGTCTATTTATTCATGAATCAGTTTTTTTCAATTAGGAATATCGCTCATTTGATATATTCTCGAACATTATTTCAGATTTTGAGAGCCTACTTAATTAATTTCTATTTACTAAATACTGGTATTGACATAATTATCAAAAGTTACATCATTATTTTTTCGATTTGAAAGATCTTATTGTCACAACTCACTTTGGAATAATAATGAAATGCAGCTTTATTAAATAACATGATGTATAAATACACCATGCTTTAAATTCGTTCTTAACGATGATTACAACGTATTCACGAATTGTCGAAGCCATATTCTCCTTTATCAAGTGAAGACAAGAAGTGAACAATAACAAAGTTAAACATCCCTTGGTATAAACATGCATAATATTTTAAAAAGTAGAATTTCCCACCATCTTTTTTTTTAATAGTAAATTTCGTCTACAAGTCATGTATGTTTATGACATCTGAAATTGTATATTACTGCTAATGGAATTGAGATAAACTCAAAATTAATACACGTAAATTGTGCAAATACTGTACTTTGTTAGTACAGTATTTGACTTTTTTCAGATCCTCCATAGATTTGTAAACCTATTTTTTTATTCAATCTACAGATGGTTGACAATAGGAAATTTGAACACAATGAGCGGATGATTCGCTTTGCGTTTTTTTTTTTTTTTTTTTTTTTTTTTTTTTTTAATCTACATGTATAAATGCACGAAAAATTATTATATTATTTACCAAATGTTCTTATTGAACTTTTGGATTCAACACGTCTTGCCGATGTAAATAATGCTCGTCAACATTTTCTTGGTATCTGAAAATCCCTCTTAATATTACTGCATGTCAATGTATGTTAATGTACTTTTCCCATTAGTTATCAAAATGTTATTCATGATTGAGTAACAAATAAAATATTTTGTCTATCCAACTATATTGTTTTGTTTCGTTGCTTTGTTTTGTGTTTTGCTTTTGTTGTTTGCAAACAAAATGAATAAGAAGTGATCATGTTTCTTTCACAAAAGTGGGGTTTACTTTGTTCACGTACATCGTCATGACAATTGTAATCATAAACCTTTCATTCACTCTTCAATCTTGAAACACCGGGTGTAGAGTTTAATTATTTGACCCTATTTCGCACGTCATTATATATTATGCTTTATTCATTTGGAGGCAGAGAGTTAATTGAAGTCCATGTCATATTACTTTGTCAACAAACTACATTTCCCCCTCCTTAATTCGAATATGTAGGATATTTTCCATTAGTTCTGAATCAAGGTAATAACAAATCCGAAAAGAAAATGTGATTTTATATAAAAAAATCATTAGTGGTGAAAACTAAATATCAAATTAGAAAAATGTTTAAAAAGGCATGTTAATTAAAGGAAAACGACAAGTGAAAAAGAGATAGAAATGATATAGACAGTGGCAAAGTCGGAGATAAAGAGAAAATAATAGAGAGAAAAAAAGATGGAGAGAAAAAGAATAGAAGAGGACCAAAAGGGATGAAGAGAGCGATTAGACTAGAGAAAATGATAATGGGGATAAAAGGAAACATAATAATGATATCATAGCGAAACACAACCACAGATATAGAGACACAATAGATAAACGGAATTCACATGAAGGGTGTTTGCCCACGCGCCGAGATTATTCACTTACTCATCTTCTTTCCGCATCGCCCTCGGGCCCGTGCCGGTATTAATTGGATGTAATTGGGTAATGGTGGGAGCAAGCGTGTTTAAAAAGGCTGTGTAAAGGGAGAGACGGAGGTGTTAATATAGATGATGTCGCGTGGACAAACGGCACGCGAATGCTGAACAAACACGATGATGTTTGCGCGTGCGACTGATAGCGCTATTAACCAGTCTTCCTTTCCGCTATCAACGGATTTGAATCCGTTTGATAGATTCTATTTGTTTCTTCCAGAGGGGGTGAAACTCCGTTGGATAGATAAAATTTGTCCTTCCAGAGGGGTAAAATAAAGTGGGTGTGCGTTTCAGGGTGGGTTGCATTTATGTGCCTTAAAAGAGAAAGGGAGGGAGAGAGAGAGAGAGAGAGAGAAAGAGATAGGGGGGGTGGGTAGGAGGAGAGAAGAAAGAGAAAAAAGCGAACATGCATTATGCATAAACTAGCTTTATTAAAGTTTCCTCAATCATAGTTCCGATGATGGGGCTCTGATTACCGTACAAATATTTTTTTTTATCAAAGTAATAGGATCTCCACAAGGTCAAGAATAAAAATCACCATCTCTTCAAGATAATAGAGCTATACAAAACAAGCAATATGCAAAGCCCAAAAAGTGAAGTCGAAAAGCAGGGAAAATAGTTGTACCAAGGAAAGAAAAGAAAGAGGACCATTTCCAAGCTCTGAAAGTGGTTTATACATTTACAAAGTCGACAAATTACCATTCTCAATGTTTTGAAGCACGTTTTTTTTTTTTTTTTTTTTTTTTTTTTTTTTTTAGTTCACGAAATTGCCTGCTCGACCCTACCAGGTGATGGAATCTGTGATCAATACACTATATTCAAGTTGGAAATATTCTCCAATCACTAACCCTCGTACAGTCACCTTCTCACCAACATCCCATCGGGGTTTATCTTACCAATAGAACTTATTATGCCCTTTGGGCGAAACATAAGTCAGTATCCAAATCATATTAAGAATCAATAAATAATATTAACTGTGTTTGGGGACAACTCGTCAGTCCTGCTCCGGTTTCTTCTACAATATTGATTCTTCAGTTAATAACGATTTCGGTAAACCCCACAGCTATATCTTATATTAAATGAGAAATTTGTTATTACGATAAACATGTTTGATTTGGATTTAATAAGACGGTCCAGGGAAAAATTCCATGGGTTCCTTTCAAACTTAGTCGATTTTCTTGGGGATATTGTCTTTCACATCATGGCTCAATTTACATCATTTCCCTCTCTAATGCTCGTTCTTATGGTTGACCAAGCCCCCCCCCCCCAAAAAAAAGGGGGGATAGTGATTTCAAGTGCATGAAAAAAAAAGATAGATAGATTCAGCACAAATTTCGTGAAGGATATCAAAGAAAAGTTTGTTTTTTTAAATCAAATTTCCGAAATAATTCGCTTAATTTCAATTGCTCCGCTCTTAAGATTACATTTCTTTATATACCCTTTATCATTAAAAAAAAATAAATAAAAATAAATAAATTGTTTATTAAAATTACATTTACAATGCAGTTTGGTTTTAATGACCGAGGTGTTTTTACAAATTAAGTTCTTGTTTCTCTTACTTATCCCTGTCAATATTGTGGATGCTTTCACGAGCCGATCATAATTCTCTATTATCGTGATTACGACAAATTCAATTTTCAATATCAACATAATATCATCATCATCCATATTAGGCATGTGTCAAGTACTGTATCCAATCATAATCAAAACGGACAGCCACCGTCGGTTTCCTGCCAAGCTTTTTCGCGCGAAGGAGCTTTTCAAGAGTTCGGTTGATTGATCGTGGTCCAGTCATTAAATTACCGTACTGAGAGATAATGCATATTTATCGAGATGTATGTTCCGCGGAGCAAAAAAACCCCCCCTCAATTCTGGTTATTGTAATTGTCTTAAGTCCATGCTTGGGTGACTCGAGATTGACTAAACGAATTTGAAGAAATCTTCTCAAGGCAGAAATTCGAAGGTTATGTCTACATAGCTCCGCCACCTGTTTCAATATTTTCAAGCTCTTTTTTTCTTCTTCTTCTTCTTTCTCCCGCGTAAAATGAGGGAAGAGATCTTCAGTACATTGGTAGTGCACGGGTATTGATCGACTGTCCAAAGCGTAAACTTGTGTATTCATTCTTGGTTGACATTTGCTTGAGTCGCGCTGATGTTGGGCCAAGCGACTAACCGCCTCATTCTAAACCGCTTTAGTCAATCAAACTCAGGCAGTCGGTGTTGGAGCAAACCATTAGGGTCTGTTAGCTCAGGAGTATCGTCCCTCAAACAAGTCTCTCAAAGTTTTTTCTTCTTTAAACTACGCCATGGCTAGAAGGCGAGCAAGCAGCTAAGCTCAAGCCAGACACTCTGGTATTCTATTCCTCTTAGGATGCTGTTCCCCTTGTTTTAACAGTAATGCAAACACTTCATTGAATAGAGTTGGTTTTGGCTCTTAAGCATGGTTTCGAGTAAAAGGAAAAAGAGAAAAAGTAAAACCAAAATAAACTTTTATAGACAAAGGAGAGTCTATTAATGCGGTATGACCGTAACGTTATGAAATAGCATTGCTATAGAACATTACGTTTCGCTTTCCCTCATCAGGGCTTACGTTTCTAAATTTAGTGATTTCTCTTTTTCTTCTTTGTATGTCAGCTTTGCAAATAGTTTCTCGAATTCACGACACTTTTTACATTGTATATCTAATACCAATCTCATCATCACCATAATCATCAACATCTTTCAAGTTGACATCGTCATCATCATCATCCTTGTTTTCTTCTTGGCAGGTTCTCTCACCAACATTTACGCGTTTGTTTGTTTTGTTGTTTTTTTTTTCTCTCCTCTTTACTTTAAGTTTTCTAAAACCTAGTCAACTTGAAAGTTACAAGACAAATGTAACTATGTCTCCTATATACTTCCAGGAATGTCAGAAATTGATGTCTGACCTAATTACTCCAGAAGTCTAATCAGATCCTCTTCGTGTGGTGTCTAGTTCGAAATTTTTATATCTCAATTGGTTCTTGAGATATCATTATAATGAGGCCAAGAATTTCACAAGTTGACCCTTGACATTTGACATACTTTCTCAAAAATATAATCAGACCACCCTTCTATAGTGTGACATAGGCTACTATCTTAGACTTTGAAGTTCACGTCTAAGGTGATGATTCTTGATTTATCAAGATAACAGTAAAGCAGGACGGTGGACGAACAGACTACTTCCAAACATAATGCCTATAAAACAGAAGAGAAAGAGAAATCAATATTCACTGACATATTTTCACATTTATTCAGAATATCAAATGCATTGAACACACAATTCAATTTAACCTCAATTAAACCACTTTTAGTAGAAAAATACAGACAAGGCAGATGTGATTTATTTTGGACTTAGTGCATACCAGTAAAATATATTATCCAAAATGAATATCTTTTCATAACAGTTTCTAGAGGCACCTGATACATTTTTTTTGTGTGGAATGGAATATATTAACATATACCTCTATCAATTTGTCAAATTTACAAATAATGAAAGAAAGTTAGTGATTGTATATCACACAAAGCAACATTCAAAACTTGGCCACATGCCAACTACACAAAAAATTAAATTGCATTTTATGAAAAAAGATGAAAATTAAAGTATCTTGTACATGTATCTCTTTTTGCACAATATTCATTTTATTGAAGGGAAAAAAAAGGTTCAAATATGACAAACTGAAATACAATGTAAAAATCTAATTCGATTAACAAAGCCTCAATATCATCAAGTGAAACATCCCTTTCAAGAAATTTTAAATATATACTTGGGTTTATATTCATAAATAGATTTTAATAACCATATGATCTATAAACTTAACAACTCCCAATTTATTATAGTTGTTACCAAGCACTATAAAGTAAACTACAGTAGACACAGAAGAAATATCTCTTGAAAAGTCATTTCATTTAATTTACAAATTCTAGCTCACTTTTCCACATTTTACATTTATAACAAGAAACATTGATATCATACTTAATAAAAGTTGTTAGTGCATTATGAATTGCATCCCGTTAGTTTTAAATTACAGTAACTAATTTGCTAGAATTGAGAGAGTTATTTTTTCTGATAGTAGAAAGTTATCATGTTATTAAAAAAAAAGTTATCTGATAATCAAAATTTAAAACATTCCCGTTTGCAAATTAAAGAAGGATTCTGTAAATGTTTTTTGTAAAATGAAGTTACAATAAAATCTTTCCCCAAAAAAATTGTGAGATACATTTGGAAGAGATACAGTTCAAACCTTGTTAACACTCATGCAATAACCATTTGACACTAACACCAAACTAGGACTGATAATTACTCCCCAAAAGAGCCCAGAAAAACGTTGCTCCTGTGATGACACATATTGCCACAAGGCAAATCACTCAACGAATATGAAAGTGCAGTGCATACACGATCAATTGATTTCAATTTTGTTTTTTTGTAGGGGGTCTCTCAAGTGACAACTTTCCACCTAACTCACTTTGTATTAGCCATTACATTACCCAATGATATTGATCCCCATAACACTGGCTTAATGCAATCAACAGAGGCACCTTAAAACAAGGGTAAAGTAATTCTCCCTCTCTCAAGAAACTTAAAAAATAATGCACCACCCGAGGGCATCGCGAGGCACTTGTTTCAGAATGAAAGAATGAATTAGTGGTGTGAATGTGTTTTGGATGGAATAATATTATAATATTTAGGTTTGTCAATGTGGTGATACTTTGTGTAAAGTAGTTATTACAGTTGGAATACCGTAATTACATCAAACAAGAGTAAGTACTTGCTTGATGCTTTGGGGTAAGCAAGTTTGTCTCTGCAGCTGTGCAAAAGTTGAACATGCTCAATATTAAAATATCATTGTTAAAATTGTTTTAAAAAAATGAAAATAATAAACAAAGAAGGGAATATATTAAGTCGAGGAAATAGAGAGTGTGATGGCTCTATCAGAAGAGAACTGGAATTGTGTCCCATAGGGCCTGGGTAAAAACTAAGTTGATGCCTTCATACATTTGTTTAGAAATTGATCCTCATTACCAAGTCCTAGGCATAGGGCTTAAAGACATAGGTACCCTGGCTGCTTACATACACACATTTTATTTTAAAGCGGACAGCTAAAACAAACAATTATGAGTTTAGACACTTTGATGTCAGAAGGTACACTTAATCACACTATCTTTATCCCCCATCCCTGCCCCCCCCCCCTTTGCAAGCAAGGAAAAAAAAAAAACAATGAAGGAGCTCTTAAACATAAATCTTCCAATATAAATTTTATGAAAAGTCATGAGCGCTACACAAAACATATGATTACCAAAGTCAGAAAATAAACTCCTAGCAAGTAATAAATACCTCTCATAAACCCTTCATATCCTATATGACAATTTTTAGAAATAGTTAGGAAAAAGTTTTTAAAAAAGTTTCGTAGCACAAAACATACAATAACTTTTGAAGAAGAAAAACAAATTAATTTTTTCAACCAGAATCCAAATTTTAATAAACAGAAACTTGTTCGGGTATGTCACACATTTCATATTTCATTAATGTCCTTAGTATCTCCTTTAATTTTCTTAGAACTTGTTTTTTCAATCTACACAAATATTTGATGTTTCCTGAAAAAATACTATCAATGTATAATTCGCACTCTCATTATGAAAGTTGTCACACACATTAAAGGAATGCTCTTGGCAAATGCAATCAATTTTATTCATAAGGTTTACTTTGTGCCTCGACTAAAAGGTAGATCTGTATACACTGATGAACCACTATCAAAACTACTTAAAATCATTGATCAATAGTTTCCGTTACTTAGCGTACTGAGGAACGTTGCCCGGGGGTCATAACTCGGTGTGCTCTGATGATGAACTCTTACAAAGTTCTGAGGACAAAAAGAGAGAAATAAGACATAAACATAAAAGAACTCTTTCATTTCATGTTATAAACAAGGATGAGACATACTAATACCCAGTAAGCACTGTCATACTTCTTTAAACTGTGCAACTTGTAACTACAGAGAAAGAGAACATTGTTTTTTAAAAAAGAGACAAAATAAAGACCCTTCCAAACAAACAATGTTGTTTTAAAAGCTAATTCGTAGTTTTGATGGTGCAGAGTACTAACTTATGACTTAACACATTATATGATGATTTTTATATTGTTCTACTCACGGTACAAGAGAAATAAGTTATTGATTACAGGTTTGAAGTGTCCGTTTAAAGGGATTAAGTAGCTTTCAAAAACAAGAGCAATTATATCAAGATTAATAAAATTATATTGATCCAACAGTAAAAACAAACTACTGAAAGTGTCAGATCAAATGGAAGTCATTTACTACCTTAAAACAGTGTAACAAACAATGCCAAGCATACAGCTGAACACCAGTACCCTCTTCTGATAGGCGCACCAGGCCGCTAGAGACGGGGGACTTTACAACAGGAAATGGGTGTGTGGAAAAGCACATGGTTTTATAAACCATCCGGTGTCGGTTTATAAATTTTGAGTATGAAATCATTGATATCTCGAAGGTAAAGCAAGCAATTAGCTTGCAATTTTGAAGAGATACCAGACTGACCTAAGTGTTTATAATTATGTTGGCAAAATAAGCTAAATCAAATAAATGTGATTTGAATATCATTCAATGTTACTGCATCCCTTTAAGGACCTGAGGAGTAAACTTCTTCTTTTTTTCGAGTGCAGCATGTACATTTCTATTCAACTACAACCTCAACTTGCAAAATCAGAAACAATCTACAATTTGTAGATTCAAAACATTTGCCTGTTGTGAGGAGTTTTGAGAGTATGATCAATGCATACCATACACAAGTTGACGTCACTTGTTAAATGCAATCAACAATGCATAGGATGACATCTTTATCTTTTCCAATCAACTTTATCTGAAATCCATGCAACTAATCCATCATCTTAAACACCAATAACCGCTCTTCATTATGAATCGGTACCTGAAATGTCACATTCAACTCGCTTTGTCAATTGTCAGCCTAACGTAATGATCTTGGCACGCGCTTCACTTACGTGTAACGCTGGAGCAGAGTCTGTTGCCAATGTCCGTTGATTTTTCCCTGTACAATCTCAGCACATCATCTTCATGCTCTTCAATAATATTTTCGCACTGGGAGGAAGAAGAGAGAGAGAAAAGTAATGAGAAACAGTTTATTATTTCAACAATAGCGGTGACTTGAAGGAAAAAACTCCACCTGGATTCAAAATGACACACAAAGGGAATGAAGCTGTTGAGGGGCCGAGCAGCAAGTAAGAGCCAATGAGAGAAATGGAAAGTGACGGGTTGGAGGAACTACTGCTATCCCACGGGAGGAAAGAGCAAAGGGGGGAAGGGGAGGGTCAAAGGAGTGCTACATATTACCACCCCAAGTCCTTGAAAATGAACTCACAACGGGGGACACAACCTGTCAAAGGCATACCCTGACTTGAGAAGTGATCTCTCTCATATCTCTCTAGAGGCGGTGCTGCACTAGATTGAGCAAGAAAAACAGCGGATGAATCAAGGGGAAAACCCCCAAAATCATCCAAGTGTGAATTTGACGCTGCACTAGTATGAGCTTAAGCTCGAGATTCATTTTTACGACATGAAATAGGGCTACACGAACCAGACCCATATGTGCA
Organism: Paracentrotus lividus; assembly: GCA_940671915.1. Taxonomy (NCBI): domain Eukaryota; kingdom Metazoa; phylum Echinodermata; class Echinoidea; order Camarodonta; family Echinidae; genus Paracentrotus; species Paracentrotus lividus. Next base: position 25,562,842 of record CALNVZ010002100.1, on the reverse strand, counting down.
TAAAGGCAAGGAGCTAAGCTAGTGCAGCACTGCTCAATGCGTACGTTATTTCAAGGCAAAATTTTACAACTAGCTCGAGATTGGAAATAAGCCCAAGATGACTATGGCCAAGATTTCACCCAATTTAGTGCACTATTTGAAAGAAAAAGTCCCAATATTCTCTGATCAGGCTAATTCATTGGATCAGAAGAGCGCACTATTTCTCGAGCGCTATTTCTCAAGTTCGAGCTAGTGCAGCAGCGCCTCAAAACAAGGTGATCCAGGCTAGTCCATGAAGAGTTCATGTTTGCCAATGAATTAGAACAATGACACTCTGCAGGGGGGTTAGTTAATTGCACTTCCCAGAAACCACACGCACATATGGTATCAATTCCTTATGCAACTTTAAAGGTAATTTTCATGTTTTACACCTGTATGGTTTTAATTTGTCTACAGAGTTAACTCAACCCGAGTCCCAATCTTTTAACATGATCATAAACAGGCCCTCAATGTTGAATTTCAAATTTACTTGTAAAAATACAAATATTTCCTTGTTTTGATTAAAACATTTACTCACCCCTAAAAAAAATACATACATGTAGGTCATTGCAGTTGTATTATCTTCAATTAGCCATGTAAGGCATATTTCTTACTTAAATTTTGGGGATGATTAGGTCGTTGTCACTTGTAAATTCATGTATTACGATTGTTCAAAAACTTAAAAGCACAGGTGGGATAGATATCTCGAACAAATTACAATTCAATTCAAATTAACACTGTAAAAAGTTAACTAATTTGATTTTCTTTTAAAATATAATCATTCACACAAAGTTGTGTGGTTTTTTTTTTTTAATTGGAGATGTGCAATGACTGAGATTAGCAGCATATGTCACAGAATCATGTTAACATGTATACTCAAAGTACAGCTGTACTCATATAAAAACCAGTTAAGGGAGGTGAGAAAAGTAGTCCTGTTTCAATTAAAGCCTCTATAGGCAGATATTTTTCTTTTCAGGTGGTAGCAGGTTATGTAATAGTGGGCTCTTCTATACTTTTGAGACACCATTATTATACCCTAGCCTCATCACATATTCATGGCAAGAAATACCTTTAACATCAAAGAGATTCTGAAGATATATAATTGAATGATTGTTCTGCTGAATCTTTATTTATTTCAGATCAATTTGAAGGAGAATGACCACACTCGAAACTGGAGCTGTGTGGGTGGTTGATGTCTGCGTTGTTGAATAAAAGTAAATTTCCTTTTCGAAATTAAATGCTCGGCATTTGATACGTCTGCGTAATGCTCTCCATGTGCTCTGGTGAGGCCGACGCAGAGAGAAAGTTTTTGGGCAATTACTTCTCTCAAAATGATCAATTTCCCTTTGTGATAGGAAGAGTTGGTTCGAGAAATGTCAACCAACCCTTTTCCTCTCCTGAGTTTACTCAGTGTAGGAGGTGGGCGTTTTCAGAGGAACTCCAGATTCGGGTTTCATTTTGGGCAGACAAATAATAAAACTAAATACAAGAGTCATTTTCATTTGTATTGCTGCTTTTGATAAAAATCAAACCAATAAATATATACCGTGGCATACGCTATCGTATCAATCTATTGATCTTTTCTAACTACTCCCTTAGATAGACAACTACAACAACCATCCCATTAAACATGAGACTATTAAAAGAAATCTACCCTCAAACAAATCCTGCATGGAAAACTATTCAAAAGACCCCCCCCCCCGTAAAAAAAACCCAACAACAACATAAAAACAATAAAACAAAATAAAAACAAAAAATTAACAATATCAACAACAACAAATAAAAAACAATTTACAAAACCAACAATGAAACATTTTAGAACAAGGGGTATGTGTATTTGGAGGAATCACAATTTCATGTAGGTTTCAGATCTTAATATCCATTAACAATCTTAAGAAAACTACACAAAGACAACAACTGATATCCCCAGGGAGAATGATATTAACTGCCAACGTACTTGAAAACCAATGTTATATTGTGTTCTTTTACTTTATCATAGATTTATTTTTAAAAAAAAGAGGAAATACTTCAGCCCAAAATGATACATTGAAACCTAACGATCAAAAACGGTTTTTGTTGGACGGATAATCTGTTAGCATAGCCATGACAAACAACAAACCTAAATAAAAACTGTAAGAAATTGTTTTATGGTCAACTATTCAATGATGATAAAGAGGTAAGATGAATTAAGTGTGAGTGATGAGGAATGCAATAATTAGATAGAGTAATTATCAATGTGTGGCCTGTCTACAGGTTCTTTCGCAAAGTTCTCCAGGTACTTTTCCCCCGCTTTAATTATGATGCAAGTTTGTTCTATTATGTGTTTTAGTTACATCTCCTAATATTAACTTTTGGTATCTTGGCGGCTGATGGAATCCTTCAGTCCTGTTCCTGAGTATTTTTCTTTTTCTTTTCTCTTAAGATAGAGACTTAAAAGGGGACCAATAAACTAAAATAGATATGAAAATAAAGAATTGGCTATGAAGGAAGAATAGCTTAATAAACCTTTAGTCCTCAAACCATCCATAACCACCCTTTAATTTATCCCTCAAAATTACCCTTGGCTGCCCTTTCTTGTTTTGCTAACCATAGCTTTTCAAGCAACCCAAAAATGGAAAATCATTTTTAGCAAGTATTTTTAGTTATTATTTTTTTTTTATTGTTTTCTTTTTTGTTGTTGACATATCATTTTGGCAGGTAGTCAGGTCTAAGGACTAAGTTGCCCTATTAATAAAGCCCCCGGGTGTTAAAAGATTAACAGGTCTCTTTCTATGTTTCTCATCCCCTCCCCCTTTCATCCCCCTATATCTGCCCTTCTGGATGGCATACAGTTAGAATATATAGCCTAGTATAACAGAGGGAACATGGCTAGAGAAAGAGGATTTGTGTCAACAAGTAATCACTTATACTAGGTTACCACTTAAAAAAGAAAGTCTAGTAACATCTCTAAAGTAAAGAGACATGATAGTGCAGCCAGTAGACCAGTGGCCTTTTAATAGAAGGAAAATTCATGATTTGTAACCAAGTTGAAGTGCATTTGCCCCTTTTAAAGGGATGCAGTAACATTGAATGATATTCAAATCCATTTTATTCGATTAATAGCATATTTTGCCAACATAATTATAAACACTTAGGTCAGTCTGGTATCTCTTCGAAATTGCACGCTAATTGCTTGCTTTACCTTCGAGATATCAATGATTTCATACTCAAATTTTTATAAAATGTTTATAAAACCATGTGCTTTTGCACATAGCACAAAATACACCTATATCCTGTTGTATAGTAGCCGTCTCTAGCGGCCTGGTGAGCTAGCAGCAGAGGGTACTGGTGTTCGGCTGTATGCTTGGCATTGTTTGTTACACTGTTTTAAGGTAGTAAATGACTTCCATTTTAACTGAAACTTTCAGTAGATTGCTTTTCCTGTTGGAACAATATAATTTTATTAATCTTGATCTGATTGCTCTTGTTTTTGAAAGTTACCAAATCCCCACGTATGCGCACGCCGCCCGTTATACACGCACTTTGCGACATTGCTAGTGCGCTGACATTTTGTCCCCAAAATATCATGTTTCAGCGTGGATACGTTCTTTTGCTTCGACTCTTCTCATGCATATTCATGTTCCCCTGGGCAACTGTCGAATCAAAAATAGCTATTTCCGATTGTACCTCTAGGTTCAGTTGGTCAAGCTCGTTCCAATAATATATAATTTGTCAACATTTTTTATTACCAAAATATTCGTAAATTGCTTCAAAAATGGCCTTGTTTCGTACATTTTCCATTGTAAAAATTAAACTTTTGGGTTTGTTGCTATGGTGATAAAAAAGGAATTTTTTGGGATTCTAATACCTCTATATATGTTTATTATGATTTGATCTTCATATTGTTCATTTGGTTTTGCAAGTCTCATTGGGTAGATTTTTTGCTATCGTCCTTCAAAGTTTCAGTACTTTGCAAGGATTTCTTCATCTTACAGACACTCGTCCAAACATTTGGATAAAATCATATGAACCCGAATGATAGCTCAAGTATGTGTGATTATTTTTCGTAGATTTTTATATTGTTAACAAGTAGGAAACATTATTTCGTTAATTAAACCTTGTTTTGATGACTTTTTAAGAGTTTGCAATCACCATAAAAGTAGCAGTCTTCAATTTTCAACGAGAGTCGACTGCGCTGTTGGCCGTTTCCACCGGACCAGCACAACTGCCCCATCTCGTTACGCGCGAAGTGTTTTATGCTGGATTCTGCCCGGAAGTCAGAAAAATACCGTCAACATCGGATAGAAATCAATATTAAAATTCCATTTGAATTACTGGTGACTTCATTCTTATTTATTCCATTTCTTTGATATGTAATGATATGATTTGAAAAATATTTCTGATCTTGTACTGCCCGAATTTTGAGAAATAAGAAATTTTGTAAGAAGTACTATGAAAAAAAAAATGTCTATTGTTCGCCTGTGTATTAAAGTGGGGCTCATGGCATGACGTTGGCCAAGGACAGATTTTGCTCTAAAATTACTTATTTCTCACAAATTAAGGAATTAAAAAATCATAACATTTTAATTATAAAATAAGGAAAGGTTTAGAAGACATAATCTGTGAAAATGAAGTCACCATCAATTCAAATGGAATTTTAATATTGATTTCTATCCGACATTGACGGTATTTTTCTGACTTCCGGGCAGAATCCAGCATAAAACACTTCGCGCGTAACGAGATGGGGCAGTTGTGCTGGTCCGGTGGAAACGGCCAACAGCGCAGTCGACTCTCCTTTGAAATTGAAGACTGCTGCTTTTATGGTGATTGCAAACTCTTAAAAAGTCACCAAAACAAGGTTTAATCAACAAAATAATGTTTCCTAATCGTTAGCAATATATAAATCTATGAAAATTAATCACACATACTTGAGCTATCATTCGGGTTCATATGATTTTATCCAAATGTTCGGACGAGTGTCTGTAAGATGAAGAAATCCTTGCAAAGTACTGAAACTTTGAAGGACGATAGCAAAAAATCTGCCCAATGAGATTTGCAAAACCAAATGAACAATTTGAGGATCAAATCATAATAAACATATATAGAGGTATTAGAATCCCCCCCAAAAAAATTCCTTTTTTATCACCATAGCAACAAACCCAAAAGCTTAATTTTTACAATGGAAAATGTACGAAACAAGGCCATTTTTGAAGCAATTTACGAATATTTTGGTAACAAAAGATGTTGACAAATTATATATTATTGGAACGAGCTTGACCAACTGAACCTAGAGGTACAATCGGAAATAGCTATTTTGATTCGACAGTTGCCCAGGGGACAATGAATATGCATGAGATGAGAAGAGAGAAAGAACGTTTTCACGCTCGGAAATGTGAAATTTAAGTGCGCAAAGTGGGGTAAAATGGCCGCGCGCATCCAATACCAGCTGTGCGGATACGTGTCCCTTTAAGGCATTTATTCCCAATATCAAGTCCCTAGGATAAAACTTAAGGTCATAGGTCCCCTGGCTAATTGCTAGCTTTCTTCAGCACTCGCATAATATAAACCAATCATTTAACTCTGGGATATGGTAATGGAACTTTATTTGTAGAAAAAAGTTAGTCCACCTTAATTCAACATTGAGACAAATGCAAATGTCATCATGGGAATGATCGAGGGTGAAAATGTAATATTTCAAAGATAAGAAAACTTTGTAATAATACTTATCTTATATCAATATCACCATTAGGCTCTAATACATTTTGGGGTTAAAAGTTCACAGATCTGTTCTTGAAGTTTTTTTTTACACCTGTAAGACATGTCATTACCACAGTTCCAGATTACCTTTGATATATGATACAAGATTAAATATAACTTACAGCAACTTTTAGAATTTTTCCTGTGACTACGTTGATAGATACATTTGTAAGTTCCATATCTTCCCCGTTCCTGGCGTTGTATCTCACATAGGTTTTCTCTCTTGTTTCTGGGTCGGTTCTTTCTGCGTAGTCTGTCATTTTTTCACAAACATTTTCCATCAACTCAGTAAGGTGTACTTCAGACCCAGCGTATGGTATCTGCAATATCAAATAAGAAAGAAATTGGTATGTTCAAAAAAAATGTCATAGTCAGTTGTGCTAAAAAAAGGAAAGTGTATACTTTAAAAAGCATTACGATATCCTGCTTCCAATAGCAAAGACGCTTTTTCTCCCTTTCCTTTCTAATTGTTTTATATTTTCAAAAAAATATGAAAATACCAGTATCCCCCTTAAAATAAATTTGCGTAGATAAGAACTTTTTTCATATTTATGTTTCTGGTCAGTTTCCCTCTTTGTTCAAGTTTTAAAAAAAATTGAATTGAAGGTTTTTTCATTTCATCGCAGCCAGTGGCTGAATTGAGAGAGGTTTACAGAGTAAAAAACATACTATACAGTCTGTGTAAAAAAAAATGTTACAGTCGGAAAAAAAATATTTAGGTGCGAAATATTTTCAAATAATGTGTGTATGTGGTACCAAAATAAAGCCAAATAATTTTCCTTGCTGATGCGCTTTGTTCTGTATAATTTGCTTTCGTAAAACAAGAGTTATGCTAAATTTTGTGCGATGAGGTACAAATCGAAATTGAGCACTTTACGGCCATTATGCGAAACCTATACACAAAGGCATGGGACGGCGTGCGAAAAATGGATTTTTCTTGATTGTAGAAAACCAGTCATATTTCAAAAATTACAACACCAAATGTGATGAAAAAAATTGCAGGTGAAAGCCTGATCTTCCTGCTTTTTGAAAATATCAAACAATAGCAGGTTGTGATTAATCTTCATACTTTAAAAAATGTTTTCCACTTGTACCATTTTATTTGACACAGACTGTATAAACATAAACAGTGAAAATGTAATGTAAAACACAACTGCAACAACAATTTAGACGGTACCAGATTGAAAATTGCCAAACAAAGAATCACATTATCCCACGTGAGGCCAAGGTTGTGAGATTCGACTAGGGTAGGGTACATGCAGGTAATATGGGACAGCAGGTAATATGGGACACCTGAAGAAAATCATGTCGTGACCGTCGACCGGTGACCGATGACCGGTGTGAGCACCATGTTGTCATATTAACTGTATACGTAAATATATCGTCGTGAGAGCATCTAATGCCGAAATTTCTCTGAGAAAATTGCTGAAAACCAAAAAGGTAGGTAAAACTTACGGCATTTTTTTACCCTGATGTAAAATTTGATATTTCACAGAATGTGATGGTGAAAGAGTGTTTGAGGGGGTAACCTCAATTGTTTTGTATATTTAGTAAGCTTATAGTTTCATTTTGATCATACTAGCGTGTACAGGTCAATTTGTTTTAGTGAAGGGGTGCAATGTTGCATTAAATGCTTGCCTGACACAGCAACATTAGTGCAGGTAATATGGGACATCCAAAATGGCGGAAATGATTCTGGTACTTAGTATTGGGATGAGGCATCAATCTCTTTGCTACGATTTTTTAGGGTATATTCACAGTATATAATTAATATAAATAACTTATTGTATGCCTATATTGACTTGTATAATGAAAATAATATTAAAATAATATTAAAAAAAGAAATAATATACAAAATACATAACAATGAAATATATAGTCAAAGGTTTTACTGAAGGGTCTTATAATTTCAAATTATATCTTAAAGTTAATGATTTTCAACATTTTAAGCAAATTCCAGACATGGTAGAGTAATTGTAGTTTTTAAAACGTACATTAAATACATGTCCCATATTACCTGCACATGCAGGTAATATGGGCACTTTGGTAATGACGTCAACATTTGAATATTGCAGACAGGGGGGTTGGTGATAATTGTTTTTCTTCACAATAAAAGTTAGAGCAGTAGTTATTGATTCATATAAACAAAGATTAGACTGTGTGTCATTTCGTAATTTTATGCAAATTAGGCAAATGAGCTTAGGGGGTCCATATTACCTGCATGTACCCTATATATATTTTCATAAGTTCCTACAAATAACTAACCAACTAACCTTTGTTTGTTTCTGTTGTCCGGTTGGGTCAATCCTGAAGCTTCCAACAGTAATGGTCTGACGGGGGTCCTCTTGAGTTATAGCATACTCAATCTCATCAATAAGAGCTCTACAGGCTAGAATTAAGAGTAAGGGTTGTATGAATTGTCAGTGGTATCTAAATAAATGCCCCTTCTTCCATATATATTTTGCACAAATCAACAGACATGACAAATTAAAACTTATCTGGATTATTGATGTGATAAGATTGAAACTACTCAATGTTACGAGAGCAAATGTTGTATAAATAATTAAATTTGTTTTTATCAGTGCAGCTGGATAAACAAATATATTAGCTGGTGTGAAGAGGTTAAACAGATATGACAGATCCTTTAATTTTTCTTGCAGGCCTTATCACTAACATGGTATCAAGTATCAAGTATCTAAGCAAAGGTTTGTCACATTTTCTAAAGACCCCAAGCCCAATATAAGTATATGTAATGCTGCCTATTTAACAATCTTAAATATCAAAACTTTAAATTATATTAAAATAGTGCTTGCCATTTAAAGAATAAATAAAAGGACTTTTTTTCAACATTATAATTTTTCTAGTTCAAGAATTAGAAAAATCATAGCAATTGGTTAACAAATTACAGATCCTATGCCTAAACATTTCAGCTTTTTCCCCTCAAATTTAGCATCCCCTTGAAATTAGATCTGCCTAGATTATTGCTTACCTCCACAGTATATATTAGAATCTATCTCTCTCCCTGCTTGAGCATTAGAGTATAATCCCAGGATGCACAAGATTAAAATGGATGCTCTCAGAGGGCGGATCCAATACATCTTGGTTTCCTAGATGTATCTGAAATAAAGCATGTAGGCCTGAATTAATGAATTAATATTAACTGAATCAATTAGCCATCTATGAAATTGAATGAATTTATAAATGCAACACCTATTTTTAGTTTATGATAATTCTTACAGATTTTTTAAAGTGCGGCAAATTAAAATAGCCAGTGGGTCTCGTCATGATTTGGCTTTTTAATGCAGAGGTCATCTAAAAGTAGAAATCAAAAGATATATATCAAATTTGACAGAAATAAACACTTTTCTGTCTTTCTTGTTTAGAATAAGAATTTCTGAAATGAAATCAGAATTAAAATTGTAAAAATTCGTAAATAAAATCAAACCATTGTTTATTGCTTTTTGTTAAAATTTCCAATGGAAAATATCTCTCATTTGGATTGATTTATTTCAGGGCAGACCACAACTTTCAAGAAACAAAAGAAAATTTGAAAGTTTTTCGGCTCAACCAACGCAAATCACGCCTGTCTGAAGATCTACTCACGAAGAAGTGTAACTGATTAGGTTAAGTTCATCCTTTTTTTTAAATCAATTTAGAGAATAGAGTCTAATAATAATAGTAAATACAAATTGATCATGCCCATGATATTATAGGGTCTAGATCTAGCTGAATAATATCTTATTCCAATAGACACTGGCAAAGTGTAAGTATCACTTTAGAATATATTCATTGTACTTTTTTGTAGGGTCTATATTTTTTTCTACGAAAAACGTCGAAAAAATATGCAAATAAAATCAGCTCCTTGGCTTAGCGACTTCATACGAGTGCGCTCATCATACCTTTTTACATTAAATATAACATCGAATCGTTCATGTCACACATGTATCCACACAACTTTCTTTACGAAAATGGCCATTTGAGCCATTAAATCACAGTAGCCACATAATACACACACCTCTACAAGTTTTATCAGCTTAGATTATAACATTTGGATAATTAAAAAGGTAAATATTTATTGCTAACCTATAAAAACACTGCTGATCCCGAAGACTTTGTTGCCAATTGATTCTCGTATCTTCGCTGCAGCTGCAGTTGTAGATAGGTATCCCGTTTTTGCTCAGTCTGTCTGAATTTTTTACATCAACGGAGTACGAGATCGAGAAGGGATATTTACCAGTCCGGTCGCACTTTCGACCAATGGTATGCGTCCACGCTGATTTGTAATTGCTCAGTTGACGATTTTGACGATCTCTTGGAGTCATAGAGAAAGTGACGAAGCCGACAGACTGGGTTTCGAGCTTAGCTTACACACAGAAGCCTAATGGAAGATGGAGGAT
>CALNVZ010002100.1:25517560-25541995 GCA_940671915.1 Paracentrotus lividus | reverse complement strand
TGTAATTAGCCTTATCAATCACACTTTCGATGGTGCGAATTGCCACTTGGATTTCAGGCATTTTTATCATAGGTTCTATAATTCTGGGTTTTCTTTTTTCTTTGTTTTCTTGGGGGTGGCAACACCTGATTGAACAAATTCCCCTTCATTTGGTCCTGTAAACTCCCAAAGCACCAATTTCAAGCTCTGAGGATCCGGTCTCTTCAAAGCACTGCAGATCCAAATTCACCGACATGCTCATCCTCTCCGATCACACCAAACCTTCTACCAGTCATCTTTGGACAATAACATGTTCAAGTTTGCTAGAAATCATTGAAATAAGAGGTAGATGTAAAAAATTTAAATAAAGCAACATTGTGGCAAGTTCAAACATGTGAGGTATACAAAAATTGCTCGAGTTGTCATTACATCAAGCAGCAATCGGTAATCAGCTGCCTTTAAAGTAGAGTTCTATTTTGGCAAACTATATGGTCGCACCACTGTCTTAAAAATGTATTACTCACAAAATTTAAATGCACATGTACATTAGTTAAATACAGTGAATACTATATTTATGGCAAGTTGAACAAAATTCCAAAGCATGGCAGTCTTTGGAAAGTAATGTGTTTAGCAAATACATTAATCTATCTAAGTTCTAAAATTAAGGCACACAGAATCAAAAGATATTATCATTAACCAAAGCAACTTGACAACACAAGAAGCGTGCCAATAGTGTATTGCCATCAAAAGTAGCAGCAACACTTTTAGAAATCTAACTTTGAGTGTTATAAAAAGTGATCCAAGGCAAATGTATATAGAGCCCATTCATACGTGACTTGCTATGAAATGCAGCCATCAATCACAGCGCCTAAAGAATTGACATTAGCCCTAAAGTTGTGACCCTGTCTGTCAGCTTTGGACCTTGTCGGTGACCTTACAATTCTTGCGTGCATCTTAATTTTCTCGCATTCACTGGACATTACAATAATTTAAGATTGGCGGTTTTCCTTCTATACACTGTATGTAGTAACTCTGAAAACGTTCTTTTAGATATACTTTTAACATTTAACGTTAATGATAATATCACTACAAACACTGTGTACTTGGTCCTATTCTACTACTAATATATGATCAAATACGTAACGACTTACAACATGCGGAAACCAGGAAAAAGAAAGAAAAATAAACAAAGAATGATCTACTCTCATCTTCTCTCTGTTTTCTGGGCCCGATATTAATGCTATCATTTAACTTCGATATTGGCCTCGCAGAAAACGATGGCGTCGAGCCGCGATCCTCTTTGGCATTGTGAATTTCTGAAAAGAGATATTAGACAAGCAAATTACTATTTATATTTGCTGACATGAGCAACCTCACATATATTAAAATATGAGATCGACGGTTCCTATACATGGAAACTCGGATAGACGATTCTATAACTATAACTATATCATGATATAATAAGTAGTAATTTTTTCATGTACTTAATATCCCACATGGCAGCTCTTTATATTCTTTTGTTTCATTAATACCTATGAATATACCCAAGATTCCCCTGCTATAAACAACAATGTCTTTAATTGGATCCCAAGGACCTTCTTAGACCATGACGCATTCCATTACATACTCAATTTTTCCGCATTGTCAGGCTTAAAGTTGAACTCTCCTTGCATTAATGTTCGCTTTTGTGTCTATTACATTCATTATACCAGGTCAATACCATCGGTAGGACTATCGTACTCTGACGTACATTAGGTGCTAGTATAACTTGAGAAATAAAATTTGACAAGATGAAGGGAAAAACACTACAGCATCATGCAAGCAACTTCCAGCAGCAGAGGTTTACTGGACCTGGACTAGACATCCTAGGTTGAACGTACCATGTATGGTTCACTTTCAAAACCTGCCAGCCAGTGACACATTTTGACGTCGAAGGCAATTTATCCTTCCTGACAATTTCGAAATGAACTCGACTACCATATATAGCTGCTAAAATATCAAGACTGCCTAGTGCCCACTTTTTAGTGGATTGGAATCTATTTTCTTTGTCTGGTGTGTGAGAAAAATCTATAAAATGCTTGCCACAAGTGACCATGACACAATATGGACCACTGGTTTCCCCACCCAGCTATGGTTGGGACGAAATAATGTCCTCCAAGCAGCTACCAGCTACAGTGAATACCTGCAGCCCACAACCATCACTTCCCTTTGTCTCCCCACTCGATGCTCAATGCATTCCAAAATGCAGAATGAACAAAAGTTTTCCAATTGATGTTACTCATCTGCGTGAAATTACACTCCAAACATCGTAATCATTTTGTGCAGTTTCGTTCTCGCCAAAGCGACGAGCTGCAGAAAATGAACATCCTTGCTCAGAGAATAGAACTCAATGTCACATGTCATAATTAAAATATTCATGAAATGTTTCCACATTGTTCAACAATGGCCATTTCAATATTCTGCTTACAGCAGACTTATACCGCATGATCATCATATGTATGTGCGAGCAAACTAAATTTATCAATTATCCTTCAAATAGGTAGACATTACCGACGACTATCGATATAGCAACACATTTGCATCCCAGCCCAGGTAACCACTCTCGCCGATGAGCAAGGTCCTCATCAGTGCGTTGTAAGACGCTAAGTAACTTTCAACTTGGCACCCAGAAAGCCTCTTATTTTTGGTAGCCGCCCTCATTGTGTGGTATGCCCAACAGGAAATAACTCCATGCTCCTGGAGTACGCTTCCACAGTGCAAATCATATGTTAAGTTTTCAGTAAAAGATTATCAAAAACGCAATAATATTTAGAGTAGTATTCCCTATCATTGTCATCATTACAAACAACAACTAAGGCGCCTAACTGGCTAGTTATACTTCGGTAAAACATATTAAGTATTCGGTTAACATTTGCCGTTTATCTCAGATATCAATCTTAGACAGTAAGTTTGTCAATAGTCCATGGCTAAAAATTTCGAAGTAGAAAAAAATAGTCCTAAAAGAATAGCAACACCACTCTTTTCCACTATCAATCAGGCAAAAATATTGTAAAAAAATTATACTTGGTAAATTAACAACGTTAAAAAAAAAAAAGAATTAAATAGTATGCAAGAAATTAGAAATGGTAACAAAAAAGAGTCAACAAAATAGAGGTACCATGACAGAAATTAGAAAACAAAGCTAGAAAAACTAAGTCAACAAAATAGATACAGGACAGAAAATTAGAAAAAAAAAGTAAGAAAAACTAGCTCAAAATAGCATACATGGAAAAAACAGTAGAAAAAAATAGTCAAAAAATGCATACATTGGACAGAAATTAGAAAAAAAAAGTAGAAAAATAGTCAAAAATAGATACATGGAAAAAAAAAAGTACGAAAAAATAGTCAAAATAGATACATGGACAGAAATTAGAAAAAAAAGAGTAGAAAAATAGTCAAAAAAAGTAGATACATGACAGAAATCTAGAAAAAAAAAGTAGAAATACTTTTAAAAAAAATAGATACATTATTCAAATTTAGAAAAAAGCAGTATTTTGTACACAAACGCATGCAAAATGACGATTTTCGTTCAATTTAGGCCTGACATGCGATTACGTAATGTTGAGTAACGCGACAACGGAGTATCCGATTTTTTCGAACTTGGTGTCAAAATTTGCAAGACACTTGAAAGAAAAAAGTCATAAAGCGCAGGGTTGCGATTCGCAGCGGTTGCGCGGCAGTCGCGGATTTCGTACAGGGGGGGGGTCAAATTGACCCCCCACAGTCTGAATAGGGTTAAAGCCATTTAGATGCAATTAAGATTGTTGTCCAGCAATTCAGGTCAATGGTGCATTCAGTACACAAATGGGCAATAATGGAATTTTTCGATATTTTAAAACTTTCCTAATTACACGTCAAAACAATAGTTCCTTACTTTAATAACTTTTTATATAAAGACTGAATTATGACTGTTCTGACTGGGGGAGGGGTCTCGGCCAATTGAACCAACTATAAAACATCCATGATTGCTGCGCAACCGCTGCCAACCCCAAATATGCCTTTTGGTGACTTTTTCCTTTAAAGCGTAGTGCAACTATTGTTCTAAGAACACTGCCCATTGTGTTGTTAGGTGATACAACATTGCACTATTGCATGTCAGACCTAAATAGAATGTAAGATAATATTTTGCTTTCATTTCAGAAACAGAAAAGAGCCAAAAACATTAAGAAATACATAAAAATAAAAATAATCGAAGACAATAGAAAGTGATAAAACAAAACAATACAAAGGAATTCATGAAAAAGTCCAACTTTTTAATCAAAATTTTGTTGACTATTATACTCAGCAACTTTTAACAAAAAATTGGGCTTCATAGCAATTTTTAAAACAAAATATTAATAAATTTCTAAAAACAGACCTTTAATTTGCATAAATTTTTATAATTAATAAAGTGTTGTCACAAAATACAAACAAACAGTACAGGGTTATATTTTACATATGCCTCAACATTCATACAAAATTTTCTATTAATCGGACCATTATTAGCCGAGATATTCTCCTTTTTTCAATAATTTAACAAATTAGTACAAAATCACGTTTTTGCACTTTTTGCATATTTTTGAGTAATTTCTAAATTCCAAGGAGACTTGGCGTGGTAATCGTGAAGTATATTGGTTGCATAATGTATTATTTGTACTTAAACATCATTTGGTCTGAAATACTGGACATAAAATGCCTCAGAATGATCTAAAACATAGCTGACATCAGGTGTACCCAAACTTTTGGAGGGCAGTGTATATTTTTAGTATATTTTTCTATTTTTTGTCTATTTTTTCATCGTTCCAAAACTTATAGGCCGAAAATATATTTTTTATGTACGTTTTTTCTATTTTCTATATATTTTTGGACTATTTTTGGGCTATTTTCTTTGGGGAAAAAATATACAAAAAATATATTTTTGGAGTATATATTTTTAATATTTTTTGCATATTTTTTAACCATTTTATTATTACTAGGGAATAATTGGGGATGCCTTCAAGGTCTTCATTGTAGAACACTCCAAATTTCCTCCCAGAAAATGTGTACATGTTTGTCTAGTGGACTTGTCAGAAGAATATTTATTGACTGAAGTCTATCTTAAAAGTCTATGGAAGAGGTCGTCTGGTGGTCTAACTTCTGAACAACAGGAGATATTAAAGAATTTGCTCATTGAATTTCAGTGTGACTTTGCCAAGGGTGATTTTGATTTCGACAACTTTACAGAGATTACCCATTCAATTGATACTGGCGATGTCTCTCCTATTAAGCAAGCAGTGAGACGTACCCCCATGAACTTTGTACAAGAGTAATGAGCCCATGTCAACACGATCTTATAGGGAAGGATTATCCAACCATCAATGTCCGATTTGTCCGATTCCCATGTTAGTGAGGAAGCGCGATTCAATTATCGAAAGCTAAACAAAGTTACCAAGAAGGACATCTATCCCTTCCCTGCATCAAAGAATGTTTGGATACCCTAGCCGAAAATACTTGGTTTTCCAAATTAGATGCAAACTCTGCCTATTGGCAGGTGAACGTTCGGAAGGAAGACCTTGAGAGGACTGCATTTGTCACAAAACACAGACTGTTTGAACGTGTACGCATGAGATTTGGCCTTTGTAACGCTCCAGCTACTTTCTCTAGAGCATTGAACCCTATTCTTTGAGGTTTGAATTTGGATATTGCTCTAGCCTTTTGGGATGAAGTTGTAGTACTTGGTAACTCTTTTGATGACCATGTCAAGAACCTTAGACAGGTATTGGAGCATTTTAGGGACTTAAGCTTAAGCCCAAAAATGTTCCTTCTTCTAAAGTCGAGAAGAGTTTTTAGGCAGAGAGGTGGATGGGAATGGCTTACATCTCAAGGAAGATCATATCAAAGTTGTAGTCAATTGGCCAACCCCTACATGTTCAAGAGAGGTTGAACAATTCCTTGGTCTTGTGAATTATCACCAGATCTACCTATACTAAGGTTGTAGGGCCATTGGTAAGTGGTAAGCATGAATTCCACTAAGAGAAAAAGCATCAGGCCCCTTTCGACCCATTACCAATTTCAGCCAATCCGTTTATTTTGGAAACTGACCCCTCAAGTATTCATATAGCAAAGGAAGTAGGCAATGTTGTTCGTCTTGCTCAGAAAAGTAAAGATATGGCAAACGCCCCCTCCTCAACTATCACGTGGGAGCTCCCACATTTACATCTTGATTTCATCGGCCCCTTACCTAAGACTCCAAAGGGGAATGAGTATATTTTGATGATGTTGGACCAATTTACAAAGTTGGTTGAGTGTGTCCCCCTGCTCTAGTAGACAGGTTGAGATAACCGCTCATGCTGCAGTCATCCCCTTCAGATATTTCCTGACCAGGGAAGAAACTCTGCGAGAAATCTTTTTGTGAATATGTGCAAAGTCTTACAATGGAGTACTCCATATCACCCCTCTGAAAATGGGCAGGTCAAGAGGTTTAACAGAACTTTACTTGATGTTATATGGTGCGTTATTGGTAGTTCCCAGACCTTGTAGAACAAAGATCTCTCTCAGATTGCTGGGGCACTTTGATCAACTGTAAACCGGAATGCCAGATTTACCCCCAATTTGCTGATGCTTGGTTGTGAGACAAACCAGCTGGTGGAGTTAGTTTTCTCTCCCCCCCCCCCCCATCTGGTGAATGACAGTTAACTTGATGAATATTCTGCTAATCTTAGCGAAATCAAAAACAAGCAACTCAGAAAGGATGAAGATGGAATTCGATCTAAAGTCAATGTCTGTCAGTTTGAGGAGGGGTGATTGTGTGTGTCTTTTGGATACAGCCACTCCAAAGGGCAAGTGTAAAATGCTTTTACCTCCTTGGAATGGGCCAGCTGTAATCGTAAGAAGATACGCACCCTACGCACCCTATACAAAATTGTGTATAGATATATGGCCATAACTGTGGCGATGCAAGAGGCGTAGAATAAAGTCACAGAACGGGATCCGCGGTAGTCCCCTATCCCATATATCGTCCCCGGGTTAACAGAAGCAGGTTAGACCCTATAACCGATGTGGGTAGAGATTTTCCATCCCCGGTGATTGGAAAGAGATTCCCTGTGCTTGGTAGAGGCTGTGGTTTGGGAAGGTATCTTCATAAAAGTATTTCCCCGCATTCATTAGGACGAGGTCGGGGCTTGGAGCAGTATCTCCATAATCCAAATCTCTTGCCTGCTGTCGGATTTCCCGCAGTACCATCCCCTTTCCGTGAGGTAGTGCCTCCCCCTCCAACTCCCCTGTTACCTCCTGCCCCCTCTCCTATGGTGCCTTCCTTCCAACTCCCCTGTTGTTTCGAAGTTACGTCAGAAGCGAGGAATAGGTTTTGCCATGTAACTAGTTGGCCAACATGCTAGGGAAACGAAATGGCCGTGAGAGGTTAGATTTAAGCTGTGTTGTTGAGCTGTTTTAGTCTTATTTTATAGACAAGCCAATTTTCTAAGTATTCATGAGTTGATTTATCGTACTATTGCTTAATGTTTGAAGAATAATATGGACCAAACGGCTTTAAAGTGCAAGTACGATGAGTTTGTTTATCGCTAGGTCGATGATGATGGTTCCAAGGCATGCAAAGGACTAAGCGTTCCCTCAAAAGAGTCAAAGCCATGTTTTGTTGGACTAGAAGTTTCTCGAGAGAAGGATAAAGCACCACTGTTCATGCCTCAGGATATTGCATCAGGATTGTCTAAGATTGGTATACTGGACGATTAAATCTTGAGGCATCTGAAGTTAGGCCAGGAGAACCAGCAGCAACTCCTCGAGTCTATAAATCTGCCAGCCACAGAGCTCATGAAATTCGATGGGGATCCATTGAAATACTTCAAATTTATGCACTCGTCTGATTGTATGGTGGGAGGGACCTCGCTGTCCACGGATGGAAAATTGATGTGACTATCATTTATGTGAGGGATCTGCTAAGAAAATGATACAATGTTGTATGATGATGCCACCAGATGTGGGATATACCAGAGCGAGAGAGCTCTTGGTTGAGAGATTTGGAGGGAGTCATAAAATAGAAGAGGCCTGGTTGAGGCGGGTGACAGATGGACCACCGATCACCAATAGTAGTAGACAACTGCGGGATTTTACTGATGAATTGCGCACATAGCAAGAATTAGTGAAGCTGATCAAAAGATTGCCATTTACTCTGAGAAGCAGGTGGCATGGCCATGTGGTATGTATATGTCTTTTGCCAATGAGCCATCAAAGCACAGGTTTGCATTGAGGAACATCCTTTTTCTTATGCTATTCAATGCATCAGATGACAAGATGTATGATTATGACCCAATATTTGGACAAATGAATGCGCTAGGATCAAATGAACTTGAAATTCATACCCCCACTTTCAGAGGAACAGTGAAATAAGTAATTAAAATTTGGTGGCAAGTTGGGAATACATGCACTCTTTGGCATTACAAAAGGTTTTACAGCCATTTTCACATGCCGGACTTGAAAGGTATATCGAGAAGACGCCAGAAATCTGTTGCATCATCTTTCTGTCATTACACTTCAAGCATTTCATAACTTCTCATAACGACTTGCACAAATAGTGTGCAGCTTCCAAAACATAGGCAAAACACTTTCCTATAGAAACCATTTGGTTCTTTTCATCCCCACACTTTCACAGGAAGAGTAAAAATAGTAATTGGTCATGTGGTAGAAGACAAGTTGGGAATACATGCGCTCTTTGGCTTTGCAAGAGGTTTTACAGCCATTGTCTCATGCCGGGATTGTAAGGTACATCGAGAAGATGCCAGAAAAACTGACAGGATGAGAACAATACATAATTATGAAGGGGTGTGAGAGCTGGTTAAAAAAAAAAGTCTGAAAAAATCTGAAGTGAATAATGTGCGTGAACCCTATGTGCGCGAAGCGCACATCATGAGCGCGAAGCGCGAAGTCCCTTAAGGCCAGGGTCCAGGGGTATTAGATGCTCTCTGGTGCAACTTAGGCTAATTTTGGAAACTATTTCTATCAATTTCAATTGCTGTTTTTGAGAAAAAAACACTTAATTTTTTCCATACCTTGGTATTTGAGGCTTGAAAATTTGCATCTGGGACAAACACTGTAGAGTCTACTTCTAAATAATCTGCTGCCTGGCACCTGGCATTTGCTGGTAACAAGTTGAAAAAAAACAGCAGGCAACTCTCAACTTTGCAGTGAAATCCAATTCTATACAGTCATGTATAAGAGTTCAAAAAGTGTTTGTGAATTCAAATTTGCAAATGCGCGGCTGATTCCAGACGCCGGTCCGAATATCAAGATTTTGACTGCCGGTGGTTTCGGCGATCTCAATCCCGGTTTGCCGTACGCGACTGAGCGGGGCGGTCAATGTCGCTTCCGGGTTGAGATCGGCGGTAGTATAGCTCGCTCACCGTATGTGAATGGCTAAAATGCGCGTGCGATTTTCCAAAGTCGCAATTCCGCCATAGACAAATTGGCTTCTAGAAAACGTCAAATAAAAAATTCTTAAAGCAGTTTTCACAGATTTTTTTTTCCAGAATTGTGAAACTTGATTATCAAGCTCTCATTTAAGGCAAGTCTTGTTACCAATTGGGCAATTTAAGTATTTTTGTGAGCGTGCTACATACGGCGCAATTCAGTCGCGACGTATCCGATTTCTGACACGCTTCGGCATGAATAAATCAAGGCGTAAGCGGCCCAAATACGAGGAGTTCACAAAATCACACGAGTACATAAAAATCATTTTTATTATGGAACAATCATTATTATTATACGGTACGATTTACGATAAATTACTCACGTTTTCGGTCGTTTGGATGAGCTCCACTTGTGTTTCCAAGAAGTCTCGGCGAGCGTGCACATATTCTATGCACTGCAATATGAATTGTTTTCGCAGTCAGTTACGCGGTACTACTTGCGTGGATACGTTATGAGCGGTGGTTTGTCGGCATGTGCGCATGTGAGAATGATTAAGCTACTGAAAAAAGGGTAAATTTTGGTGGTTTTTTCCGTCGCAAGAATACTAGCTAACTTCAGTGCGAAGTTTATATGCTTTTCTATGGACAATTATGCCTGAGCTGAGAACTGAAGTTTACCGCTTTTCTGAAGCGGAAAATGTAGATTGGTGTTTGAGGGAAAAAATCGGAATTCCGCGTAAAATCAGAGATTTCACAGCACTGATAATTATGATGACCTTACTTGGGACAATCTGCAGGAAAAGGAAATAAAGATGAAGTGCACACTATATAGTGCCCTGCATTTCCATGTCACAAGTAATCGTGCTCCAGATATTATGCATGACATACTTGAGGGAGTGTGCCCATTGGAAGTAAAGTTGACTTTTCATGAGCTCATCAAAAAGGAAATTTCAGCATTGTTTTGTTAAAAGCAAGGCTTCTCAGTTTCTACTAATTCCAACCAAAAATGTAATTCCAACATCACTTCAGGCCAAGTTTGTAGATTTTGCTCATTCAGCACATCAGGGAATTGTTCAAACCAAACAAAGGTTGAGGGAACTATACTGGTTTCCAAAAATTGACAAAATTGTTGAAGAGACAATAAAAAGATGTGTCATGTATCAAGAAGACAACAAATCACATCGCACATACAGTGCACCAATGCAATCAGTAGAATTTTCTGATTCACCTTGAAGAAAAAATGTCTCCAAAATAAGACCATCGACAGGTACCTGTTCTTTACCCGAATTATACAAAATGGAGAATCGTTTGATTAGATCTGTAACTTTGATGGAGAGCTGAAGGAATCACCGTTTTGTTACAGGATAGCATGTGGCAACAGAGATAGAATGTTGAGGGAGAGACTTTTATGAGTATATATCTTCACTTGATTTGGACAATAGTGTAAAAGCTTGTAAAGCCTCGGTTCTTTCCAAGGCCAGCAACAAGAGATATATGCTGTGGGCTAAGAGAAACCAAAGTACTTGCAGTCGGTGCAGATTCTGTGGGCATAGTCATGAAAAGGAAAAAAGAGAAATTGTCTTTGTACAACTCCTTCGTGGTTGCCTACAATCATTTCTGTGAAGAAACCAGGGTAGCAAATTATATGGTGTCAATGTTTGACATCTATTCACTGTTCAGTAGAGCTGTCAGAACTAATGATGTTGATCTATTCACATTCACGCTAGGAGAAAAAAATTAAAATCTAATTCCCTGCAAACTGCTGTTATAGAATAGCGCCATATGTGGCCACAGACTGCATAGTGCACAAAATGGATCCAGATAAAATGGCTTAAAAATCCAAAATAATCGAGTTTATAAGCCTCTGATATTGGTATTTATGATATTGTAATGTAGTTATCAGTTATAGTAGGAGTAGAGGAAACATGTTAACAAAACATTCACCATAAGTAAATGTCAGGTAGTGGTGAATGGTCAGACACATACAGTTTACAAGCCCAAGGACCCAAGTTCTGTTTTAATCAACAGACGCCTTGTTGAAGCTGTAGGTGATGAGAACAATCATGCGTCATCACTGCTGATGCTTGATTTAATGGAGAATGAACTCAACTTTATGAGGGGGAGGGAAATGTGTGTCAATTAATGTTCAAAAGTGTTGCAGAAGGCATAAGCTTGTGTTTTTCAATTCTATGATAGACAAGAACTTGGATCACTTGCAGAGAGGACTGCCGGCTATCGAATCTAATGTTCCTTTGAACGTTGTGCACAGCCACAAGGTAAACTGCCCAGGAAAACATCGGAAGCTTCCACATTTCCTGCACAGTATAACAGATCAAAGAGATGGCCAAATATGTGCAGATCAATTCCGAAAAAAAAAAAAAAAAAACATTTCCAATTCGTAAAGAGCAAGTACATGCTTCAACAATCCTGTCTGCTATCAACTGGAAAGGAGGTCTCATGATCTAGAGGGTCAAGTTTTGTGTTTATATGGAGAGCCAGTATATCCCCTCAGACCCTAGCTTCAAGCTCCTGACCAAGCAGAATTTAATAAAGCAATGTCCAAAGTATGAATTACTGTTGAATAGTCCTTTGGTGACATCATTAGCTTTTTTACGCTGTCTGATTTTTAATAAACACAGAATGTCCTTCTCAGTCCCTGTGCAAAGATGTACACTGTGTCCAGGATACACCAAATTGTCCACACATGTTACAAGAACAAAATATCGTTATACTCTGAACTGGTCAAACCATCTCTTCATGGAGGATTATTTTTAATGACTTTAGTTGCTTTAAGTAAGAATTACTGTTGAATGGTCATTTAATTAGTGACATCATCAGCTTCTTTAAGAACACCCAGAATGTGTACACTGTGTCCAGGATACTCACAAATGCCCACACATGTTGTTACAAGAACAATATATCCTTATACTTTGAACTTGACCCATCATCTCAGGAGATATATTTTCAATGACTTTTATAACATTAAGTAAGAATTACTGTTGAATAGTCCTTTGGTGACATCATCAGCTTTTTAAAGTTTTCTGATTTCAAGAAAACCCAGAATATTCTACTTATTAGTCCTTGTGCCAAGATTTACATTGTGTCCAGCATTCTCACAGATCCCCACAAATGTATTTACAAGAACAATATCTCCTTATACTGGCTTCACCCTCTCTGGAGGAGCTTTTCAATGACTTTCAAACATAATTCAAACAGTTTCCGCAATGCATTTATTGACTCCAAATTAAATAGTAAATAAACATTGACACAGTAAATCAACACACTTTCAATTCTATGTTAGATGAGATACATAGGCAGAGAGTGGAATGCACGCTAGTGGATTTAAGTTCCTGTGAACATTCAAAGAGATGGCAAAATACTTCCAGTCAATCCTGACAACAACAAAAAAAGAAACAGCTGAAGAACTTGTAAAAATTGTGGAAGGTGGGAAGGAGTTCCTGATCCTCACAGCCGACACTACTGGATGCTACTCATTGTAGGTATCATGTCGAAAAATCAATATGATGCCTTAATACTTCGAGAATACGGTCTGCTAAGAGAGCTGGAGAGAAGGTCTCATGATCCAGAAGGTAACGTTATGTGCATGTATGAGGATCCAGCATACCTCCTCAGAACCCAGCTTCAATCTCCCTTTCCAACTACTTACATGATCACACCGGACTAAGCAGAATTCAATAAAGCAATGTCAAAAGTAAGAATTAATGTTAAATGGTCCTTTAGTGACACATATTCTTCTGATTTGAAGAAAACCCAGAATGTTCTACTTAGTCCTTGAGCCTAAATGTACATTGTTTCCGGCATTCAGACAGATGCCAATACATGTATTTACAAGAACAATATATCCTTATACTCTGAACTGGACCCACTCTCCACGGAGGATTATTTTCAATGACTTCAATCGCTTTATAGAATTACTGTTGAATTGTCCTTTGGTGACATCATCAGCTTTTTTAAGCTGTCTGATTTCAAGAAAACGCAGAATGTCCTTTTCAGTCCTTGTGCAAAGATGTACATTGTGTCCGGCATTCTGACAGATGCCCACACATGTATTTACAAGAACAAAATATTGTTATACTCTGAACTGGACCCCACCCTTCACAGAGGATTACCGTAATTTCAAAGACTTTAATCACTTAATGTAGGAATTACTGTTGAATTCGGGCGATTTGCTATATAAATATTGATCGATACTGTTCGATACTATTGATATTATCGCCAAAATTTACGGGTCTAATGTCAAATGGTTGCCAGTTCCACTTCCGTTATAGGCAGTTGCAGGGAAAACACATAGACGAGCCTCGGACACCGTATTATTTGCCTTATTTTTTCACTGTTGTCAGAGTTTTGTTTAGTCATGGGTTTTGTAAGCGAGTGTTCTTTATGATTTTGTCATGCAGACAGAAAAAATCAGCTGGATATAGATATTCCTTTATGCAGGTTTTCTTGGGTTCAGTTTACCAAGAAGACAAATAAATCGTCTGCCCGGCGGTGGTCAAGGCTCTGCAGGACGCCAGGAGGAAGGATACATTTATTTTGCAAAAAATATAACGCGGTTGTGTTTGAGGCACTTTGATTCTAAGCAATTCTCGGCAATGGATTTGCGAGAGGCGATCCTAACTATATCTACTGGAAAATTGTCGAGAATTCCGACAGCTACACTGCGCATGCGCATATTTGCGGGGAGCTCTCGCATAGACTTGCATGCTATAGCACTATATCCGACCGGGTCTGTAACCATTGCGAAGTATGTTGGGTAATGTAGCATATTGCAGTATATCGGGTAGCCGAATTGTCTTTGTGACAATCGTCAGCTTTCTAAAGTTTTCTGATTCAAGAAAACCCAGAATGTTCTTAGTCTTTGTGCCAAAGATGTACATTGTTCCGGCATTCTGACAGATGATCACACATGTATTTACAAAGAACAATATATCCTTATACTCTGAACTGGATCCACCCTCTCTAGAGGAGATTTTCAATGACTTTAATCACAATTAAAACAGTTTTCTGCAATGCAGTTATTACTCCAAATTAAAAAGTAATCAACATAAATCACATACTTTCAATTCTTGATAGATGAGAAATACAGGCGGAGAGTGGAGTGCACGCTAGTGGATTTAAGTTCTGGGCACAATTGTGTGCAGCAGAAGGCAAACTGCCAGGAAACACTGGAAACTACCCACATTTCTGCACATTCGAAGAGATACAGAAATGGCAAATATATGCAGGTCAAACTTGACATACAAAACAAAAAAGAAAACACTGAAGAACTTGTAGAAATTGCAGAAGGTGGGACGGAGTTCAACCTCACAACCCACCCTACTGATTCCCCTTTGACCCCAGTAGTCAAGCTCCATTCCAAACTTTCCACTCATACCTGACCAAGAGAATAATAAAGCAATGTCCAAAGTAAGAATTACTGTCGAATGGCCTTTGGTGACACATACGGTAGTTTATGATTTCAAGAAAACCCAGAATGTCCTTCTCAGTCCCTGTGCAAAGATGTACACTGTGTCGTCCAGGAAACTCACAATGCCACACATGTTGTTACAAGAACAGTACATCCTTAACTTTGACTTGACCATCATCTCAGAAGAATAATTCAATGACTTTTATAACATTAAGTAAGAATTACTGTTGTATAGTCCTTTGGTGACATCATCAGCTTTTAAAAGTGTCTATTTTTAAAAAAACCAGTGTTCTACTTAGTCCTTGGTCCATGTACATTGTGTCTGGCATTTCCTTACAAGAACAAAATATCCTTATACTATGAACTGGATCCATCCTCTCGGTAGGAATATTTTCAATAGCTTCAATCATAATTTATTATTAGTTTCTGCAGTATTTTTATTCACTCCAAATTTAGCAGTAAATCAACATATTTTTGAAACCTTTATCTTATCAAGGATCAACTCTTGTACCAAGCTTTCTAGACCATCATTTTCTTTTTGATAAAGATAAGTTGTGCTTGGATATACTGATTGGTGATGTACTGTAACTGTCGCACGGGTAATCATGGTGGAGAGATAATCTCAACAAGTGCTAAGATTACAAGGAAAAACTTCCAGAGATTAAAAAAGAAAAGACTGAAAAAAACAATATTTAAGTTAGAAGACAAGCTAATGCTTATGGAGATTGATGGGCAAAGATCTAACCTTCTCTTCTAAGGAGTTTCTTAGCAGTAAAACAAGTTATTACAACAACCTTGCAGAATACATTCCCCAAAAAACATGAAAACTTGGCAAAAATCAGAAACATAAGATTAATTTTATCACCAACATTCCTTTCTTTTTCTTTAAAGTTTGTTCACAAACAATAGTTCCAGAGGCTGGTTTGCCATGATCGGATAAACCCCAAATTCTGACAGTGTTCATAATCTAACTTCATTCAATTGGTCAATTGCAGAACTAATTGAAAAGGACCAAGTTATGTATCATATAATGCATATAACCAATAGAAAATAAAGAAAAATGAAAGAATTTGGTGAACTATTAAACCGAAAAGGACCAAGAAATGTATCATATGAAAAACCTATGACCAACGGAAAATACAGACTAATGAAAGAATTTGGCGAACAATTACTTTATTCTCCTGACTAATTGCAGAAGTAATCAGAAAGGATTTAGGAATATCTCATTCACTTGACATGAGAAATGGTTGAAACAATTTCTGGAAAGAACTTGGCAAAAATCAGAAACATAAGATGAATATGGTCACTAACAATCCTTTCTTTTTCTTAAAAATTTGCTCAAACAATACTTCCAGAGGCTGATTTGTCATGATTAGATAAACCACAAATCTTGACAGTGTTCAAATTCTTGCTTCGTTCAATTGGCTAATTGCAGAACCAACGGAAAAGGACTAAGAAATGAATATGAAATAAATATGACCAATGGAAAATAAGGACTAATGAAGAAATTTGGCAAACCAACCAAAAAGTACTGATAAATGAATCACATGGAATGCATGTAACCAATGGAAGATACAGCTAATGAAGGATATGGCGAACCACCCAAAAAGGACTAAGAAATGTATCATATAAAATACATATGACCAATGGACAATACAGACTAATGAAAGAATTTGTCAAACAATTACTTTGTTCTTCTGACTAATTGCAGAAGTAATCGGAAAGGATTTAGGAGAGTGTCCTATTCTCTCCTTATTACCAATGGACATACCAAAGAAGAGACAAGATCAAGTGACAAAGAAAAAAGTGAAAACAAGAGATAGTACGATACTACGAGCCAAAACTAACATACTTATGCACATCATAGACTTATGCTATCTTCCTGTGCAGCGCCATGGAGGTGCACTATGGCAGGGTATCTAAATTTGGAGGGTGCTAGGGATGCTGGGAGATGGTTCCTGTCTCACAAAAGTGTGAATACAAGAGAAGTACTTGGCCTAGAGGTCAGAATAAATGATGAATATACAAGAGTAAGAGTTTCACAGGGGCCCCGAGAAATAAAAGTGTAGCTCGAATCATAAAAATTGAGTAAAAGCCTATTTTACGTTGGACCTGGACACGAAAGTCACTCATGGAATAATTTCTCTGATGATAATGATCTTATTCACCTAAAATCATTTTGTCATCATAAATGCCTCCATAAGTTGAAGAAGTTCAATAAACGTGACAAAACTGAACAATGGAAACCTGAAAATAAATCATGGAAAAAATACAAGCGTATGGTGGACAATGCCTGCAATACATGTGCATTAGGTTTGTCATCAAAGAGAGGCAGGCCTCCAAAAACAAAATCTACTGGTAGACCACCCCTATCCACTGGTCTCCTTGTCTGCTCATTATCAGTAATAGTAACAGTAACAGCTACAACCTAAGGAATCCACATGGCGAAAAAACAGATATATTCCACTTGTATAAGGTAACTTTTCAGAGGTAACTTTTGATTCACTTAGGAATCATGAAAAGTCATTTCTGTTTAACTTGAAAGCAATAATCAATTAATGGGTAAAAATCAGGATGCGTGCACTATTCCAATTGTTCATGATAAAAGGAGGCTAGAAATTGGCACTAAGAAATGTTAAAAAGACTCATTGAAAATAGAAACGCAAAAGAATAGAGAGATTTTAAAATCTAGTCAGGATCTAACCTGAGGACATCTAATATTGACACCTTTGATCACCCTTTTGGATGTAATATGTAAAATTTTGAATAACAAATAATGATATAATCAAATGAAAATTGGCCTGCATTGGTGTAACAATCACAAGAATTTGAATTGTCATTAAAATGCAAAGAAAATTAGGTTAAAATATTTACATTCAATAAAACCAATTGTTACCACGAGTAATTATAATATATACCATTCCCTCCACTCTCACAGTGCACTTGCGATTACTTCACCATCAACTAACCCCAGTACCTCCACTGCCCTTACTGGGTTCTCTAACATCAGGTGTCCTATCAGAAACTTTGTTTTTGCTTTCACTTGAAGAACCACTGTCCAATTTTTCAACCGGGATTCTCTCTCTGTTCTTAGTACAGGTACATTCTTCCCTCCTTTTCTTGGTCTTGCCATCATCCCTGGAGGTGTAGTTCTGGGCTAGTTCTGCACATCTCCTGCAGCATGTGGTGAGTCCTGTAGACCTGCAGGATGGGCAGGACAGGACCAGCTGATGGCAGTGATCGCTGCTGCAGGGCTGGTACTCGTCCCAAGGCTGCGCACAGTGGAAACACTCTGTATAGAGTTGAGGAAAATCATATTTAAAAATATGGATTTTAATAATCATTTAAATCTGGAAGTTACATTGAAATAAAAAATGGCTATGTACTACAAGTAATAATGAATACAGTGAAATGATTTTGGCAAGCACATCTTGAAGAATCTGTTAATAGTATTGTGGAATATAGAATCATAAAGGAGCTTCATGTAATTCATGTAGTTTATTTTTTACTTGCTGCAATAGAAAAGTTACATATCTCTGAATGAATGCTTTTCTTGTTCATCTTGCTGCCATTTGCTCTTTTGATTCATCTTGGATCACATATCCCAAAATTGAAATAGATGCTTTGATAATATTGCATGAAACAAGCCATATAAATTAAGCCTTGGTAAAAAAAATATAATACTATTACAAAGGGTTAAGAACGCACCAAATGATTTTCAGACCATTTCATAAGAAGGCTGTACGAAACCACCATTTACAGTCCATTTGTAAGTTTGAAGATTGTCGATGGTCTATTCCAAGATTTTTTTTTTCAACTTCATACAAAAACCCCCTTTCGTATGACAATTGTATGAACGTCGTAAAAAAGTAAGCTCCATCTATGAATCTTTATAAACCTCCATATTACTCTAGAGAAGAAACATTTGTGACGGTAGCTTTACGTATGAATTGAAGAAGGTGTTGTTACCTGCTATGACATCCTGGTTTGGTTTGGATTGCCATAGCGGTTGTCAAAAACAAACAGCTTGCCCCTGAAGAATCCATCTGGGTAACATGGTCTAGATACTTGGTGGATACCTCCCTCCAGTTGAAGCACCTCTTTACAGATTCCCGTGCACAGGAATTACAAATACACGTTGAACAGGTAACCACTCGGCTACTCGGTAATCTCATATGCATATGGTCCTATATCTATAGAATAACACTGTACCCCTAGCAAACTGGTTAAAAAATGGTATTTTAATCAGTTTTTAAGCAAAAGCTACTGTTGTGGTTGTAATTTCATTGTGGAAGAAACAATCTCAAAACTTTGATTGGGAAAGGTTGATAACAGTTCACTTAAGAATTGTTGTTTTTATTTGTCATTGTATGATTATGAGAGAAATTCTTTCTCCAGTGGGTCTTTTTACCATTACATTCATAAACCAAATTAAAATAATTTTTAAAAGCTCACAATTAATTTGTTCACCTTCCCACTAAAGAAGACTGCTTTTATGAGTCAGTATGTATCTGGATAAAATAAACTTGTTTGAGATATCTTGAGTTTTTCTTGAGCTCAAATGTCTCAAACTCAATCACAAAATTGAACCTTCCCACTAAACTGACATGAATCCTGAAGATATTTTACCAATTATACATTTTATAATCAAAAGACAAATTAAAACTGAAAAAAAGTTCCTTTTTTTTCATGACAAGAGGTCCCTGCACAATTTGATCTTAAACAAATTATGCAACCACTGATAAAAAAAAATCAACAGACGATACAAGTTAAAAGTTTGCCAGAAATGACAAAACAGTCAATCGGGCTGTGCAACTTGGAATAAAAATACATTTTGCAAATACTGACCTTTGACCTGACGGTATGCCGAGCCCCGTTCACATCTGATACTCCTGTGCAGTACATCAGGAACCTTCTGTCAGCAAAGACAGCCTCATTCTTGTCCAGCATATACTCTGGCATAGCTGAACTTACGTATGTCTGGTGTAACAGCATGCAGGTAAAGGATACCTAACAAGATTGAAGAGAAATAAAATCATATAGGGATCATCATATCAAAATGAGACCACAAAGTCGCCAGAAAATAGTCAGAGAATATCAGTAAAATAATCCACTTTTTGAAAAGAGCACACTGAAGATTCAGAAATCAAAAAATATTCCCCCCCCCCCCCAAATTCGACATTTTGGATAATTTTGCTGCTTTCCTTGCCCATTTGCAGAGTGGGTATAACTTTCTTTTCATGTTTTTGCACATGATTTTAAAAACCTAATCAAATACTTCTGTTTCCATTGACTATCATAGAAAATAGTATTGTAATTAATTGAATAATTGCTAGCCTGAAATAGGTTGTGAAAAATGAAATGAAAATTTTTCTTGGGAACAAATTACAGCATGTAGATACCTGTTTATACTTCAGGACGAAAAATAAACAAAGATTTAAATTTTAAAGCTAAGGGGTTCTCTGAAACAGATATTGCCATTAGGGCTTTCCATAGCTCAGGCAATACAGCACCTGTCTATTAATCAGGAGGTATTTTGTTTGAATCGTACTATGTACAAACGAAAGGTTCCTAATTGAAGATGGGCTCGCATGCACGGATCAGGGCAACTAACCCGGAAATCGGGTAAGCTACAATGTGTAAATGCATTTGGACGACCTGCGAGGGTTTAGGGCATTTAGAAGAGGAAAAATTAAATAGAAAAAAGCTGGATATGACAGGAAGAGTAGGAAAAACGGTGCAACGATAAAGAGCAATATTTGACAAAGCTATCTCTTTACATCAAATATTTACAAACAGTTTATGAATGAAAATAGTAAGATTACTTTCAGCACTCAAAGTTCAGGGAGTTTGACACGAGTTTAGTATTTTGCCGACATCGGTCCGAACATTTGGCTGAAATTGTTCACCGAGGAGGTCAGTCACATTATGTATGATTATTTTTCATTCAATAGGATATTATTATATTATTATAGATTTTAACTGGTTGCGATTGATTTTAAAGAGTTTGCAGTCATAGTAAAAGCAGCAGTCTACAGTTTTCTACGTGACTCAACAGTGCCATGGACTGCGCCCACCGGGCTAGGATCACTGCTCCACCCTGTTGCGTGTCTCTTGTTTCATGCTGGTTTTCACCTAGAAGTCATGAAAACGTCATCAATGTCATTTTCAAATCAATCATAACAATTAATTTAAATTCATGGTGACTTTACTGTCACATATTCTGTCTTATTAATATAAATTTATTTTATTTATATGATATTTCTGATCTGATATTCTATGAATTTTAATAAATAAGGAATTTTAGAGCAAGTTGTATGACAGAGACCTTGTCTATTGCTTGTCCGTGTATTATGTATGGGGTGAGAAACGTGACGTTGACACAGGTAAAATTTGTTACAAAATTCCTTATTTTTCAAAGTTCTTCGGAAAACAGATTGAAAATATATTCTAAATTAAATCACCATATTTAGGAGACGGAATATGTGACAGTTAAGTCACCATGAACTGAAATGAATTTTTATTATAGATTGAAATTGACGTTGACGGTTTTGTTATCACTTCTAGGCAAAAAACCAGCATGAAACACGAGACGCGCAACAGGGTGGAGAAGTGACGCTAGCCCGTTGAGCGCGGTCCGCGGCACCATTGAGTCTCGTATAAAACTGTAGACAGCTGCTTTTACTATGATTGCAAACTCTTCAAAATATATCACAAGTTAAAATCTATAAAATGATATTATATAATAGTTGATAATATCCTATTGAATGAAAAATAATCATACATATTGTGACTGACCTCCTCGGTGAACAATTTCAGCCAATTTTTCGGACCGATGTCAGCAAAATAATAAAATTGTGTCAAACTCCCGGAACTGTAAGTCAAAATAGGAAAAAATCAGCCCAATAAGACTTGCAGAACCAAATGAACAATTTGAAGATCAAATGATAATCAGACAATATAAGTGGATCGGGGTACCATAAAAATACAAATAATTTTACCATGGCAACAAAACTAAAAGCTTAATTTTTTGGCCTGAAAATATGGGAAACAAGGTCATTTTTAAAGCAAATTGTGAATACCTTTATATAAAAAAATCAAGACAAATAATATATTTTTGGAACGAGCTTGGCTAACTGAATCTACAGTGCGTCCCAGAAAAAAGTATACCCAACTTTGAAAGCCTCATATTAAAATATTATAGATTGTGTGACCTTGAAATATATATCATGATAAAGAGCAACTCATATTCTTTTCAATGATACCAAACTTATACCTGTGTTGTGACGGATGACTAAGCAGTTGGGCTTTAAAAAACAAGCGTAAAAAGTGCCCTGTCCCAAGTTTGAGCAAAAGCAGCCCTTGCATTTCAATAGATCAAGAAATCCTTTGTGCCTAATGAATGGACTCAGGAAGGCTGACCCCAAACAAACAATGAATGATCAGAAAGCCAGGGCTGCTTCTCAGACAACTTGGTACAGATCACGTTTGACCAAAGTTTTTAAACACTCGAGTGTTCAGTCATCCATGACAGTATCGGTATGATTTTGGTATCATTTAGAATATGATTTACTCTTTGTCATGCAATTAAAATTAATTACACATAAGTTATACAATTTTAATATGAGGCTCTCAAAGTTGGGTATACTTTTATCTGGGACGCACTGTAGAGGTATAATCGTAAACAACGATTTTTTTATTCGACATTTGTTCAGGAGTGAATGAATATATGCATGAGATGAGAAGAGAGAAAGAACGTATACGTACGTGGTCGCTAGCTACATAAGTTGAATTTTCTAAGTGAGCCCTCTAGTCTTTGGCGTATGTAACTCTATGGTGATACTCTTTACTGCCATATGACATTTCTCATTAATTTGCCTACATTTAGCCTGTGTTTCCATACCCATTTCTTTTATCAATATATTGGAAACATGTTCTTTGACAACACATTTTCATACTCACGATTCTGCTCTCATAAAAGTTCCTGCAGTCAATAAAGACTGTGTCTGTCTTCTGGCCTGTTTCCCTGGCATTCCTGTGCCTATGTACTTCATCATGGAACTGGGATGGTGTCAGGTGACGTCCTAAGAATGGAGGACAAAACTGATTAAATTATTGCTCCATAATCAGAGGTGAAAAGCTTACATATTACAACAGATATCCTGAAAATATTGGTTAGCAGAATTACAGTTAAATATTCAAGGTATGATCCCTGAGGTCATCATACAGGTCTACACATTGATCATTAAAATACCATAATTGAAACTCTCATGCCCCGTAATAAAAAAAAGTTATGATCCATTGCAAATCCATAGTAACCAATCAGGAACCTCGTTGTATGGAATTCTTACATAAATGTCTCTCTGTGAACCGATCAGAGTGGCCGTTTCAAATTTGCAATTGAATGGTATGGTACAGCGAACAAGTCATCAAATACTCTTTTCAAACTGCCCATCAATGTCTGGTATGATTTTTAATAGAGGGAGCATAACAAGATAATCATAAAAATCAAGTATAATCCATTCCTCTTATAACAAGCACAGATGCGAAATTGCATTATAGCGATGCAACTCACCCAATCCCAGTTTTAAGTGTGTCTATATGTTCAATATCATAACAATATTTTTGTCTTCAAACAAGGTATTTGGTTCAGTCCTAAGTGCCTCATTATACCAGGAGTGGACTGTATCAGTTAGAATTAAAGAAATAGAAGAAGGAATATTCCACATTTATGCGATTGCAAACCTACCAGCATCTTTGAAGTTAACCTTTGTAGGATCCATACCCATGGGAACTATCTCCTGATGTAGTGAGACAATAAGACCATCTGGAAAGCTGTCCCGACCACCTGAACTTATCTAGAAAAAGATGAAAATAACAAGGTAAAACAAAAGTAACAGGGCAGTTCTGACCCATATGCAAGATCTTCCTGAAATAAGTTGTCGCTGCTTTCCAGTTGTTAATTATAATATTGTAGCGTGGTTACTTGAATGTACATAGTAAGACGAAACTAAATGATGGAAACCTAGGCAAGATGTCTGGTAAAATCTCTGGATATCGAATCTCCACTCTCTGTCTCGAAAGACTTTATTAAGCTTTATTAAGGCGCCTTCTCCATTCAAGGCGTCAGTTTCCCATGGGTTCCTGTTCCACTCCGGGAAACATCCGACTTTCAGCTTTTAACGTGTTTAAAGGCATAAGCTAACGTTATAAGCATGCAATTTAAAAAAAATTACAGTTAAGATGAAACATGTGTATGGATAGCTTGATATCAGCTCACAAGCTCTGAAACCACCAAAAACTTTGAATGAAATGCTTTAGATAGACTATAATCTCATATTTCATATAATTAATATCGTGCCGAGATTAATTCCAAGCCATGGATTTCGCTAACGGAAAGTTCAAATTTTTTTCCTTGTCTGCCTCCCTCTGTGTTCAGATGATCGGCAATCACAGGACTAAACCCACCTCCGACTGTCAATCACACACAAACGCCGTCCGCGATCGTCCAATAGAAAAGACGATACGAAACGCTCACAGAGCTCATTTGCATTTGTAAACATAGACTTCTTAGATTTTTCTGACGAGACGTACAAACAAAACTAGCCC
>CALNVZ010002100.1:25480769-25501900 GCA_940671915.1 Paracentrotus lividus | reverse complement strand
AGAGAAAGATCCTGAGCCACGGGTTGTGCAATAACTGCTTTTAATTACTGCTCATGCGTGATTTAGCCCACCAACTATACCATTAGGCCCTCTCTTGCTATCTGATCTGAAACATCAAACAGTGATAACAGAATATGACATGCATTTGTTAGAACACAAACTTGATATGATCTATTTATGATATCATTTGGCTAGATAAGCAGAAGAAAAAAATTAAGTACAAGTTGAACAACAAAAGCAAATTCACACAGTCATGTGGAGTGACATACATGTATATCACGACAAGTTGCAATTTTACCAGTATTATTAATAGTTGACACAAGAAACAAATAAAAGGTGCAACAATTGTAAAATATGCTTAAAAGATATTGAAGAAGTTGCCTGTGGTGATTTGCTTAAAATGTTTTTTTTTGAAAAATTCGTGTTAGATCTTTGTTTGCAATTAATTTACACCATTTATAATTTGACTTTTTTTTCTCTGAGTTATTTTTTTCAAAGGAACTGAAGTGAATGATTCAACATACCTTTCCATTTAATCGCAGTCTCTGCACAATTCTCTCTGCCATTCACAGTGTCTTCTGGATTCATCCAAATCAACATATTTGTAGAACAGAAGCACTGCCCAACTTTAGTCCTGGTCTCTCATATTACAGCTGCTCCCTCCCATTATCATCACACACTTTGGCTACCAGGCAACCATGGCTGCACATCATCCTCAGAAATAGCAAACATTGTTTCTTTTGCTATCACTGTCATCCAATCAATGATTAACTCTGTCACTCATAGAACATGGTTGACAACACAATTTTTTGGAGTGATTCTCTGGTCAAGGAGGCTCGACTGACCTGCGATTCTCCGCATCCTGTCCATCTGGTGCTTCTTTTCAAGATGTCTTTTGAGGTCCTGAAAACAGACTTGTATTCCTCCAGGGAAGATGTTTTTTGTCTCAATCTCCTCGCCATGTTCGAGGGATGTGTGCTTATGGATATCTATGGCACTCCTGAACACCGATTGCAATTCCATTCTTGGCGGGCTGTCTCTCACTTGCTTGATGGCGACGACCTCTGCAATATCTTTGGTAATCAACAAAATTATCAAAAGAAATTTACTTATAGATTATGAAACAAATTTATGAAACATAATTGCACCTGCCACATATAGCGTCAAATCTTAGGCCCTTTCTGATCGTAATATATATTCATATTGTAGATATCTATGACATTCTCAGATGGTTTGCAATTTGGTGCCTCTTATATTGATAAAACGTTGATTAACTTTTGCCTAGTATAGAAATTCTATTAACATTTCTCAGAGATTATCATATGGTTTTGAAAAACTCTTAAATCTCAAAGATATGATAATTAACCCCCCCCAAAAAAAAAAAAAAAAAAAAAAAAAAAAAAAAAAAAAAAAATCGATTTTCTTTCACCAACCAGATATCTGGTGGTTAACTTCTACAGAATCACAAAATGTCAAATTCTATGATCAATATCGCAGGCCGTCATAGGCCATTATCATCATGCACCATGGTCATAAAGGATTTAGATCTAGGCCTTTAAACAATAAATCATGCCAACGGACACATTTCATGCAATTGTATGTATACAATCGAATACTATTCCATTTTCTCTTTATTGGTGGCAGTACAGCCACAGGCTTGCAAATCAGCATGTAACTTTTGGATCTATTGTGTCTGTGAAGGTGTGATCATCTCCAGTCATTCACACCCCACAATACTTGTTCATATGTTTTTAAAATTTAAAATGAAAATCTTCTTTTTTCAAGACAAAATTAATTTGGCCATGTTAAGAGTAAAAATTTTGAATAACTCTAATTCTCCCTCATTTTATTTTTTAGTTGCTCACGCGTGCGGACTGAGTGATGCTAACCCTAAACCCCGACCAGCCCCCGTCGCGAAGCGACGGAATGACGAAACCAGTTGACCATATTGGCGAAGTTTTGAAAAATATTATACATGAACCACAAATTTCGTGGTCAAAAATCCTTATTTGAATCATACTTACATTGAATCATTCTTGTAAGTTTTTCCTCGAATTAGTGAATCTGCGATTTTTCAATGAAGTATATCAAGTAAAATGTAGAAAAATACAGAAAATTGAAGTCCATCAAACGTATATTTCTCTGTGCCTGCGTTGTTTCAGCATACGTTTCGACAGTCAAATGACGTCATAGAAAATGGCAGCGATGGGCACCAACACTATGAGAAGAGACAAGGCCAACGGAAAATTCAATTTGGTAAGTCAAGAAAGACGTTTATATACTTCATTTTTAGTCGTTGTCGCTGAAACATCATGAAACCTTACAACAAATTTAACATTGATTGATAAATTGACCAGTATAACACTTCGCTCTCATCACTGAAAGTTACGCTGTAAATAGGGGTGGTGGGTACAGCCCCGTCGCCTTCGGCAACGGGCTTGTTAGTTATGCTAACCCATCACGGCCTAGCAATGCCAATGAAGTCATACATGCCACCGGCAAGTGCTCGTGTACTGTTAGTCTTTCAAGTCAATGTCAAAATACAAACTCGAATTTCCCTGAAATTAATTTGACATTTCAAAACATGTTCAATGAAGGGAATGACAACAAACCAACAAACCTTTTTCTGGTCATCTTCTCATGCGAACCGTTACTTTTCTGAAGCCGTCACCTCAGCCATTTCCCAATCACAGTAGCACGTTAAACGTTTAAGAGTGTGTGAGGTATGGTACCAATATCTAGAGAGTTTCTGCAAAATTAATCCTCTTCAATTAGTATGGAACACCAAATATGTTAAGATGGTAATTAAACATATGAAAGAAAAGTGAAGTATAGAGCTAATTCTAATATAATGCAAAATTAAGATTAAAATTAAAAATATAATAATACAACTTTTCAGCTCTTTTAGATTCGAGACTTGGAAAGGGAAAGCAAAATAAATGATATTTTTACATCAATTTGTTAAACACCTGGTTTGCCATACATTACCACAGTCATGTGCGATTTCCTGGCATGCGCGCAGCGTAGAGCTACGACAGTCGACAGGGCCAGGGAAAATGTCTTCAACTTCAAGTACAAGCAACGTTAAATACCCATACAAGCCATGTTATCACCAAGATGAATCCATCTCAAGAACTACTAAATATTGGTGATCGAAGTGGTGGTCTTGGTAAGTTCTCTCACCTGGTACTGGTGGTATTAGTGGTATTGCAGGATAGGATCAGGGGCCCAAGGCCTGCAAAGAAGGGCCTACATCGGCGTCAATTCGCCGGGGTGCTAGCGGGGCGCTTAGCCGTGGCGTAGAGATGGCAAGGGCGATTATGAGATGTTTTTAGTTCATCGCATTTCCCAATCCCACTAGAGTCCGAAGCCTGTTTTTTCCCATAAATATAATGCAAAACAAAGACACTATTGTCTGAAGGGAATGTCAATGCTAAATCTACTGTAAATTACCATAGACATAGTTTGTTGTTTTGAGAGCGCCTCGCCCTCAGACTCAGTGCTTCATTACTGCGGCAGCCGCGTACACGAAGTGGTACGGGCTGCGAGTTTTAGCATCAAAACATGAGGTGCCTTCCTTTTCCAGACAAGAATGTCAAAATTATGGAATAAAAGATGGACAAACCTATTTTATTTATTAGTTTATGTACTTACAATACTAGCCGGATGTCTATCCTCATTTTTTGTGATGATCATAAAGCAAAAAATGGCATCAGAATTGCTGTTACAGTGTAATAAATGAGTCACATTCGCGGTGATTAGTTTGCAACACTACGCATGCGCGACATCGGCAGCAGCTGTATACTCTACACGCTAGTATTTTGACAGAGATCGAGGAGACTATGAAATGGACTGGAAAATACAGATTTCTTCAAGTGCACACAATTTTTTAGGAATATCTGATTTGCATCTAGCTGTTTTAGGTAAGTGACATTAAATGAATTATATTTTTGCTATATTTTACCAATTCTTAGTGGTATTTTTAACCATTCCAAATCGCACTTTAAAAATTTTGAAGGGTTTCTTTCAGGACGCTGCCACTTTGTGGCAGCGTCTCGGGGCTAAGTACTTCACTGCTTGGGCTTTGCCTTTGCTATTTAATGAAGCGTTTAATCAAGATTAAATCTTCTTGAAAGCCGTTTGCAGCTAGATATATCGATTGATCCATGCGAGCTACACATGATTATGTAATTTTATTGTGAGTTCATACACATGATTATATAATTTTATTGTGAGTTCATCAGGAATAAAGTGGAGTTTCTGCAAAAAAGACACATCTTACTTGGTCTCGTTTTAGATTTTTTTAAATGTCTGCCCTTTCAATTCATGTGTAGATTTATAACCAAATACCAACCAAAAAAAAAAACAAACCCTAGAGAGGAGCAAGTTGCAATGAAACCTTGACAGAGAGCAGAAAGCATGACAAACTTTCTTATGACTCTACAAATAATCAATTTGATAATGGGACAAACGCAGTGGACAGGCTCACTCAAAGGCTTAATGAATATGAAGGCGAAAAATTTTATACTATGATGATAATACATGCCCCAGAATTTTAATTTAATTTTGTTTCAAACAACATACTGGAAGTGTCCGAACTTTGGC
The DNA here is from genome assembly GCA_940671915.1 of Paracentrotus lividus. NCBI lineage: Eukaryota > Metazoa > Echinodermata > Echinoidea > Camarodonta > Echinidae > Paracentrotus > Paracentrotus lividus. The sequence continues at coordinate 25,497,295 of CALNVZ010002100.1, read as the reverse complement.
AGGTAATACCCTGTAAGAATGTAAGAGTTCTTTCTTTGAACGCCTGAGTTGAGAATCATGAGCGAGCTACTAATGCTTGTGAGGAAAACTAGATTATTCTACTCTTCTTGTCTAATTTGTAATAATAAATTTTTTTTTTTTTGCTTCAATTTCTGCAGATTCTTTACTGATCAAGAAAAGTAAACCATTCAAAGTGGGGCCATCATCAGGTACAGTACTTACTTTTTAATATGCACTCCTGTCAGTTATCATCTTTGGGTAAATCAAAATCCTAAATGATTTAGATGTCACATTCTTGCACTTTTTTAACAAAATCACCTTTGATTTTGCCCTGTACAGCACTGGTGATATGTCAGTACTCATTTGTGCAAATACAATCACTAAAGATCATGGAGCTCTCTGGAGTTATTGTTTACATAAAGGAAATATAAATTCAGGACTTGTCTGTCTTCCCTTCATGCCTTTACATGGCAACCTAGATTGTCATCAGATAGTGTATATAAAGTGAAAAGCAAATTGGATGGACCATACACAGGACTGGAAAAAAAATTCAAAGGGGGTCTTGATCTGTATTTTTGGGTTTGTGTTTTTAATATGTTCCCACTGTATAAATGTCTAATGTTTTGGGAACCAGATTTTTTTAGCCAATGTGCACTGAATCATTGTTAGTGCCAAACTTACTCATTTTGCCATTTGATATATGAACTTAAAACTAAGGGATAATATGTATCACTACAGTAAGATGATCTGATAAGATTTTGAAGAATGTAGGTCAAAGGTCACAGAGGTCAAATTGTGAAATTCCATGTATTGAGCTCATGATCATAGTATTATATCAAGAACCACTTGAGATACATGTATTTGAAGTTGCATTTGTCTTGTTTTTGTGTGCGTGTGTGTGGGGTTTTTTTTAAAAATCAATTCGTATTTGATGTGCTCTGATATCATTTTGCAGTACTAGACAGAGTGAAATCCTTTTTACCTCAAATGGAGGTGGCTAATAAGCAGCTGGATGAGAAGATTGCAGAAGGCTCCACCGATGATCTAGATATTGAAAATGTGGATGATTGCGAAGGACCAATAATTGAAATGGTAACTACATGTATATAAATTTCAAGACGCATTATATGCAACTGGTCATTCAAATCATAATTGACAATTTAAATGCAGTCAATCTCAACTCATGAATAGAAGTGTAAAATAGAAATATTTTTTAATCATTTATCATTTAGAAACTGGGGAGAAGGAGGATTAGTGATTATATTTAGATTTAAGTAACAAAAAAAAGTTTAAAAGTATTTAGTTTTATGCCAACTTGTTGATTATATCAAAGATATATAGGAAGCCCTCTTTAGGTACACCTCCCTCTTTATCATTATTATTTATTTCATATTTTATTTTTTTTATTTGTTTATTTATTTATTTTTTATTTTTTTTTATTTATTTTTTTATTTATTTATTTTTTAAATTTATTTTATTTTTTATTTTATTTATTTATTTATTTATTTTTATTTATTTATTTATTTTATTTTTTTTTTTTTTGGGGGGGGGGAGGGGTTATAAATACTGGTACTACTGCAGACTCTTGCAGACAAATTCCAACAAGTGCTTTCAATGCTCCTCCATTTTCTGTATTAACTCCCTCACAGAATCTAGCCTTATGTGAACATGATAGAAGTTCAGATGGTGAGGAGTCTGAAGAAGTAGATGATGACAGTGATAGTGATAGTGAAGAAGAAAATCAAATAAAATCCAACACACCAGACTTAGGAGGAGATGCTGCCCTCACAGAACTCAAGTTACCAGGAAGAGGAAAGAAGCTCAAAGACAGAAACATGCTTATAGAGGTGTTACCAGGAGAGTCGACCAGTGGTACTGGTGGTAATGAAGGGGACAAAACATAAACTTGAACACATGGATTGAGGATGAACATTCAAGGTTACATTATGCCGAGCAGAGATTGCCAATTGACAGATTTCCTGAGAGACTTGGCAAGCCAGAAGTTCTTGACAAGTTTTTCCTGATCCAAAGCCAAATTTAGTAGACACAATTAAGCCTGAGAATTGGGCGCGACTTGATTGCAGCAGTCCCGAAAAGGTTTGGCCACAGGAATATACAGTCCATTCCCATTATAACAATTGAGGTATTCTTAACCAAGCTATTGCCTTGTTATATTGGTGAATGGTAGGCACAAAGTTTGCTTTGTTATAACAAAAATCTTGTAACATCTGTGCTTATTATAGCAGGGGTGGACTGTAATCATGTACTTTTTTTTTTGTGAGAAAGGTAACTGTACTCTTGGGTGCAAGACTGATATGTAAGGTATTTTAAAGGAGTATCGTGCAGAATGGTGTAATACCATTGTTTCATAACGTGTTATATCATATAAAGATGAGTTCCTAATTCCCTTTCATTCACTTGAAATTCTCTTTTCAATGAAGTACATCCCTCCTAAAGTGTTGTATTTTGTACAGAAAGGCTCACAGTCATGTGAATAAGCAAGTGGAAAGTGCAGTGATGTACAGAAATAAACTAGAAATTATTTAACAAACAGATTACAAAGAAAGCAATTTAATGAGTTGAGGTATGTGGCCTATAATTAAGGGCTCCATATTGTTAATGGTATTTTTTCAAGTAAAATGCTTAAACAAAATGACACAGAAAATTTTCCCCGTCCAAAAGTATATTATGTGAGATCACTGTACGACTTGTTAAAAAAGGTAAAAAATAAGACTTGAATAACTATTTAAAAGAAAAGAAAAAATGTATTTACCTGGCAGCTGCTATCTATCTTTATCATGTCAAATTAAATGTATTAAGTGTATAATATGGTCTGCAGTCAGTAAGTTTTGATTAAATATGATGTTTACTTTATGATTACATGATTGATTTTATCTGTATTAGTTGCATTGTTTAAATTTTGTACTTATATCAGTATTCTAAAGCCTCATGTGAATGAACCTTTTGTGGAAAAGTAACTTACTTCAAATGCCAATAAAACAAAACAAAAAAAACAAAGCAAATCAATCAAAATTTGAAGAAAAAACAAAAAAGAAAGATGTTCATAATACTCCTTGTTGATCAGAATTTCTGAAGAGATCATATTGTGATACACTATCGAGAGAGAGAGGGGTGAAAGGGAATGGTGAGCAGAAAATTGGAGATGGATGAACATGAGGGTATATCAGACTGTGTTTTCGGAAGGACATCAGAAAATGTGGCGATAATATGTGATTCATCATATCAAAATGAGTCACAAGTCGCCAGCAAAGTCCAGGATATTGGCAAAATAATCTTTTTTTTTTTTTTAAATACTTCCCCTTATTATTTTCACTCAATCCCTATCATTTTCAATAAGTTTTTTTTTTTCAGTGCACTTGTGAAACATTAAAGATTCAGAAAAAAAAATATATTTTCCCCAAATTTGACATTTTTGTATTATTTTACCAATTTTCTTTAGTTCTGTTCGGTGACCCTCAGTAATGAGGTGTTTCGTTTTGATGTGATGAATCAATGTGTGAACAAGAGTAATGGAGCAGAAAGATGAGGTGGAAGAGCAATGCATGATTGATGAAAGCTAACTAAACAAGTGATAATGTTGAGTTGTAGTAATGGAAAATATCATAAAACTGCAATTAATAAGAGTTTGCCAATGTTTTGACATAATAGCAAAGTAATAATCAAATAAAGTAAGGCAGATGTCCTATTGCATGTGATCATAAAACTTTATGTGTTACCCCAAAAAATAGTTTAAGATTTAGAGAGGGAAAATATGCTGCGAGCTTGTTATATCCTTCTGGTTCAAAACACCAATCTACTGCAAAGATTTTATTTAAAAATTCTACCGAGAACTCAAGATTACCCTCAATCTGAGAGAGATTGAGGGGTCAGTAGAAACTTGTATAAAACAAGATCTGATGATAGCAAGGTTACTGATATAACAGAGTAATTTTACTGGTCCCAGCTCTGTTTTTTACGCCTGATATAACAAAGATTCCCATATAACAAAGTAACTTCTTGGTTATAAACAAGTTTCCACTATATTGAAAACCAGCTCAGACGCAAGCACATTACCTAGTTATATCAGGAATCTCGTTATGTCAGACCTCTTTATGATTTCTACTGTATAGTTTCCAAATATGAGAGTATAAAGTGGTAAAAATTTGATAAAATCCAGTCGCATCAAAATTATGGCTACACTCTGGAATCAAGCAACATTACCTTGTTATATGGAAACTCATTACACAGACCTTCTTATGAGTTTCCACTCAAACAGGTTGAGAATAAAGTGATAAAAACAAACATATTTGATACAATCCACTCGTGCCAAAATTATCAGTACAAAAAGATTTGAGAACAAGGTAATTTTCCACGTCTCGATTTCAAAATTTTGAAACAAATCAGCATACAAGAAATGCACACTAGTACATTCAAATGGCTGAAAACACTATTTTAGGAGAAACACATAAATAAAATGATGAAAACACAGAAATTTGAAGGAAACAAGTTAACCTGAATTCAGTAAATTTCCTGGAAAATGCATCACTGAGTATATACAATATTTTTTTCAAAAATGAGTCCAAATTCTGCAGAGTACCATTAATAACATGAGTGGACTGCGTAGGAGTGCGAGTGATTCAGGTGACATAAAATGAACTCGGACACAAAATCTGACTTGATATAATCTTTATAGTGAAAACAATCATTTCCACTCAATACTGATTCATGTTCATCTCCAATGTAAAAAAAAAAAGGATTTGTCATATCGTACTGATAACCAAAGGTCACAAGTTTCATTACAATCGGCGCTTAAATATATGTTCAGAACAAACCTTTTGATCTCATGAATATGAAATGTTTGGATTCTAAATGCAACAAAATAATAATTATTTGATCACAAACAGTAAACTTACTCGGGTATAAATTGGGTTGTATCATCTTTGGTTTTGAAATACATACCGGTAATGCATATATGCTTTAGGGTACAAAATATAGGCACATTATCTTTTGAATTAAAAAACATTTCTACAGAAATAATTACCATCCATATTCTCCTGCAAATATACCCCCTGCAAGAATTGTGCAGTATGAAATTATTTTAGTTTGTTCTTTTCCCATAACATTGCTATCTGTTCCTGACCACTCCAATGTTTTCTCTACTTCCTTTGACAGAAGAGAAGAGTTCTTGTCTGATGATGACATATTTATTATTCTCCTCTCAGGTCTTATGTTCATCTCGAACAGATTCTCTTCGGATAAGTATTCTGCTATCCGTTCTTCAATTTGGTATTCCTCCAAGTTCATTTCTATAAGTAATAGTCCAGGTCACAGGGAGTCTCCTCATAACCATTCTGTTTTCGATCCTGCTTGGTATACATCTCCGCTCATCTCAAAGAGATGGTCCCTTCACACAATGTCATGTTCCTACCATCCTGTTCCATTCTCCACTCTGTATTTCTTCAGTTCATCTCATAGAGCGATGTCCTCTTCTCATGTTCCTAACCATTCTGTCTTCCATTCTCCCGCTCTGGTATTTCTTCCAGTTCATCTCATACAGCGATGGTCCCTCTTATCATGTTCCTAACCATTCTGTCTTCCATTCTCCACTCTGGTATTTCTTCCAGTTCATCTCATAGAGAGATGGTCCTCTTCTCATAATGACTGCACTGCCTAGACATTCATCACCTTTGTAGAACACAGCATACTAAACAAAGACAAGAGGAAAGGAATAAATAACTAGCCATGATGTACACACCAATTCTATCTTGTTAATATCTGATAACCCTTAATACTGAATGAACAGTTTAAAGTGGAAATTATGTTTTGTTTTGTTTTGTTTTTGTTGTTTGTTTGTTTTTTCATTTTACTATGTTCAAATGATGTGCTAATCACACAGCTTATCCATTGTAAAGAGACACCATCTGTATATGGGATACTATGTTACTAGAATAATGCAATACAAAGCATTCAAGTAAAATTTACACTACAAGGTCCTTTTTTTATTCAAAAATGTCTTTTTAAAAAACATACCTGGCCTGGGGTCAATGCCCTTGTTGGTTTACTCAGAGAAACAATGACAGAGCCCATGGAACTGAGGGTCAGAGTACACTTCACTGAAAGAAACAGGAGAAAAGATTATATAGATATTAGAGTGGGCTATAAATGGGTTATGTTTCAGAACCAAGTTTGGCCTATCTTATTTTAAGCAGCTCGGTGCCCTGATCGATATGCCCACCAATTTTAAGAAAATCGGTGAAAATTGAGACAGTGCAGGCCAAAAACGATTTTAAGGGGCATGGCCAAAAAATGCTGAGTCATCGTTTTTCAAAATTTGAAAAAAGCTGTAATTCTTTTATTATAAGGGCTATACAAGATAGATTCTGGTGTCTATTATATGTTTATCAAGCCTGATAAATCCAATGGCAGTGTCAAAATTCCAAATAGTGGTGAAGAAAGTACTGAAAAGGGGGAATTATACATTTAACCCTTTAATTACCGGTAGGGTCTGTGAGGGCGCCCCTAAACAAAATGTGTTGCTCAATCGAAACCGGCGCGTTTTCAGAAATGTCGTTTCATGTATCTTTTTCTTACATTGTTACCGATCTTTTGACACCAAGGTCATTGAAATCGGACATTCCACAAGAGAATTACTTGACCTTTCGTTGCCAAAGGTCAAACTGAAATTTGAGATTTTTAACATTTTGTGTACAAAACCAATGGCAAGGTCAGGTTTCCTATTTTACTCTATAAATCACAGATAAATTATTCTTTAGACTGCTTTTATTGTTCATTGAGAATGAAACTACATGTAAATCTAAATGAAGGCCTGAAGTATTAAAATTCCTAAAACAATGGAAAACACAGATAATACATGGAAGAATAAAAACAATAGAATACATAAGAAATTCATAAAACAATGAAATACATAAGAATTATTACAGATGTAGACCTTCTGATACTTCAAATCATTATCTGGATCAATTCTAATTCTGAATGCATACTAGAACCAGTCTAAAGAATGATTTACCTGTGATTTATAGAGTAAAATAGGAAACCTGACCTTGCCATTGGTTTTGTACACAAAATGTTAAAAATTTCAAATTCCGGTTTGACCTCTGGCCAGGAAAGGTCAAGTAATTCTCTTGTGGAATGTCCGATTTCAATGACCTTGGTGTCAAAAGATCGGCAAAAGTGTAAGGATAAGATACATGAAACGACATTACTGAAAACGCTGCGGTTTTGATTGAGCAACACAATTTGTCTAGGGGCGCCCTCACAGACCCTACCGGTAATTAAAGGGTTAAAACCATAATTAGCCTTTTTCAGTACTTTTTTCACCACTATTTACAATTTTGACACTGCCATTGGATTTATCAGGCTGATAAACATATAGATAGACACCAAAATCATCTTTATAGCCCTTATGATAAAAGAATTACAGCTTTTTCAAATTTTGAAAAACGATGACTCAGCATTTTTGGGCCATGCCCCCTTAAATTGTTTTTTGGCCTGCACTGTCTCAATTTTCACCCGATTTTCTTAAAATTGGTGGCATATCGATCAGGGCACTGAGCTGCTTAAAATAAGATAGGCCAAACTTGGTTTTGAAATATGACCCTTTTTTTACCCCTCTATAGCCCACCTCTAATAATATACCACATGTTAAATAAAATACACACTTGAGAATTTTGATAGGTAAGAATTCAGCATTCTTATTATGACGATATTTGTGAGTATATCTTTAGAACTAAATACCATTTCTTGAAAGTAAATTTTAATGATATTCCATCAAATTTAGAACTTGTTAAACCTGTGGGAAAAATATTAAAAACTACCAAATTGGCAGCTGCTGTGTTAAAATGATTTATATGACACTCCCATGGTGCTTGAATATCCACACTTTAAAAAAAATAATGATGGGTTCATTATAAAGTGATTATAATTTATGGATGTTTCTTTTCTCAGGAAATAGTAACAAGTTGTTCAAACAACCCGTTATTATAGAATGAATTACAATATTTGGAATCCAGTTTGCATACATTAGTTGTTGCTATGTCGGGCAAGCCAACATCAACCATTGTTTGAAATGTATCCATAAAATTCAATGTTAATCTTTGAACACATCAATGAAGCTGGTCCACTGCCTGGACTGTCCTGTATCTTATCATCAACACTCACAAACCATACAGATGTATGCACACTATATTCATGCAGGCACATACATAGAGACTCTTAGAATTTGTGAGTAAAGTGAAATGGTGAGAAGTAAAATCATTAGAGAAAGTGAAAGACTCAAATGCCCAGAGCCTGGTCTACAGTGAACCTCCACTCTACTTACTGAGGCCATGAACGTGTTGAAATCTGAAGTCACAGTCAATCATCTGATCCTCTATGAGTTCTCTTGGGGGTTGATGGATCCAATGGACCGGTCCAGTAGTGAAGGTTTCATGGAACAGGGCTGGGTGATGGGTAGTGGGTGCCTAAACAACCAAGAAAGATTGGATAAAAATCAATTTTCATTATAAACAAACAGCGTCTGCATCTGTTTAATTTTGAATGTTTGAAGAAATATGTAACAATGAATTCAAGTCGTACATTTTGCTAACAAGACAAATGTGACTGTGTCTCCTAAATGCCTGTTTTAAAACCTGTAAGTTAAGATATGGACTTCTGTGACCTTTCAACTAAAATCTAATTAAAATCGTCTTCCCATACTATCATCAAGTTTGAAGTTCATGTCTTAAGTGGTTGAAAAGCTATTTGGCATACACCTATGCACTGACACATACTCTGAAAATTTATCTGTGGTGTTATTTTTCCAAGTCCTCCATTCCGGGTTTCTGCAAAAAAAGTTTCGAGAACCTTTGAAATACATGTAACTTACCACAAAGACTGTGTTATTCTCAGCTTCCTTGTCCACTACAAACCATCTCTCCTTCATACCTCCAATGTTGGCTCCTTGACCAAGGGTAAATAAGAAATGACCTACCAGTGGAGATGAATTACAGGAAAGTACAATTCATTAATCCTTGGAGACACTATGCCTATTTAGTTTGATCCCATGTTAACCTTTGCACATGTGTTACAAGCCAAATTGTTTTCCATAAAACAGCCAAGGCACCCAATTGCATAGACCCTCAAGATTCAATGAATAAGAAAAATCAAAGGATTTTGCATGTTAGAAGATTTCTGCAAAGTGCTTAATTTTGTTTATTGCCATGTAGAATGGCTTTAGTTGGTGAATTCCCACCTGTGATGGTATACTGAATTGTCTTTAACCATATTTTTATAGTACTTTTATTAGTCTTCAAAACTAAAGGCTAACCTCTTAGCCATTTCTTCATTGATTTCAGCTAAACAATTATATTTCAAACCACATGAGGTACAGATGCCTATTTTTGCACTTCAAATAACTAAATAAAAATACTGGTAGATGAAGGCCGACATAAACTGCCTAGCCCTATAATATATATATTTCTCCTCAATCATCTAGAATAAAACTGTTAAAAAAAATGAAAGTGTTGAATTACCTTGATGTTCACCTACTATCTTGTCATTCTCTATAGAAATAAATGGTCCTCTTTTTGGCTCAAGGTACTGTAAAATAATGGAAACATATGAAACTGATTTTAAAGTAGAAAGAATGTGAAGTGACAAGGGTCTGAGCAAAATTATATGACATTGTTTTGTTTTCACCAGGCACAGTAGATCAAAGCTAAATATGTAATTAAAGATGATCGTTACAAAAAGTCACATCAAATACAGGACATTGAGAATGAAAAATAAAATGAATAACTAAATTTAATATTTTTAATGACATGCTAAATTAAACTAAAATGGCTCATAATAAAGAAAAAAATTCATAAACATATTTTACCCCCTCCCCTTCAAAAAGAAAAAAAAACAACTACCGGTATGTGTACACAACTAATGACAGTAAGATGCTCACCTCTTTGATAAAAGTTTGAAAATGTCTTCTCCCAATGAAACAAATCCCCATGCTCTGAATGAGATGAAAACATAAGACATATAACATATAATATAACAATAATGATAATTAATACATGTTTTGTAACATGCCAAATCTACTCTGCGGAGTGCTCGAGACGCAATGAAGAAAAAGAGGAGAGAGAGAGAAGAAAAAGAAATAAAAACAAAAGTAATCAAATTAGGAAAAACAATCAGTAAATAAGAGTGTCTTCAGGTGAACATTGTTCAAATGTTTTTTGGATATTGCCTACATCCCTGGAAGATAATATACACCATTCCAGTTCCACACTTGATAAATGATGAAATGCAATAATGAATCCATCCACAAATTATGAAATGCTCAGTTTTCTCTACCTATCAGCAATTAAATACATTGGAATTATTGATATTGCGGATGATTTTCTTGATTCATAAGTAATTGTATGAATATGAATATATTCACAGGGGCTGCGGAGTCTGGGGGCTGCAGTCCCCCCCACCCCTTCCTTTTTTCTCAGCAAACATATACAAAACACAAGATTGACTATAGATTTGTGATTTTTTTAGCCTATTCACCCCCTCCTCTTCCAAAAAAAAAGCTCTGTGACCCTAATTTATTTCATAATTAAAGAACTATTATTCAAAGCAAAGTGTTATCATACACTCATTGTCCCACACGATGACTGATTTACCTCTCTTCTCTGTGCTGCCCTCTTGAGTCCAACCTCTTCTGCGATACGCTTCACTACATCCTTGGTCAGATGACCCAGTGGGAAGAGCGTCTCTTTCTAATGCATTCTGAGTGATCTGCGGAGGAAGAAAGTCTGGTCTTTCCAGCTGTCAGCTTGCTTTCAAAAGTTTATCCAAAGGAAATAAATATAATTTGCTTAATTTGCTTATAAATCTACATTACCATTCCTGTATACACTATGAATTTATTTTTGCAATTAATTTAGTTTAGTCTGCTTTGAATAATGCCATGAAGATGTTGATATGGTTCCTATGTCCATGTACATGTTCAGGCTCTAAAGGAGAATTAACAAGACTCCTTCAAAACACATGTTACATGGAGCAAAATTTGAAGTGCTAATAACAGTTAGAATGCACTATACCAAATACCTATTGGATTACAATTTACATTGGATAGTCCTTTGGAGCATATTGCAACACATATGTTGTAATGCACTTATTCATACAACAATTAAACATTACAGTCTACTTCTGTCTATAACATGGAAACAAGATTTATACAAACAGAGCAATGCTCCCAGATGCACGCATGAGAGAGGGTGAGATAACAAAAGTATACGTTTCATCCAGAAATCCACAGATGAAATGCTTCCAGAGTATCAGCCTATGTTTAGTCTGAATAGTATAACAATCAGCTATCAGTTGTTTACTCATTCATAGCAACCTAAATGTTGTAAGTACCAAGGAAAATTGAGTACCTCATTACCTTTAGAACAGATCATTGTTTTAAAGAACTCTCCCCTACACTTGTTGAGCATAATTCCATGCTAATCCATCGCATCGAACTTATCATTGCGATGATCTAAACTTATTCAAATTTGATGTGCGATTTATTGCACAAGATGTCTGGATTTGGTGTGAAACCACGTTGATATTGCCTGAGAGAAAATTCGCTGTTTTGAAGAATCAAAGTAACATTGTTAAAATTTATTTAGCTGATGGATTAGAAAGATGAAATTAATCAAGAACCTTCATAAGACATTCCCATTTTAAGCTGATAGTTCCAGAACATCTGCGCGAACCCAAAAATTTTCACAAGCATTTACTTTTGCAAGGAATTGAGATTCATGAAACTTTTATTCCACATATCAATTCAAGTACATAAATCAATATTAGTAATTTTAGCAATCCTGAAATTCATGAAAATGGCCAAGTACTGCAAAAAGTCTCTAGTTTGACAAAATCATTGAACTGTTATAAAAGGTCCAATAGAATTATTGTTATAAGTTGCTCGCCACTCAACTGTACTAAGGTGTTGTATTTTATTTTTCAATCTTGGAGATTCTAAGATCTTTTGACCAGCATCACCCAGGGCTCACGCTTAACATTTTGTCTTTGGGTGGCCATTGGCCATTTAAACATGCAATTCACATGGTTCAACTTCATCCAATGGAGTTTTTAGTTTTCTGGGTGGGCCGATGAGTTTCAGGTGGCCATTGGCACCGGGCCACTGCTAAATTCGAGCCCTGATTACCTGAAAACATCATGCCAGTATTCCTGGACAAGAGTTGACCTGATGGAATGGAATGTTGAGAACTCGCAGGCATTCTGGGCATCCTCGCAATCTTCTGTCCGCTGTACACACCCCTTCTCATCCAACACATCCCAGTTACGCATGAATAGGCCTGTCACCCTGAATCCTGAATGAGTGAGTCAAATAAATAGGATTTTAAAATAAATTTAACTGATAGAAAATTTTCTCTATACACTGATGCAACACAAAGAAAAGAGGAGGGAAACAAGGGTACATATCTATTTCAAATGTTACATGATATATACGAAATGAAGTTGAGAAGAGTCAATAGATCAAAATATGAAAGAAAAGAAATTACCAGACAAAACACATCATAATATATCATTAACTTGTTGGCCTAATAATTTTAACTGAAAAACAGTATAGTTAACTGTAAACTGTAGATGTAGACCATTATCATTATTATATTCATCTAACTTTATCAACATCATCAGACATCATCACCACCACCACCATCACCAGGCATCAATCATCACCAGCATCATCATCACCAGTCACCACCATGCACCATCATCAGGCATCATCACCACCACCACCATCACCAGGCATCATCATCACCAGGCACTCATCATCACCAGTCACCACCATGCACCATCATCAGGCATCATCACACCACACCACCATCAACCCAGGCATCACCTCACCACCACCACCATCACACACCACACCATCATCATCACCACCACCACCATCACCAGGCATCACCATCATCACCACCATCACCAGGCATGACATCACCAGGCATCATCATCACCAGTCACCACCATCACCAGGCATCATCATCATCATCAACAACATCCTCATCATCATCATCATCATCATCATCACCTCCACCACCACCACCACCACCACCACCAGTCAGTCACCAGGTGACAGGTCCAGGCATCATAATCACGATAATCATTATCAGGTAGACCCTACCTCATTATCATCATGACATGTCATTTATTCATCATCATCACATGTACCTTTATTCTTTAGGATCCACGCAGCAACACTGCTATCGACACCTCCTGACATAGCACACACTATATGCTTGACCCTGGCCATAGTCCATTAGAATAGACGTGTACTGTAGAATTCACTCAGCTCAGCTGGCCCGGCCCAGTCCCGCACCTGTATTTTCATGTCAGTTAAAAAATTAAAATGCTTTCACAAAGTTTCAGATTATAATAAACTTGTTCTTCTTTGACCGTTCAAGCACCATAACCACCATTTAAAGTCATTAAATTATATATAATAAGACTCTATGAATAAGGCTTAAAAGTTCGACTTAACTTTACCAGTAAATATAGTTTTACCTCCTTGATTATTTACGTTGGGATCCCATTAAAATTGTTGACACTATTTTTAACCCTAGGATATACCACAGAAATAGCTTTCTCTCTATTTCTGTGGGATATACAAGGGCGAGAGGGCGATCTAATGTTAGTCTTAGTAAGAGACAGTGAATGTGAACTTAGATTCAGAATAAAAATGATGAAGCATTGAAAGAAGAAAATTAAGTGCAAAGTATTTCAAAAAGTTATTATAATGGATATAAGAGGAAAAAGCTTTTAAAAATTAACATGAGAGGCCGTGTGGTAAAATAAAAGGGAGATAATTTGCTCATTGGTATTTAATACAGTATACAACATTAGACTATGTAACCACACAGTCCCGGTCCCAACGCCTTTGAATGTACGTGCCTTAACTCGTACTAGGAAAAAAAAAATCCATTGAATTAAGCGCAGCATGCAGCGCAGCTAGCTAGTTTCATTGATCATGTCGCATGACCATTGACGTGAATTGTGTAGACTGTAGTAAACAAGATGGTTAAGCCAAGTTTAGCCAAGCCAATGTGTCATTGCTTCACTGCTGATCAGATCTGGAAGTATTTATCATGTTTCTGAAAAGGACATTTCTACATGAATAACAACAACGACTTATCAGCACTGCTGTCTACTGTGACTCTTGCTAGTGTGAAATTAAATCTCTCCAATCCAGCCCCATATATCTGTGCACTCTCTCAGTGTCTGTCTGCTGTGGACTACGGTACTTCATCAGGAAGTTGTGTTCCACTCAAGTTCACACATATATGATACTGCGTGTGTGATAGATCAAGTATATCCACCTCAGTGGAATTACTTTTATTAGTTAGACTAAATCTTAACCTCACTTGTAATTGTGGTCTAGGGCCTATCACTTAGAATATTACGAGCGTGGCTGTAGAAAGATTCTTCATTTCTGACAGTGAGAGTGACAACGGTCATCATTTCTGATAGATAGTCTACTTGTTTGTTAATCTATTGAGATGGGGGAAAATCAAGGAACGTCTGTTGTGAATGAGACTGACTTGCGTCAACTCTTGGATCACTTCTCGAAGACCCAGTACCGAGCCCGTGATGGTAGTAGTAAAGTAAGTTAATCAACTTGCTTTTAAAATCCAATTCCTAGACTTAATTTCATGAATGTATTCCCAAGTATTACGTATCCCTGGTAAACAGCCCTGTCTATACGGATTGAGTCCATACATGAGTTGTTGCAATGGTATGCTGACAAGCCAAAGGTATCAGCTGTAAAATTTTCATTATGTAGGTCTACCTGTATAGTTATTCAAAAAGATAAAAAGCAGAATGTTGGAATAATGTATTTGAAAAAACATAATTTTACATTTTGTTTTACCAAGATGAGAAGTGGACTGAAATGTTATTTCACACATATGTTACTCTGATCATATCCAAACCCTTTGCCAAATCTGCAAACAAGTTGTGCTGCTTTGCCTAAGAGGTTTACTTCCTTTAAATTTGAGTTGTGTTTTTAAAAATTTATTGATCGTAAATATCTTGAATTTTGTGGTTGATCATTCTCACTGATAAACATCATCATGGAGGCCCAGACTGGATGGGGGGTCCGTTGTCTGGACAATTAAGCAGATAAAAACATCATCGTTTGCTCTGGATTTTCTCAAAATTTGTGCAGTAAATAGCAAAAATATTTGTGAATATTTGTGCTTTGTTAATTTGTCTGACATTTCTTTCAATCGATTAATGAAATATTGATCACAAGGCTCCTAAAATTGCCGTCTTGTCCGGACAAACACCCGTCCAGACATACAACAAAAGGGTACACAGTAAATTGATCTTTTTCTACCACTTTAATATTGGACCTGGCACTGGGACCTGCCATGATCATCTTCCTGTTGACTGTTAAAAATAATGCAGCTTATATTTAAAGTTTAAACCTCATCTTGTGTCTAAGTGATTATGAAAGTTTTCTCACACATTTTAATCTCCCCCCTTTTTTTTTTACATTGTTTGTAAATAGGTAGAAGGATTTGAGAGGAAATGTCTCGCCTTGTTTGCAAAAGACTACAAGTATTCAGTAAGTTATCTTGTCTTTTTATTGAACCTGAGATGACATGATAATTGCAATGTTTTGTAGCCAAAAAACATCTAGGCTATTAAACCATGAAGCTACAAAGAGAGTTCCTCCAACTTACAATTAGCTTGCTCCAGATGATGAATAATGCAGTTTATGAAATTACATAGATACAGTTATTGATATTTAATCAAGTATGTTGATAGTCAATAAGTTCAATATCATATAATAAATGTGATTTATTTGACTCAAAGAATGAAATAAGATTGACTAGTAATAGAATTTCAATGTTTTCAAAAAATAAATGAGTTTGTTCCTTCTCAGATACAGGTTTACTTTCTTTTGATAAATAGGTGATCTTGAATTCTAATGGAGAGTTGTGTGGTCACTACCCAGGCAAGCTGGTTATATTGGAGTACATGTTAGGAGCTGATGGCCCAGCAGGAGAAAGGTAACAATTTTCAGTGGTCTTTTGGATATTTCTTACAAGATAGTGCAAGCACTTGTCAATATTCTTTCAGTGGATAATGGACAGTTTCGGTAAACTTAGAATACTTTAGAAATCAATTCTGGACTCATTTTCCAAATGCCTTAGAATATTTGAAGTCTAGGCCTACATGTATACAGATTAGGTAAATCTCAAAATACAGGTAACAGTATAAACTTTCAAATTTTCAGTTTACTTTTGAAAGCGAATGAAAGATAATACAATAATTTCACACATATCACTAGATAAAAGAGATCTAAAAATCATTATGAATTTATATAAATTTAATTTATAAAAAAACATCTGGGGTCCTGGAAAATTAGCTATATTTTTCTATAGTTTTACAGGCAGGGATGGGAATGAAAATTTCAGGATGAAATATTTGTGTAGCACTGTTTGACATACAGTTTTGTAGCTCAGCTAAAT
>CALNVZ010002100.1:25463168-25480669 GCA_940671915.1 Paracentrotus lividus | reverse complement strand
TTCAAATCCAACTGGTAATGACACATGCCACTCCTACATTATACATAATATGGAAGTCAGGATCAATTCATAACCTACAAGTGCAAAGATGTGCGCCCTTCTATCAGTCCAAATGTCGTGTCACTCACGTTTGAATATGACCATATGTATCTATAATATAAGATAATTTGAAATTAATTAATATTCAGGAGTCCCTATTGAATAGAAATTTGAGTGTGGAATGTTTAAATATGAGCTATTCCCATAAACAACACCATGAAGTATGTTACCAAAATATTCTTGTTTTCCATGTATCATAGGATTTTGTGGACGCCGATTTGAGTATACCAGACAGAGTAGCCTCTTCCACAGGGATTGACTGGCATATGTACAGGGTGAGATTTTCCATGAAATGTTATCTCTTTTGCTAAAGTGGATTTCTCATTGGCAGTGAGATGCGTTCAAAATTTTGAGTCTGTGGAGTCGGGGAAAAGGTCGTCGCGACATATCCTGAGTCTCCAGGAAGTCACGAGAAGACCAAACAAATGACAAACATGCTCAATCTTTTAGTAGACTTCTTTCATAGGTGAGCAAGTCTCTGTGACGTCCCTGCAGGGTTGCCGCGACGTCCCCTAAGTATCCATGACGTCGCAGAGACGTTGTCGGAACTTGCTAGCGACAGGTTTGACAATTTCTTAGACTTATTTTCCCACGACGCTCTGAAGACTCAGGAGACGAAACGATGACGTCTTCGCGACTCAAGAGACTCATTATTGTGAGCCCATCTTATTGCCAGTGAGATAGGTACTTTGGCAAATGAGATTGCATTTCATTGAAACTTGGTGTGAAAAGAATAAACGAAACCAAAAACTTACAAAAAGTTGGTTTCGTACCCTACAAACCAAAAACTTGGAAAAAGTGAGTTTTGTACCTTTCACATTCGAAGGACCCTAACCCTAAATTGACCCGTGACAATTTGGACGTAAGCAATGTCTCAAATTAAAGCTGATGAGTTACTTAATATTGTAGTTTTAAAAAATCACAATAATAAACCATGTACTTTTGAAATGACTGACCTTTGAACTTAGGAACACACTGTAGAGCAATTAGAACAAATGAGTGTTCATGTGTGTCATAGTGTAATTGCATACCTTTCATTCGTAGCAAGAATGATATTGTTGCAAGGGTATCCAACCATTGTGCAATATTTAGACTTATCTATTGATTGTTTTGTTTTTTTTTGTTCTTATGCCTCCGCCACCGAAGGTGGTGCCGGAGGCATTATGTTTTTTATTACTAGTATTTTATATCATAATATGTGTTTCATGATTAATAAGGTTAATGAGGTTTTCCAGTACTGAGTTTGTATTCAGATTTAATTTCATTTGTAATTTGTTGACAGTCGTGGGATTTGGTCAGGATCTCTCAAAACTATTTGAAACTTCTGCTCTTCCTCATCAAAGACGGTAAGTAGAACAGGAACCTTATGGCCATATCCCTCAGATTATTTATGAATTAGTTCAAATTTGGATTTTAGAACATTGGGCCGTATGCATAAAAAGTAGCAATTTCTTTCAAGCAATTGCCTTGTCAAGCAAAAAGATGAAGCTCAAGCAATTGCTTTAATCCGTATGCATAACATTTTGCTTGTGCTCAAACCTTTTGCTTGCCTCCAGCAAGCAATTGCTTACGATCTCAACAATAGCGACGTCACGCCGGTGCGACATCATTCATGGGAGACAAAGGCGGTTTCGCATACTAGCAGTGTATTCAAATTGTCATGCGTGTGGGGTAGGCCTTTCCTGACATGGCAGTATAACATTCCAGGAGAACGTATTTCAGAACAATATGAAAAAAATGCAATTTAATTTATTAATTAATTAATTTATAATTTATTCTACTCCTGTACAACTTTTGGTTATCTTAACGAGCATAAACATGATGCTTAACGAGAATGTTCCGCGATAAGCAAGAGTCACTGCTATGACGGAAGCTTGAAAAACGTAAGCAATTGCTTATAAGAACAAGCAAAAGGTTCGTTTTATGCATACGTTTTTAAGCAATTGCTTGATCTTTAAGCAATTGCTTGCGGACATCAAGCAATTTATTGCTTGTGCTTGTTAGCAAAAGCATTTGCTTGCAAGCAATTGCTTATGTTTATGCATACGGATTCAATTAAAAGGCTAGCACAAGCAATTGCTACTTTTTATGCATACGGCCCATTATGCGTAACTATAATTTGATTGTATGATCATACATTTTGTTTCATTACCACAAGTCATATTTCCTTTAAAAATGTTTTACATTGAATACAAATATTACAACAGTGTAGTAATCAGAAAACACATTTGATTTGATCCTATATACATGTATCTGCTATTTGACAGGAATACATGTTTTCACACTGTTAAGCAGATACTGCTCTTTTGTAACTTTATTATTTATTAGAAATAGTTTTCACTCATTTCCTTTTCAAGAAGGATGTATGGTATTTCCTCTACCTGGGCTATTTGAATAAAATTAATAACTTTTTTGTTTTGGTTTCATTTCTTGTCTGACACTAGTTATGGGACATTGGTAGGAAGATACTGTGTACATGTTGCACACTGCACTGGCACATGTAGTATTACTCTCACCTATATGCAATTAAAATGCATCTATCTCAATGAGATCTATTTTCAAGTAAAATTTATGACATTTTCTTTTCATTTAAGTTGTTCGAAGTTGTTTAGATTAAAATATGTTTTGTTTCTCTTTAACAGGTGATTCTGGTTTGTTAGTTCATTGTATATCAGGCTGGGACAGAACACCTCTATTCATCTCTCTTCTTAGGCTTTCTCTTTGGGCGGTAAGTTCGGTTTATATCCTCTTGGTCTTACAGCAGTTGGTCTAATTCTCCATTTGTCTAATACGAACTGGGAATTAGACAAAATGGTAAATAGGTGAAATGGTAATTAGGGCAAAAGGTAATTAGACGAATTGGTAGTAGACGAAATGGAATTAGACCATGTGGAAATGAGACTAAACAGACAAAGTGGGTTTAAACGAAGTGGCAATTTACCATAAGATAGCTCATTTGTGTAATGCTAGTAAAATCATGTTAGCATCGATGCAGTACTTGCCATTTAACGAAAGTAGAAATGAAAATGTATCATTGCCACTTCCCATGAAATCAGAAATACATGTAGTCATTGCTTTGCAGTCAAATACAGTATCTAGAGTCCACATATTGACCTTAAACTACATAGTTTAACTCATAGTAAAAGGGATAGCCCATTGCTAATGTTTGATTTTCAGGATTTCAAATGAAAACATTGACAGTACCACTAACAATTGAAGCCATAGGTATTGCTTGGAAACCATATTTGCTACAAATAATGTGTTTACTCCTCTTGAGTATGTGGATAATCTGATATCAGCAGTTTGATTATTTATGGTACCATTTAGTTACCATTTTAGTTACCATAAAAATGATTTTAGTTACAAAATCTGAGTGTCTAATATTTGCTCTTTTTAAAATTCTCTTCCATCATTAAAGGATTGTAAGGCCCATGCAAACCTTAGTGCAGCTGAAATACTCTATCTCACAATAGCATACGACTGGCTCTTATTCGGGTAAGTTCCATATAAACATTGATTTTAACAATTTTGAAATGATAAATTGTATGCCTATATTCTGGTTAAATATTTGACCCCTACGTTTTGATGTACTACAACTAATCAATTTTCATTACTCATCATTTTGCATAACTTATGTGAAATACAAACATTTGTAGATATTTTAAAACCATTACAACAAATACAAGGGTTCTAAAATGCATATAAAACAAAAGGTATTGCAGGTCAAATCTGAAAATATCTCAAAGACATGTGAACATGTTAAAAGATCATTCATTAAAACTGGATATACTTTGCTGACTTTAGCAATGTATTTTACGAATTGAATGTCAGTATGTAAAATTCTCAATTTGTTATTTTTATTCTTCAGGCATAACCTCTGTGACAGATTAGGAAAAGGAGAAGATGTGAGTATTTATTAGCAAATAATTGAAATTGAATCTTCAATATATTGAAATAATTTTAGGTTTAAAAATATAATCATCGAAACACACTACCCTTTTTTCCGGAATGTAAATTAACATCAATTTTACAAAAGAAGTATTTTAATGTGACTCTCCAAATGGCTTCTTGTCTCCTCCTCTACCTGACCTTTATCTCCATTCATCTCTCTATCTCTCTTTTTTTCCCTTCAATTTCTGAAAAATTACTGAAAGTGATATATTTTCATATCCCTCTTGTAGGTTTTCTTCTTTTGTTTCAACTTCCTGAAGCACATCACATCTGATGAATTCTCATTAGTCCAAAGAAGGTCAGTAAAAAATCATTCATATTTCATTGGGAGATGGACAGAATCTTACTCCTTTTATCACCTTGTATAAAACCACTAAAGTGAGTTCTGGTAATGGAAATCGCCAATTAAAAAAAAAAATTGTTTATATTTTTATTGATTTCTTTAAACCTTGAATTTAATAAGGAATGAAGATACCATTTCATTTTTAATGTTATTCAAATCTGACAATTTAACAATTTTTTTTTCAAATCAAGTATAATATTTGAGTAATATGTAGGGGAGACTGGGGTAATTATGACCCCGGTGTAATTATTTGTCTTTGAGAGCTTATAATTCTTTGCTGCATTACACAAGAATAATTTAAATTTTACACATGCCTAGCTTAACTCTTCCTACTATCATATGAGAACAATAAGCTATTTACTTCAAATTTTGTGCTTAGGGGAGCCTAAAATGTACGGCAATCACAATTCTGTTCGTTAGAAAGCGGCAAGTCCTTTTTTATTTGGGGTGTGATATCATTAATTAAAATAATTTAAGATGAAAATTTGATTGAAACAGAAACAATAGGAACTAACAAACACAACAGAAAAACTTCCACCTGAATATCTTCAATAGTACCGTAGAGCTGTAAAGAGGGATCAAATTGAAAATGTCACTTGGGGTAATTATGGCCCCAAATGCATAAACAGTGTATAAGCGTAGATGGGGACATTAACTTGTATGATTATGTACATAAATATATGTATTGCTATGACTGCAAAATTTCAACATATTGGCTGAACCAATTATTGATTAAATCATTGTTGGTGGTTGATAAGTGTATTAGGAATACCCAACAACATTTATTATACATTGCCATAATTAATTAGCATAATATCTTTGAATTCATACAGTCATTACAATAGGGGCCATAAATGCCCCAAACCCGTAATTATGGCCCCACAAAGTTGTTAACATAATGGTAATTAATATACAAATGAGAAGTCACAGGTTTATACTTTCCTTTGTATATTATAGGTATATAGACTGACTGTATTTTTACATAATTAGAATATTATCGGACTTTTCATTTATTGGTAGTAATAGGAAATGTGAAAAAGAGGGCCATAATTACCCCAGTCTCCCTTATATTGTTTTATTAACATACCTGATATTATTTGTATTATTATTATTGATATTAATATATTTTCACAGCAGAAAACAAAGATCATCAAGTAGAGCTGACTCTGAATCTTGCCTTGAACCAATGGTCTTATTAGGTAATCATTCTTTCATACTATTAATCTTGCATTGAACCAATGGTCTTCTTAGGTAATCATTCTTTCATACTATTAATCTTGCATTGAACCAATGGTCTTATTAGGTAATCATTCTTTCATACTATTAATCTTGCATTGAACCAATGGTCTTATTAGGTAATCATTCTTTCATACTATTAATCTTGCATTGAACCAATGGTCTTATTAGTAGGGATGTCCACTAAAATTTTAAGTTATTTTAAAGTTGTTTTTGCTAGGCTTATTTGATAGAGCATTTTGAAAGAAACATTTTGGTACTTGGATTATCACAATTGGATGTTCCGTTTCAAAGATATGACCCAAAGAGTGTCTCAGATTACCAATGAGCTGCTAGAACACTTTTACAAGTTTCAGACAAATCCAGAAATGCAATAAAAGCTCAAGTTTATGGTTATTTTGTCTTTGATTTATTAAACCAATTCATACCAAACATTTTCTATGTGTGTATCAACATGAAATGAGATTATAGTAACACAATTGAGTAGTATACAAAGATACAATTTATGGCAGTACAAAACTGATGGTTTGACATGTATGTTACCGTATGTGATCCAATATGACCACCGTGGAAAAAACTCCATAGGCATGTTTCAATAGGTACACCCTAGACAATGGCTTTTCATGGTGGTGTGGGTCAGAGCCGAGTGTAAGACAGGGTAGAGTAATTTTAAAACTTAAATGGCCAGTGGTAAACATTGCTCTTTGTTTTTCACCCCAATACATTTTTTGTTCAAAAATAGTGAAATTTTATAGATATCCACTTCTCCTTATCTGAATCTATTCCGATCATGAGAAATTCCAGTCATAACACACATCACACAGAAGCATCACTTTGAACACGCTGTAGTTTTTTTATATCAATTTTTCCAACAGGAGAAGTTGATCTTCTGTGAGGTATTTTCTAAGGAAGAAATTGACCAATTAGGAATAAAAATGATTGATATTTACCACTGGCCAAAAGACAATTTCGAACGCTGTTTTTATTGAAATTTTGCAGTTTCTCTGCCTGTGTATTATTGAGTAGGCAGTGCATGGGTTATTGTTTGCATTGTAAATGCATGGGTGACTACATCCATACAGTGTAGTGGAAACCGTTCTAGTGGCTTTTTGCTTTTGTTTGGCCATCCCTATTATTAGGTAATCATTCTTTCATACTATTAATCTTGCATTGAACCAATGGTCTTATTAGGTAATCATTCTTTCATACTATTAATCTTGCATTGAACCAATGGTCTTGTTAGGTAATCATTCTTTCATACTAATAATCTTGCATTGAACCAATGGTCTTATTAGGTAATCATTCTTTCATACTATTGATCTTGCATTGAACCAATGGTCTTATTAGGTCATCATTCTTTCATACTATTATCTTGCATTGAACCAATGGTCTTATTAGGTAATCATTTCTTTCATACTATTAATCTTGCATTGAACCAATGGTCTTGTTAGGTAATCATTCTTTCATACTATTAATCTTGCATTGAACCAATGGTCTTATTAGGTAATCATTCTTTCATACTATTAATCTTGCATTGAACCAATGGTCTTATTAGGTAATCATTCTTTCATACTATTAATCTTGCATTGAACCAATCGTCTTATTAGGTAATCATTCTCCCATACTATTAATCTTGCATTGAACCAATGGTCTTGTTAGGTAATCATTCTTTCATACTATTAATCTTGCATTGAACCAATGGTCTTATTAGGTAATCATTCTTTCATACTATTAATCTTGCATTGAACCAATGGTCTTATTAGGTAATCATTCTTTCATACTATTAATCTTGCATTGAACCAATGGTCTTGTTAGGTAATCATTCTTTCATACTATTAATCTTGCATTGAACCAATGGTCTTATTAGGTAATCATTCTCCCATACTATTAATCTTGCATTGAACCAATGGTCTTATTAGGTAATCATTCTTTCATACTATTAATCTTGCATTGAACCAATGGTCTTATTAGGTAATCATTCTTTCATACTATTAATCTTGCATTGAACCAATGGTCTTCTTAGGTAATCATTCTTTCATACTATTAATCTTGCATTGAACCAATGGTCTTATTAGGTAATCATTCTCCCATACTATCAATCTTGCATTGAACAAATGGTCTTATTAGGTAATCATTCTTTCATACTATTAATCTTGCATTGAACCAATGGTCTTATTAGGTAATCATTCTTTCATACTATTAATCTTGCATTGAACCAATGGTCTTATTAGGTTATCATTCTTTCATACTATTAATCTTGCATTGAACCAATGTTTTTGTTAGGTAATCATTTTTCATACTCTGAATCTTGTTTTATAATTTGTAAATATGTTTATTTTTCATCCAAAATATGATACTTGATAAAATACATGATATGAATTGGGCTTTTTAAAGAAAGATTTTACAGTTATATGTACTGTAAATCATCACTGAAATAAAAATGAATGTTTGGAATTCAAGTTCACGATTTCACAATTCCTACACACTGAATGTTTGCAGCTGGTAACAATGATTCAGTTTACATAGCCATGCCATAACACTTAACTAAGGCAGTTTTATTATAAATACTGGGAAAATGTAAACTCTAATTTGATTACTTCAGTTCAGTTCAGTTCAGTTTATTTACATATTCCAATCAAACAATAATAATAACAACAATTATATGTCATTTCAAAACTATACATTATTTGATAAATCATAAAAAGAATGACATCAGTAGCATAAGAAAGAAAGAAATATGAAGGAGCCTAAGTTAAAAGCTAAGCTTGTTACATTATAGGCTCATTTGTGAAGATGATGTATAAGAATACATAAAGAAATAAATAAATACAAAGATATATAAATAGGAGTAACTGAAGAATGTGCATTAACATATCATTTTTTTTACATTGAATTATCTATCTGTACGCAATGGTAATAGTTTTACCGGGATGATGTCATCATTTTTCGATGTGTAATGACGACATCATCTCGGCACTACATTATAATCATAGATTAAAGGGAAAGTTCACCCTGGAATTTTATTGGTTTTGAAAAATGCAGAAAAATGAAAGAAAAATAAGAGTGAAGGTTTGAGAAAAATCGACCAAAATATAACGAAGTTATGAATATTTTAAGTTTTGATTATGTGACGTCACGTGCGAGCTGCTCTCCAATGTTTTATGTATGGAAATTCCATGAAGTGTCATTTTTTTAGAAGAATATTAATTGTTTCACCTGTGCAGTTGATATATCATCAAAACTATGTTCATATACATGCCTCTATGAAATTGACCCATTCCTTTATCAAGAACCATGAAAAAATAAAAATTTATGGAATTTCCATACACGACACATGGGAGAGCTGCTCGCATGTGACGTCACAGAATCACAAGTTTAAATATTCATAACTTCGCTATTTTTTGCTCAATTTTCTTCAAACTTTCACTAATATTTTTCTTTCATTTTTCTGCAATTTTCAAAACCAATAAAATTCTAGGGTGAACTTCCCCTTTAATAATATTATACGCAATGGAAAAAGTGAGGAGTACCGAGATGATGTCGTAATTTGTTGTAAAATGACGACAGCATCTCGGCACAGCATTTTACATATATATTTTTTTGTTTACATTGATCTACCTATCTGTACGCAATGGTAATAGTGAGGCGTACCGGGATGATGTAATCATTATTTTGATGTGTAATGACGACATCATCTCGGCACTACATTATAATCATACATTAATAATGATATACTCAAATGGAAAAAGTGAGGGGTACCGAGATGTATATGATTAATACGATTTTCTGTAGTAACTTACAATTTTTATTTTCATAACATCAACATCACAATTATTATTTGCACAGGCTCCTCTGTAGTGAAATTTGATCCATGTTTACTATTTTTGTTTTTCTTGACAAACAGATCTTGAAGAAAGCAGAAAATACAAACTAGGCAGTAACTCGAGTCTGAGTAGTAATGTCAGTATTACAAGCATCAGTAGTACAAGCTCTCCTATCCTAACCTCTGTTCAAGACAATAGAGAAGAAACAAGGAATGGAGATATTCATCAAACTTCAAATGGTGCTGTCAAATACAATGTGTAAGAGACTTTATAATCATATTTCTGTTTTCTTCCTATCACTCTACCCTACTGAATTTCTCCTTTTCTGTATGTTTGTTTTATTCTTTGTTTTGGGTGTTTGTTGTTTAAGTATTCTTATGTTGATATTTTGTACATTAGTTTCCAGTGTATCATGACTTTTGGTTCTATTTGTTGAAGCTAAAATATGTAAATTTCATGACAGTTCTTGCAATGTATATTATGCTTTTCACCTAATGTCAGTTAATTCCATGCCCCATTCCAAATCAGGACTTTGAGGCTAAAAACACTTATAATGTCCATAACCATGTGTAAGTATGTAGCCATAGAGATGTTTAATCATAATTTGACATACATTAACCTGTTGGATACCAGCTGATTTGGCTATCACGCACATTTCCTGTAGACCTCGGCCCATATATATTCGGACCTAGTCTTCAATGGGTTAAAACAAGAACATATTATTATTAGCATCTATGATTTGTAATAGAGAATATGTCCAAATTCTATCTTGTTAGACCCAAGTCATCAATCCACCGGCCTGATAGTGCTAAACAATCCATCATCCACCCACAGTCAACCACCAGTCCTGTAGCAGTACCCAGGTCGTGTCGAAGGTCATCTGCTGATTTAGTAAGCATTTAAAGATCAAGCTCTTTTATATTTGATAATTTTATTAATCATGTGTAACCGTCACAAGATTTAAACATAAATTCCTGTTTAGAAGCTTATCCGCTGAATAAATAAAAATTTACTAATCAAGGTCAAAATATTGAATATTTATTGGACAATTGTCAGTTTTCAGTTGTATTATTTTCTCACTATTATATTGCATATGAAGAGTAGAGCTTGATGCAAAGTAAAATTAAAATCCGGATATGAAAATGTATTATCTGATCATTTTTTACCACCATTCCATTTAGCTCTACTCCTAGTTTTCTCATATTTGTTTCTATTATCTGTTATATATCTTATAACTTTGTATTAATATTTTGTATACAGTTTAATGTCTTTCTCTCCCTCACCTTTTTCACCAGGCAAAGTCGCAATCTTCAGCTTGTGGAAGGTATGTGATATCATTGACAGCTCTTTCAAATTTTTTAAAGTTCATTTTCAAAAATTGTATTATTAGAAACAGTTTGGAATGTTATTTTGGGGTTATTCTATTAGGATGGTGCAAAAACAGAACATGATGTTCATTTATTAAGGTATGGCATTGTCTATTTCATTCTGAAATGTAAATAATATGTTATTTGATGTATTGAGTAAACACTGTATTGCTAATACAGTTCCTGTTTTTGTAAGTCATCTATAAGAGTTTTTTAGCTAGACACAAATTTATTTATCTGTGTTACATGACATTACATTATACATTTCAAATCTACAGTTTTAATACCTTGTGCCGTCCTTAAACTCTACATTCTCTATAACAATGATTTTCAGTTGGCAGATCATATCAGGCACAGGTAGTGTAAAGGGCTACTTCTCCGCCCGGGACTCACCCCTAACGATCAATTCAGACATCTCTAGCGGATCAGCCAGCTCAGCTAACAGCAATCCACCAATGTAAATAAAAACATATTTTCTTTTTTGTCTCGCCTGAACGAAGTTCGGCAGAGACATACATGTAGTGATCACTTTTCCTGTTGGTCTGTTAGTCTGTTACGTTTTTAGTTTTTTCTTTAACTTGCTCTCATTTCTTTATTTCTGCATCAATTCTGTTCACACTTGGTACAAACGATACTTGGGTAATATCAAATATGTGTTGATAAGGATGATGGGGTCAAAGGTCATCTAGGGGTCAAAAGGTCAAATGATATGAGGCCATCTGTTACACTATTACAAAAATGTTAAAGTTTTTGTTTAACTTGCTCTCATTTCTTTATTTCTCCATCGATTGTGCTCACACTTAATACAAATGAGTCTTGGGTATTACCACATGTGTGAGGATGATGAGATCAAAGGTCATATAGGATTCAAAAGGTCACTTAAAGGTCAACTTTTCTTAAACTTGCTGTCATTTCTTTATTTCTCCAGCAATTGTGTTTACACTTAATACAAATGATTCTTGGGTATTACCACATGTGTGTTGATGAGGATGATGAGATCAAAGATCATATAGGGGTCAAAAGGTTACTTAAAGGTCAACTTTTCTTAAACTTTTTGTTTTCTTTATATCTCCATCAATTGTGTTCACACTTGGTACAAATGATTCTTGGGTAATACCACATGTGTGTTGATGAGGATGATGAGATCAAAGGTCATATATGGGTCAAAAGGTTACTTAAAGGTCAACTTTTCTTAAACTTTTTGTTTTCTTTATTTCTTCATCAATTGTGTTCACACTTGGTACAAAGGATTTTTGGGTATTACCACATGTGTGTTGATGAGGATAATGAGATAAAAGGTCATATAGGGGTCAAAAGGTCAACTTAAAGGGTGACTTTTCATAAACTCTTTGTTTAATTTTCACTCATTTTTTAATGGAAGTTTGTTCACCTCTGCTATAA
This sequence comes from Paracentrotus lividus, assembly GCA_940671915.1. NCBI lineage: Eukaryota > Metazoa > Echinodermata > Echinoidea > Camarodonta > Echinidae > Paracentrotus > Paracentrotus lividus. Next base: position 25,468,448 of record CALNVZ010002100.1, on the reverse strand, counting down.
ATTATCCTTGGTTAATACCACTTGTTTGTTGATGAGGATGATGAGGTCAGATGTCATCTATGGGTCAAAAGGTCATATCGCATATTTTATTGATAGCGAAATTAGGCAAGACTCGTGGTTCGCGAACCACCTTGTTTTGTTGTTGTTGACCAAAGAGACAAATGTAGGATTACCAGAGTCAACTTTTATAAAATTATTATTTGTTTATGTATCACTTAATTCACACATTGTGACAGTCTCTGTTTTCGATCTTTAGCAAATAAAGAGTTGAATCCTTTCTGTGCTACCCAGTTTATATGTCATGATGACTTTGAAGTAGTCAAGCTTTAGAGTCTTTATTCCTTTATTGTTTGATTAGCAATAGACCTTATGCATTGACATCAGCGCACAGCCATCTTAGAGGCTGAGGCCTTTGCCTTTCACGCACTTGTGATCTGCAGCTGGCGCATCTCTGACTGCACCATTCAAGCATATTCTTTATCCTCCGAGGGAGGTCGCCATAAGTTGACGTCATATGAATAAAGTCTATTGACTATCTTCCATAGGATTAAAATTCAGATTGTATACTTTATTTCTGGGAGAAAAAGTTTTTGTTCAAATTTAAAGTAGAAGTTTGATAAACTTCAATTATAATCAGTCAGGATTTATCTCTTCTTTTCAGACCCGAGCATATCCCAGAAGAAAGCCTAAGAAAATGCAGGTTAGACCAGGTACGGATGGAGTTTAACAAAATCTACTCGTCGATAGTAGGACCCAGGTATGCAATGGAACCCGGTAGTGGAGGGATAAGCGGAGTCTTAGGGAACCTGGTCACGAAAGTAGGACTGAAAGGCGGAAGGGGACAATATGTATAGCACATGGCCTTTCACATATGACTGCATTATTTGAGGTTATACCTCTTTACGTGTGAAATGTGCCTATGGAGATGGTAGAAGTGAAAGCCTATTACATCCGACTTCATTTCAATGGTGATTGCAGCTCTTCATGCTTGACAAGTGTTGGTGAAGTTGTGGCTGTACACACAGAAAAGATTACTTTGTTTTTGGAACTAGATGAGTGATGAATAAGTGATTTGGATTTGATAACTACAAATACATGATCCTTTTCCACATTGCACCTTCATAAAAGCTGGTTCAGAGGTTATCTTCTGTTTATCCTCTCTGCTGAATCATACAGTCAATTAAAGTGGACATCTAGAAGAATTCTGATAAATCTCCTATGATCTTTACCTCATTCCTAATATCTTCTATTGACTATTGCAGATTTTACTGAGACGTGTGCCTCGCATAATGTTGTATCAAATCTGTTAAGGTCCAATGATAATGCTATGTTAATAATAATTGTACTTTTCAGTTTTGCAAAATCACTTCTTGTGGTGCTCAGTGAAGATATTGAGGGTGCTCTTTCAGCAAGCACTTTCAGTGTGTAGGCCTAGTGCACTAGTTTTGGAAGCAAGATTTTTCAGAGTGCACTCAACACACATTTTTACTCTAACAGCAATCATTAATTGCAGAAGTGTTACTTCTCATGGAGCTCAAATTGAGTCCCTGTTTATAGATACCTGTATCGTCAGGCCCATTATAGCATATTCTTTCATGGACCAAGACGATCTAATGTTATGCGCTTCAGTAATATAGGACAGTATGTAATTCCTTTTCTGTGCAATTAAGTTTCTATTGTAAGTATGACCTTTTAAAGATTTTCTTCAGTTATTTCTTTTATAACCTTTTTATATCATGAATCATAATTCCCCAAATGTAGTGCCATTAAAAACAAATAATATCTTGCCATTTTAGGGTGAATTGTAATAATTCTGGTTAGAGATGTAATCTGACAGGTACACATGTAGGGCTCTATTACATAAAGACACAGTTCACTCCTCTTACAGCAAGGTAAGCCGATAGCCCTGTTATAACAAAATTCTGTTTACACTCAACATATGCAACCTAATGCTCAACATATCTGGTACATGATTGATACAGGTGTCGAGAGAACTGCCCCATTATTGTTTTATCCATAGGCTTACTCATTATATCGTGAGTAGACTGTACCATTTATCTATACAAAATGTAATTGAATCTATTTATTTAGCCCTGAAAATACAGTGCGTCCCAAAAAGAACTATACACTTTTGAAATGGCTGCCAAATAAAAAGTATATTTTTTTAGGTAATGAAATTTACATGTATGGAAAGCTCATTATCGAAATTTTATATGACATCAAAAACTCTGAAAATAAGTCATGCATGCATGAGCAGCGTTCGCTTTTGTAAAGGGTATGGAAATAAGGGTGCGCAGGAATTGCCATACCAATTTGTATGAGGAAAGTCATTGGGAGCTTATGGAATTGAGGATGATATGCAGAATTACTGATCAATTATGATGAGTTGGGGTTTGCTAAGTGAAGTTTGTGGAATTGGGGATTACATTTTCATGCATGAGTGAACAGGAATATGTATTTCCTATTGTTGCATTGTAACTTTCCAAGGTTTCTTCAGTGGTGTGTTAGTGGTAGTCAGGATGGGGTGCAGAACAGGTGAGATGCAGGGTAAGATTTTTGATGAGTTTTGATAATCGTTTTCATGATCTTTTGGATTGTCTGAATGTTTAACATCAGTGATGTTCTTTTTTTTTTCAACAAACATTTTTTTAGAGTATTCAATGTACATAATCCCACCTGGATATTAAGTAATTCAATGAGAAGTTTAGATAATCTTACAGTAATTGAAATGTGGGGCAGACATATTATGATGTCACTGATGTTTAAACCCCCCCCCCAAAAAAAAAAAAAAAAAAAAAAAAAAAAAAAACAAACAAACAAACAAACAAACCAACAACAACAACAAATAAAAAAAAAATTTTTAAAAAGGATGCGAGGAGGTAGTCGGGATATTTGGAGTAGAAACCAATGAATATGAATGGTCAAAACACACCCATGCAAAAAGAGAGAGATAGATAGAGAAAGAGGGAGGGAGACAGGTAGAGAAAGAAAGAATAGAGAAGGAGAGAGGGAGGAAGACAGAGAGAGAGAGAGAGAGAGGGAGGGAGAGAAAAGGAAGAGAGAGAGAGATTAAACACACCACTGAAGGACCTCATTAAATATACCTTGGAAAGTTACAATGCAACAATAAGGAATACATATTCCTGTTCACTCATGCATGAAAATGTAATCCCCAATTCCACAAATTTCACTTAGCAAACCCCAACTCATCATAATTGATCAGTAATTCTGCATATCATCCCCAATTCCATAAGCTCCAAATGACTTTCCTCATACAAAATGGTAGGGCAATTCCTGCACACCCTAATTTCCATACCCTTTACAAAAGTGAACGCTGCTCATTCATGCATGACTTATTTTCGGAGTTTTTGATGTCATATGAAATTTGGGATAATGAGCTTTCCATCCATGTAAATTTCATTACCTAAAATCATATATTTTGTATTTGGCAGCCATTTCAAAAGTGTATAGTTCTTTTTGGGAAGCACTGAATAGGGGAAATGCATTTTTAATGAAAAAAAAAAACACAATTCTCTGAAATTGTATATCACCTATCAAAATAAAAATCAAATGGGGCAATTTCCTCATCAATTGACAATTTATTCTAGTGCTTTCATATTTAATTACATATTACATTATTGTATTTCCTTTTTATTATACGATGTCGACTTCATTCAGTTTTGTTAGATGCATACTGAAGAATATTATCAACTATTAATTATACATTAACAAGAGAGGTTCTGATGTCAGTCTACTTATCTTATGGTATTAATTTATGATATTAACCAATTTTTCTGAAATATGGGGATACAGGATGTATTGAAAAAGAAATTGAAAAAATATATATTTGGCTTTCTGACATATATCCTTATTTTATTTGATTTTCAGGTTTTAATTTCATGAATTTTAATTTGATTTTCAGATTTTAATATTTTTTTGTATATTTTCTAGAAGGTCTATATAGATTTCAATTGTTAATTTCATGTTTCTCAACTGCATTTCTTTTTCTATTTGCACATTTTTTTTCAGTTTCCCATATATGTATTTTTTTATTTACAAGAAAGAGTAATATATATAGCTATATCCTTTTTATAAAGTTTATCATAAACATGCCAATTTATTAGGCATAAGCATAAACGAAAATCTGAATAAAATTTTACAATTGTTTTTGTGAATGGATAAATGATTTTTAGGTGAATTATAAGATGTGGAAGTGAAAACATTGTGGTGGTCTTGTCATTTTGGATCACATTATTTATTTTTATTTTTTTAAGTAGGACAATTCATTTTTTTTTTTTTCTTTATTAATAAAATCAATTTGTGAAAACCTGTTTAATACATGTATTATGGAGATTTATACCCCAATGTACTGACATACAATTCAATTGATTCTCCCTATGAAAAATGAAGAAAAAGTTCACTGTCAACTAATTCCGTTTTCGAAGCAACTTCCAGCCTACTCACGCTCATTACATCAAGCATGTTTGAAGCACAACGCAACATGTGCATTGGCGTAGGGCATATTTATGGGCACATTCCTCATTAGATATTTGTTAATTTTTGTCTGCTTTTTCTATTCAAACCAGGAAATAGCAGCTTCACAGTAACAACCAATTATGCATGTTATGGGGTAGCTTGAAGTTTGAAGAAATGAAAGGTGACAGTTTTAGCAAGTTTTACAATGTCTCCTCCAATTGATTATAACCTCGTTACTACAGGAGGGGACTGTTTCAAATTTTATGGTGATTGTTTGTAATCTTTCTAATATGTGGATGGTGCTATCATGGATATCATATTAAGTTATCACCCAAAGATGTAGCCAGTTCGCATGTGATTAAGGGAATTAAAAATATGATTTAGGTATGGATTAAAAATATGATTATCATTATATGACACATAAAAACTAGCACATCAATGATGTGGTGCTCATCCGGCATCTCTCAAAGAAATAAATCGCATAAATCAACATAAATTTTTTTCTTGTCAAAATTTCAAAAGTACAGCATTTTTTGTTGACTTTTTAAAAATGCGCATAAATTAGCATATTTAATGAGTTTCAAAATTCTGGGTGGAAGTTTTGTATCCCCCACCTAGTGTTATCATATAAAGCAAACAGAATTAAAATCGGACTTGAAATGACGAAGGTGAAGCAATTTTTGTGATCTATGAATAAATATCGCATAAATTGGCATTAAAAATTTTCTAGACAATATTTCAAAATTCTGTGTAGAAGTTTGGTGAACCTCATGTAGCTCTACTAGATAAACCAAAAAAAAAAAA
>CALNVZ010002100.1:25426296-25453400 GCA_940671915.1 Paracentrotus lividus | reverse complement strand
CAATATACAGGAGGCTTGGTGATGGTTGTGTTGGTCGTAGCTGATTGTTGTTTTTTTTTTCGCTGCAATAACCCTGGATAGTGGTCTTATGTGTACTATCATTGTCCCACTCTCCTGATGAACTTTTTGTGCGTTTATTCTCACTGATTCCCATTCCTATTGCTCTGGCATTACTTTGTTCTTCTATGTGTGCTCCTTCGTGCGCTTTTCTTTCTTGCGCTAAGATCGATGGTATTGTAAGTTTTTCGGTAGTTGCATACAGCCATGAGTGTAATTTTGATTTGTTTTGAATGTTTTATAATAAATTGATGTTCAATCTAGTCTTCTTCTAATCATTGTTTTTTCTGTGCATATTTACTTCATTCATTTAAAATACTTTTTGCACCTAACTAGATGTATGATTATGGTATGTTTGGATGTTTTTTTCTGTTATTAGAAATATGTATTATTAGTTAAGACTTGAGTACAGTGATTTATAGCAATTCATTGGTTGGTGTGTTGTGAGTAAGGTATTTGTAGTAAAGATGTAGTGTTTTACTGCCCAATAGAAGAATCTCTATCTTCGTGACAAATGGCTCAAAATGTGTATGATAAGTACATGGGATCCTTAACTGTTAGAAGTTGATATTTTCTACTAGTTTTGTGTTAGTGTGTTTTAAAGAATTTGCATAATTCATTTTAAATTTTCGTGTGTTGTTTTGTTGTTTGGTGAAGTCGTTTGAATACTTATTAGATGCCTGATTATGATTGGAGGTGAACTTTCATTATGTTTCTGATTCGTGCGTATTGTCTCTCTTTAAATAATAAATGTCAGTGTCGAAAACATTCTGTTGTTACTATTTATTTTTATATACTGTTAGGTGACCATGTGGAAACCAATGTAATGTGATATTTATGTAAGGATTGTTGATAAAGTGACATCCATTTTCTTTTGGTGTGATACCTTCGCATGTTGCTAATGCAGAGTCTAAAGTGGAAACTAACGATTTTGATTAGTGGTTTGATTCATTGCCCTCCCTCCCCCCTTTAGAAAGAGTCTGTGTATTCTCTGAATGAATTGATGATTAGCAGGTATAGTTTCGAGGACTTGATATGGGGTTGCTATCCTTATAATGAAACAAATTTTCTTGGTTTATTCTATTTTGAATTAATAATTTTTTTATTAATAAAGTAATTATAGTGATAGAGACTGTCGTGCACAGTGAATATCTTCATATTTGATGTTATTGTTTTTCAACTTCTACTGTTATCAGAGACATTGGATTATTTTTGCGTGATCTTGCTATGTTAATTTTGTTTGCGTGATCTGGAGTGGGCCTCATAAGATTATTATGTTCACAGGTTGTCTTGATATTGCGTCTGCTGTCAGTAAGTTCTGCGGTAATGCACGCTCAATTTGATGATTCCTCTATGATAGCGAATTTAATAATATCGCGTGTTGTTTGTTTTTTGATTGATGACCGTGTTGTTGTTAGCTCGTTTCTTTTGGCTGGCTGCGTGAAATGAATTAATTGGTTACCTCAAATGATGTTCGGCACTTAGGATAGCTAGATTGATGATTGTTCATAATTTTTAGCGCTTCATATTGCCGTCTTTTTTGTTAAGATTTAATGATCTCTAAGCTGACATTAGTGAATAATAAGTCAACTGTATGTTAGTTTGTGGATATGGAATGTGTATTATTTATAGATGAACCCGTTGGAGGTATATGTGTGTGCAAGTGAGATCAAGAGCAGTGTGTTATAATATGCATGAAGAATGCCTGTGCTTTCTGTGTGTGGTGTGTATTGGTCGAGAATAATATTGCATCATATTATCCTTATCTCTGTCAATTCTCCATGGGATATTTATTCCTAAACTGCGGCTTAGCCTTTGGGTGGTCTGTTTGTATCTCGGTTGCTCGCCTGTTCAGTTAGTTATTTCCGACTCTTGCCTAGGTAGCTATTTTCGGTCTCTTGTTCTCAGTTGGTGGGTGTTGATATCCAATCGGAACTTTGGTGCTGAGGTCGGTGCCTTCTAGTGTTAGCCGCTGCTCCTTTGGTCTTGTCCTCTGGTACTGGGTATTTAATTCAATCTTGGCATATCGACTTTTGAGACTACCCGAATACTTTGAGATCTTCGTCAAGAGAGAGAGAGATGGCAGTATGGGGGCGTTACTCTTCTAGCACCATTCACTCTAGCTAGAAATCTATGAATTAATTTCCAAACTAGGATAGGTATTTTATATTAGTGATTGGGGTCGCATGAACTCAACTGGATCCGAAGGGTGTGTTTTGTCACTCTGAAAGCCACATAATGTAACATTGACTGGTACTCAACTATGCATCTGAAAACTGAATAAAAACAGGAGGCTGTGTTGATGTATTTACTACGTCTCACAGTCCATCGAGTAACACATTTGTTTGTGTTGGTATACTACTAATTTTTGGAGGGGATAAACAAATACTATTTGTTTAATTTAAATCGGCCATTTCATCACCTCAGTTTTGTCTTCAAATCAAATCTAGCCCATCTTGTGTGCAACAGTCCTGACTTTTTATGGTGTAAAGAACCTGTTGTTAGCAAGCATATAGGATATTTCCAGAGACATTGGACAGTTCTTGTCATAAAAACTTTATTGTAAATATCAATCTCTGACAAAATGCAAGAAACTGCATTCTTATTTTTTTCTTTCCGTGACTTTTCTTTTCTTCCCTTTTATCTTCACCTTGAAATTAATCAAAAATAAATTGTAAAGTAAGATTTAATGAAATTTTCCTTGAATCTGACTTGCAATTTAAAGATCTACTGACATGCCGACTCTGCTGCATGTCAGTTATCTTTTGATATCAACAGGGAAAACTCAACTAATTTGATAAATTATGTATCAAAACAGGTTGAGAAAATTGCAGTCTAGATTGTGCTATATGTCACAGGAGTACGGCAGGAATTCTGTTTATCTCTGTTTGAATAAATAAAATGGTGTGCATGTAAATGATGTAGATTGATATTGTGGCTATTGCTCTATGTAAGTTTGTTATGTATAATTTACGTAGAGTGATAAAGATGAATTTGATTTGTGTATCGATGCACTGTCCCTTTAAAAAAGCTCTGTGCATTAATTATGGATGAAATATTGTGCAGCCCAAAAAATTGTTATTCAAACTTTTTCATTCCATCAAAATGGTAGTGATAGTAGACTGTTGCTATAGAGCATCAGGTGTGTAGTTATATCCATACAGGGAACATGGAGTTTTTATTAACCAGCACAAATACATGTGAAATTTTATTATTTTGAAAGCGCCTGCAGTATTGAGCTCAGAAATTTGTCTCAGTCAAAAAGTTTTCACTACATTATTACTATGTATATAAATGCTGTGCCATTTGTTTTATTTAAATACATTGGTCACAATGCAATTTATCTTCTCTCCCAATCAACTTGTCTTCTTTATTTCATGCTGTTCAGTGTAAGACCAAAATGTTTCCATTTCATTTTGCCATCTATTTCAGACAATACTGTTGTCATATGTACACTGTCTGAATGTGGAATGGCTGTATTATTTGAAGATTTAATATTAATTTTATTTGGACAGTTACTAAACATGACCACCTGAATGATTATTTATGTTTGTGTTTTGTAGTGTGAGTTATTACCCCACCTTGTGTATTCTTAAGAAATGATACATATATAATGTTTAACATCATAATTTAAAAGCATATTATTCTATGAATTAAAACAATTGCCGTATTTATTACCATCATTACAGTACACTCCACTCTTGGTTACATGAGCTATGAATAGAATTTCTTTTGTCATAAAGAAAAATTATGGTTCCCAATAGTCTGTTCTCACTGCATCAGATGAAATGCTCCAACCTAAACTTTGAAATTTGGGCTCCCATAAGCGACTCCAAATACAGTCCACTCCTATTCAAATGAGCACAGATATTACAAGCTTTTATTCTACATGGGCAGGTGTCGCGGATCCCACTTTGTGCAAACTTCTGCTTATACTGTTCAGTTTTGGCGTAATGTTAATGGCTTTTGAGGTCTCAGAAGCATAGTGATATATCTTGGGTTGAGATTTAGGTGCTGTGTGCTGTTGTCTAATGAGGTGAGTGTTAATGTGATTTGCTGGGTAGTGTTGTGTGTGTGAGTTATATTTGTGAAAGTTGTGAGATACTATATTGTGTGACAGTGGAAATACTAATGTATAATAGTATGGTATGACGATTACATAGAGTATTGGAGTATTATCAAGTCTTGTATTTCCAGTTGCATAAAGATAATCATTATTTTGTTGTTGATTTATATGCTTAAGTGGCTTTAAATGTAATTTACTGTTAGTGCTAGGTATGGTGTTTAAGCCCATTTTTTGTTATTTAGACAACTCGGGGAATTGACATGTTGTCGAGTTTGGTAGCGCAATTGGGTTATTGAAATTCTGACTGTATTGGTATTCAAAGTTGTTTTACGTTGCTCTCTCTCTGAATTACATGGGCTGAAAGTGATTTGTGACGGCTAATCATAATTGAAATTAAATAGAAAATAGGAATCGTTATATCGATACAGAGGAATTTTATGCTTGGTCGCCGTTCATTGTGATGGTTGAAAATAGTAGATAGTACTCGAAATAATATAAATGATCGTGTGTGTAGTGATCAACTCACTTTTGCTGGCATCCTTTAAAAGATAGTTTTGATATACGCGTATGTGATCTGTGCTGATTGTGTGATGATGATATCGTGACTTTTGACCAATTCCTGTTTGCAACATTTTTTAGTTAGTGGTTAATATAAAACTGGATAGTAAAGAAAAAAATTTTTGCGATATGGATCCTTGCATAAGTTTCTTTTTGTCTATCTGTCTCTAGTGCTCTGTTTGGCTTAGTGTTTAAGGCTTCGGAATATATGGATCTTGGTTTCAATTATATTGGGAGTCTGAACTTTTATACTTTGGCTATTCCCTCCTTCCCCTCACTATCAGGAGTGATACCTGGCGGGGGTGGTAGTTATTGTATTTTCCTTCCATGCTTGTCTTTTTTTTTTTGCATGCGCATTTATAATTATTGGAATATTGGAATATGGTCTTGGCTCATGAGATTGTTTTTGTAGAAAAGTGAGAATATTTATAATTGTGAAAATACTAACGAGAAACACTACAATATATGATCTTTGATTGCAGATCAAGAGTTCATTAATAATTTGTTAAATAATTCTGAGTGAAAGTAAAGATGGGTGGTTCATATAATGATGTTATTGACCAATACATACACCACTGTTTTTTTTTCTGAGACAGTATTTATTTTTTATGTATAAATTGATTTGAATATATTAGTTCATCTGTGTTGGTCCTAGAGCGGGTTCAGAGGTCTCTTGTCAGAACTCAAGAATTTTAATTTATGGGTTTGTGTTTTTGTGTTGTGGTGTGAGTGGTTTATATGTGAATTTCGGCTAGTGAGGAAATCACTTGATTACTCTATCTAATTCAGTACTTATGCATTATTGTAAGTCTACCAACATGATAAATCCCTGATCTTATATACTATATGGCAGACATGCAACATGTTCTCCCAATACCCACTAATGTGATATTGTAGTATCACCTATATTCTATTTTAAAATTTAGATACATTAACCGCAGTCATAAAAGGTACACAAATACTATTGATAAAGACTAGTTATAGTAATAGTCTCAACTTGTCATGAATGTCTTTATTTAATATTATGTCTGAACTCTCTTTCGATTCCTATTCTATAAGGTGTCGTTTCCCTTTCTCGCGAAATGCTGGTGAAACTCCAACGTACAATCTTCTATTTTTCACTACAGGCTAAATACATCCATTTTCTGAATAGTGGTAATTCTCACAAAAGATTCTTTAATTAATTGGGTGGCACGTACATAACATAGTAATAATAATAGTCTGTTAAAGCACATGATATGTATCCTCGAAGAGTATATGAATAATAAAAGTTAAGGAATGATTGGATTATTCAACACAGAGCATAGAAAAAACTTAGAGTATCTCCGTCTCAATATAGAAGTTGAATATTTCAAGGCTCCGTTCAAATATTTCATTTCTCAAGGAAGCTATATCCAAAATAATGTATTTCAGTTAATATGTGGCGCTTTATATAGGATAGTGTAATTCAAAATATTATTGATTCAATAAATACTGACTGGGCCATGTGTCGTTTAGATACACTAAATCAAAGAATCAATTTTACACCTCATCGGGCGGTGCATGTAAAAGATGTGAACGACCAAGATATTTTAGAATGAAACGTTTTTGGATTAGTCCCTTTTGGAGGAGATAGTGAGACCTCAGTAATGTCTCTGTAACTATCATAAGATGAGTTCTCTTCTCGAGAAAAATCTGATCATTTTGGACATTGCGTATGTTGGCATTTTAATCCCTTGTACTAGGTGATATATTTGAACTTTGGTCAAATATGGAATTTAGTCCCTTTTGGAACCAAGCTCTTCATATACAGATTGATTTCTGTTTTTTTTTTTTTTTTCCTGTAAAATCTTTCTGTTTTTTTTATTTTATTTTGTTAAAGATAGCGTCTCGAGAGCAACCAACCGATTGTCTGGAATTATGGGCAATTTTTAAGCTACTAGACGGTTCTGTTCTCAGAGAACATTGATTGTTTGGAAAGTCCACTACACCCCTAAAAAATGATGGGTCAATTTGATAATTTCGGGTCTTCTGTGAAGCAGGACTTTGGGTCAAGGATTCTGAGTCAACAGGTGAGGATTCTGAGAAGGATCAACATTGTATACCGGATGAAGAGAAATTTGACCTCCGGTTTTTTTTTTTTTTTTTTTTTTTTTTTTTTATAGGTACATGCAGGTAATATGGACAGGCAGGTAATATCGGGACAGCAGGGTTAATATGGGACACCTGAAAGCAAATCTGTCGTGACTGTCGACCGCGTGACCGATGACCGGTTAGTGTGGCACCATAATGTTGTTCATATTGAACTGTATTACGTAAATATATCGTCGTGAGAGCATTAATGCCGAAATTTCTCTTTGAGAAAATGCTGAAAAACCAAAAGGTAGGTTAAAACTTTACGGGCATTTTTTTACCCTGATGTAAAATTTTATATTTCACAGAATGTGATGGTGAAAGAGTGTTTGAGGGGGACCTCAATTGTTTGATATTTAGTAGCTTATAGTTTCATTTTGTCATACTAGCGTGTACAGGTCAATTTGTTTTAGTGAAGGGGTGCAATGTTGCAATTAAATGCTTGCCTGACCACACAACATTAGGCAGAATATGGGACTCCAAAATGCGGAATGATTGGTACTTAGTTATTGGGATGAGGCATCCCAATCTCTTTGCTACGATTTTAGGTGTATATCACAGTATATATAATATAAATAACTTATTGTAGCCATAATGGACTTGTATAATGAAATAAATATTAAATAATATTAAAAAAAAGAAATTAATTACAAAATTACATAACAATGAAATATATAGTCAAAGGTTTTACTGAAGGGTCTTATATTCAAATTATATCTTAACGTTAATGATTTTTCAACATTTTAAGCAAATTCCAGCATGGTTAGAGTAATTTGTAGTTTTTTTAAAAACGTACATAAATACATGTCCCATATTACCGCACATGCATGGTAATTGGGGGACACTTTGGTAATGACGTCACATTTGAATTTGCAGACAGGGGGGTTGTGATAATGTTTTTCTCCACAATAAAAGTATAGCACGTAGTTATTGATTCATATAAACAAAAGATTAGACTGTGTGTCATTTCGTAATGTTATGCAATTAGGCAAATGAGCTTTAGGGGTCAATTACTGCATGTACCCTATGAGTATGTAGGCTATATTGAATTTGACCATACACATTGATTTCAAAAGCAGTCCCATAGATCGCTCCATTAGAATTACATTCAGAAAACTTCACATCTAACACGATGAATTTTGTGAGGGGGGGCAGATCGTCAATCTTCAGATTTTAGAAATTAATTATTGGTTCCATCCAAAGTAGAGGAGAAGCAGATCTGGGCGGGGGAGACATATCTCATCGATTTTGGGCCCTTGAGTCCCACCCCCCCCCCCCTCCGCTAAATCGGACGTTTAAAATCCGCACCTGTTATGGAAGTAATTGAAGTGTCCTGGTCATAAATGAAACATTCAAACAAACAAAAAAATCTGTTTTGCTACGTGTTTGCAGATAGTTCATTACTTTCAAAAATATTATATAAAACTACGCACAATTCATCCTACTTTTTTTCTGAATTTAAAAAAAAAAAAATTATTAATCCCTTTTTAAATTAATTTTTAATAAATACCGTTAATTGCAGTAACAATTTTTTTTTTTTCGGGAAGTAAATTTTTTGTCGGGCCTATATATACCTCATTCAATTCAGATGCTGTGCAGGAAGAGTGCCTTTCCGTGCTTGATAAGCAGATCCACTTTTCCTCATTGGAAATGGATAATAGCAAGACGTGAGTTGTCATGGTTTCACAATCATTTTTTGCGTCCAACCAGGTAGCACGTCGGTTCCCAGAGAACCAGTAAGAATTTGTACCCACAAGCGAATAGCTTCGGCTCTCCAGACCCAGGTTGGCTAGAACACGGGAGCAGTCATGGCCGCCATGAATATCATCGTACAAATCATCGTCACCGCCCTTTGTTCATCGCCATTTTCTGAAAATTGAACAGATCTCAGTTATTATCTGCGTTATACAATGAATTTCGTTAATGCTGCAGTCACACGTTTACGCTCGTGGTTGCGTCCAAAAATTATTTCTTTTTTGCCGGATCCCCACGGATGCCTTTCCCGTCATAGTCCAGAGTAGAAATAGAGATAATGTTCATCCAATAAAACAAAGAAAATACATAAAGAAATGACAGATATAAGATGAAATAAGACTAAACAACCAAAACGTCAGCTATACGCAAGTGTCTGTGTGACTGTAGCATACATTTATCCCCCTCGAGACTTAAGTTAATGGTCCAGATTTAAAGAGGAAAGTACTTTGCCTTGGGTAGAATTAAACGAAAAATGAGCGTGTTGTTTCCTAAGAAGAATGAACCTGACCGAGTCAAAGTATAAAGGTCTATTATCATGGCTATGGTTGTTACACAAAGTTATTTATGCTACAGTCACACAGACACTTACTGAGTTACGTCCGTTGCGTCCAAAAAATTATTTTCTGGTCTATTCTATTATTTCTTATGTATTTCTTGTTTTTTTATGGATGAACGAAATTATCAATATTCCACTGGGCGCAGACTATGACGGGTTAGGGCATCCGTGGGGACCGCAGAAAAGAAAATAATGTTTGGACGCAACTGGAACGTAAACTCAACGTAAGTTCTGTTGTTGTGACTGTAGCATTAGACCTTATATACTGGGTATTCCAGAAAAAAAGGGGAAACCAAGTTTGTATTCAATAATTTCAAAATATTACAATTGGTGATATTAAAATTTATGTCACTGGAAAGTGCAAACTCATTACATTTTAATGATACCTCGCTTCAGCCTCACCAAGTCACGCATCACTGAACATCATTGTTCTGAAAATATCTTCGAAAATTGTGATTGATGCACTGTCATTCTTTTACATTATCCACGGGAAACTGAAGGTTCTCTTGGTTTGTCGTGAGCAGTAACATGTTGAAATTACCTGGATGGTAAGATTAACGGACTAAATAAGTAGACATTCCAACCCCATTTTATGAAACTCATTATTTAAAAGTCACTGGAATGCTTACTAGATTTGTTAGGAACCTTAAGGCAACTCATCTCAAGGAGCATTAAATAGAACCATATCACAATTTGCGAGACCAATTTTCAAAACAATGGGGTTCAGTGATGCATGATATTGGTGAGCTGAGAGAGTTCATAGAATGGTAATGAGGTTAGTACTTCCAGTTGAATTAACTTCTTAATCAACTGAAATATTTTTGAAGTTATTGATGATTAATTGGGTTTCCTCAGGCACATCACACAACCATCTCTAAGGTGCTGAAAGTGAACCCCACGCACAATACAAGACTTTTCAGAACATGGGTCAGCGAAGCATGATATGGGTGAGGTGAGAAGATCATTAGAATGGTAAGAGTTCACTTTACAGTGATATAAATTTCATAATTCACCATGCGGAATATTTGAAATTATTGTTGAATCAAATTTGGGTCCGTTTTTTCGGAAACACCCAGTATATAGGGGAGACGGTATGGACGTTGATTCACCATTTTGGGCCAGATAATTCTATAAAGAACAAACCTCACGCACTCCCATATTGGGTCTGTTAGTTAGCCTATTATGTGGCAAAAACCTGAAGGAATAATAAAACTTGAAAACATTTAATAGAAAAAAATAAAAATATTAACACCGAAAAATTGAGACAAAATTGTAATTTACATATGTAATGATTGGGGTTAAGTTGTTACAATCAACATGGGGTAGGTTGTTGTAACAACCATACCCCATGGGTGATTTACACACAGAAATCAACTGTAGCACAGTCATTAGCAGAATTAAGGGTATGGCTAGGTCCGCACAATCTCAAAAATGTGAGAGACCCTATCTTACATGCTTATCGTCATATTACTTTACTAGTCAGATTTTCCAATGTACACTATTATCTTGCATGTGCCCTTTCAGTGTATATTGAGTTAGATCAGTCTAGTGGATTCAAAATTATACAAATCTCTCTATTCATTCTCTCTTCTCTTGGGTAAAAAGAGAGAGGGATGCTGTTTATCCACCAAATCTAAACATGTCTTAAAGACGGTGACATGACATTTGCTCCCTCGACAATTACACCAGACTTTATTTCATCTAAGATTTAGGGTAAGGGTTAGGGTAGGTATAGTGGTCCAGGATTGAACTTGGCCATTACATTAGTGTACGAAATTTGCAGTGGAGCACTTGTAGCCAGAGCAATCGTCATGGATTCCTTACTAACGGCATGTTTATTAATTTCCTAGTACATGTAGGAACACTACATAGAACAATAGAGGGAGGGAAAGAGAGAGATGGGTATTCGGGAGTTACTACACACTGTTTGGTTTGTCTGAAATCGGGTGGCCCTAAAATTGTATAAGTCACATCAAAAAGATCTATTTCAGACTGACAATATACATAACAAGAATCCATTAACAAGAAATGAAAAAAATTTGTATGTTAAGACTTTTTGCTTGTGTGCTTCAGAGAAAAGTTGGGAACACAACTTGGTATACAGAGCAGAGTCTGTAATTACAGACTACACCAAATAATGTTAAAAGTCTAAAATTTTTAAGCAGCAGTATGTCCATTTCCCAGCTTTCATGGGTTGTGTACCTTTGCTCAGGCATAAATCACACACATTGATCATTGTGTTGAGATTTTAAAAAAGCCCAAGCAAGAGTAAGATTAATATTCCTGTGATTTATTCTGCTCAGTATGTGGTTGTATGCATGCTAAGCAGCAGTATCTCACAGAAAATAAGAATATCCTCTAGTTATAAATGATGTTCTCAATAAAAACTTACATAAACTAAGAGTCAAAACTGCTCAAATCTAGATTAGTAATGTCACTTTCATGTTTTTGAATACATAGTTGTCAGAGTCAGGTTGGAATTTTCAAGTCGATTATTTGTAGGGAATAAATCACAAGTATACAGTCTGTGTAAAAAAAAATGGTACAGTCGGGGTAAAAAATCATTTAGGTGTGAAATATTTTCATATAATGTGTGTTTGTGGTACCACATTAAAGCCAAAAGATTCTTCTTGCTGATGCGCTTTGTCCTGTATAATTTGCTTTCGTAAAACAAAAGTTATGCTAAGTTTTGTGCAACGAGGAACAAATCGAAATTACGCACGTCTATTGTTCTGGAGCGCTGAATTCACAGTCATTATGCGAAATCGTACACAAAGGCATGGGACGGCGTGCGAAAAATTGATTTTCAATTTTTCTTGAGTGTAGAAAATTGGTCATATCTGAAAAAATACTGCACCAAATGTGATGAAAAAAAATTGCAGAAGAAAGTCAGGTTTCACTGCTTTAGGAAAATACCAAAAATACCAGATTGTGATTTATCTTCATACTATAGAAAAATGTTTTCCACTTGTACCATTTTATTTGACACAGACTGTACAAAGGCTGTAAAAAAGGAAAGGTAATAAAAATTCTTACCGCCCAAACACCAAGTAAGTTGACAAAGAAGTTTCCACTGAATTTTACGGCAAGCATCTAGAAAAGGAATAAATCAAAAGTTAACTGTTACCACATTATAATACAGAAAACCTAATCTCAGAGAGGCTATATAGTATTTAATTACAATTGTTTGAAATTCAACCTAAATCATATTTTATAACACGAAGTTTTAACCCAAGATAGCATATATTTATATCCACATGTTCAAACATTTTTAATTTGAATGAAAAATTATCAAAATCTTGAATGAAGTCTATGCAACTGTCTACATTACTTCCTATAAGTTTCTTGGTTTAAATGATCAATGTTTTATAAATCTATGCATCTTTGCACATTCATCATGATATACCAATGATGCCCTCAAAATACCACACTGGAACATTTCTTGATCATGTATTACCTGTGAGATGACGTAAAGATTTGAAACAAGTGCACTCTGAAGGATAATGGGAATGTTGGATGTGTAGAAGAGCTTGATGGGATAGCTGCTGTATTGTCCTCTGTAGCGAGCAGATTTGATTGGTAGATCCACACGGAAGCCCTGAAAGATCAACAAGATATTTAAAGTAAAAAAAAAAATTACTGAAAAAGAGAGAGAGAATAAAAATTAACCTAATGGGAGGCATTCAATAGCCTTCCTAAATGTGAAGCATTACTCTCTTTTTTTTATATTCTACAAATTACTGAATGTAAGCTCTCGGTATTCTAAGATGTTTTCTTCTGAAGGACAATTGAAGGTTTTCCTTCACTCAACTTCTTCAAGACATATTTTTTAAGGAAAGGGATTTCATTTACAGAAAATTGGTAAGACCATGAGGCACTTTTAAATCGGTTTGGCATAATTAAGATGGTCATGATGTCTATTAGGTCATTTTTCCTTAAATCCATGCTAGTCTATCTCCAGACTAAGCAAACCATTTCCTTGTTGAACTTCACATTTGACCTATGGAAGCATTAGGACACTGACCTGGAAGTATATGACGATAGCAAAGACAAGGATGGTGGCCATGAGGTTCATCAAGTTAGGCAGGTTCTGACGGTAGAAGGCCTCTCGTAGACCACGCACCTTATCCTGACGGGTAGCAAGCAGATGGAAGAGGGCGATGATAGCACCCTCAAACTCCGTTCCTGAAGAAAAGATGATAAATTATATTTTTTAGACATGAATTTTGTAGCATATAAAGAAGAGACCAAACAATAATAGAAAATATCAAAGTATTCATATTAAATTTCCACTGTTTTGTTTTGTTTCTTTGTTTGGGTTTTTTTTTAAACATTTTATATTAGTGATTGTAGTAAATAACAACACGTTTGTTGAATTGTAAAATATTGCAAATGAATTCAATTAAATTCGATCAAATCGATTCAAACAAAATCTACAGCTAAATCTATCAATAATATTGCCACATTCCATTAAAAAACATGAAGCAAATGTATGAATGGATGTGATAAGATGCCGGTGGAAAATAAATTTTGTTGATGAGAAATACTTACCACGGCCAGTATTGACTGTAGCAGGACTGAAAGCTCTCCATACAATGGTCTCACAGATGTTGGTAGCAATGAAGAGTGAGATACCAGAACCAAGACCATAACCCTTTTGCAGCAACTCATCCAATAACAAAACAACAAGGCCAGCAACAAACAACTGCAAGAAAATTTTTAAACTATTTCAATTAATAATAAGAGATTTTAATGTTGTAAAAGAAAATGGTGCATGTTCCACTAAAAATCATAAAAATAAGAGAATAAAAACATTTAATTTTTAACAAAATTGACAATTTCACGAATTTTCAGCCTTATAATGGATTACATATAAGTACAATACCTCATGAATTACATCTCTTTTCATCTCTATCACAAATGCGCAGACCAGCATATGACCATGAATCTTCAAATTAAAGTACAAGTTTTCTATGCAATATTTAGAAAAATAATATCTAATTTTAGATATTACAAACTACAGATCTCAAGATACCAACCTGAATAATGATAACAAGGCAAATACCGGCACCAATCTCAGATGGGTCTCCGTACATACCAGTCATTACATAAACGATAGCTTGACCCACGGTGATGATCATACCAAACACTGGACAGAGGGGGGAAAAAGGGACTTCATTAAATATAAGATGTACACAAGCAAGAATTAAATTAATGTTAAAAGACCCTTTTACAAAACATTAAGGCTGGTGTATAGTGTTGGGAGAAGGAAACATTTAATTTGGATTCACGGTTAGATAATATGAAAGACTGAATCCTATAACTGTAACAAAGAAAGTTATATAACATGAAATCTCATTTTATTGTCTTTATTTCACGAATATAAGTATACTATAAAAAAGATAAGTCGGGATCCGACTCATCTCAGTGTGCACTAAGCGTTCACATGGAAAACCAATGGGGATTCTCTTTGTGCATGTTACACACAGATCGTTCGCACTAATTCACGCCGTAACCTCCGGCGTGCGAACCTCTCAGCAGAGGTCTAAACGGCAGTTAGATTACGCTGCATTCAAAAAATTTCTCTGAAATTCACCGGAAATCGTGAAAGGAATATCACAAAATTCTTCACACATATCTTTTAGTGCAATGTGAACAACATGAGACTATATTTAATCGGTTTTATGCCGATTCCTTTTTCGTTACCAAAACTATACACCAGGTTTAACATTGAAAATTACGCTCATTTTCAAATGGGTTTGTGGGACAAAAAATGGATAGCGGGAGGGGCAAGAGAATTTATCTATGGTCAAACTAAAATAAGGATGGCCCTCTTAACCCTAAAAAGACTGTGGTCGGGGCCTAATATATTGGAACAAACTTACTTCCACACTCCCTAAGATCTCGGCCGTCTGAGCGCCGCTGATCGTGGCGAAATTGGGGCACGCGCGGTTACCCACGCATCCTCTTTCCAAAACCGAAGAGTCATATTCCTCCGAAAATTTCTTCACTAATTAATTAATGCTTAATTAGCATAATCTAAGATTTGCTCCCTAATTAATGAATAAAGCTCTAAAAGTGCTTATTTTTGGTTTCAGGCTCTTGTAGGCTCTGGTGAATGGGTTTTAAAAAAAAATCTGTTAATCAAGGATTTTTTTTTTCTTCTTATTATTTATTGGTTTTAATTTTTAATTAAAATTTCTTATGTATTTCTTTGTTTTCGACTTTTTGTTTTTATTGTTTTTTTTTTTTTTGGATGGATAATCATTGATGACATTATTTAATCATAAACCAACCTTAAATTAATTGAATTTTAAATCATTAAAGCAGAAAATAATATACATTATCCATTTTGGCTGAAAACACAATTTGTATTGGATCTGTACACAAAATCACGTTTTGTGCTACTTTGGGTCTGACGCATTGAGTTACAATAAAATTTTATCGTAATTTGGAAACCGCGTCTCGGGCATCGCAAAAATTGGTCTCAAAGTTGGCGAATCGACTTTAAGAAATAGTCAATGAAGTCTCGCCAATTTTTTTTTTTTTTTTTCCGGGCGTTGCAAGTTATTGCGAAAAATTCGAGGGGGGGCTGTGAGCCCCCAAGTCTTTTTTTTTTAAGGGTTAATAAAAAGTATAAATTATTAGCACTCATACTTCGATAATCATGCAGCGCGGGGCGCAAGACTTATACCAAAGTCAATCTCTTAGACTTCCGCATGATGTTCATCACATCATGTTCTTTTTTAATTTACATCTCAAAATATATTTTACATTAAAATTTATAATGTAATGTAGTCTTCTTGTGATGGTGAAAGGCTTATTTCCATGATTTATGAGCTCAACAAAATTCCTTTTATCACATATTTTAATCTGAGGGATTATTGTAATCTTCATTTGGTAAGGGGATACCATGGTGTACTCTAAACCAGTTATTTATGGGCTTACATTTCTGTGCTCCATTGAAGAGGGCCCTGTCCTTGGCAGTGTCACCGACCTCAATGATCTTAGCTCCAGCCAGGAGCTGCATGATGAGACCGGAGGTAACGATAGGAGAGATACCCAGCTCCATCAAAGTACCTCTGTTGGAAGCGAGGATGACTCTCATCCAATAGAACGGATCAGCAGAGTCTGAGGACATGATTCCAAACAGTGGAATCTGGTAGGAAGACAAAAAGAACAGTGTTGAGAAATGTAATACTAAGTCGTACTAAGCTTGAAAATTTTAAAACTTAGAAAATCAAATAAAATCTTTACAAGAATAGAAGGGAAAAGGTCTGAAATCAGGCAATGAACCCCCACCCCCTAAATAAAGACAAGAAAAACAGGAAAAGATCAGAATAAGAGAAACAAAACCATTCTGAACACAAATTTTCTCTCTCTTTGAGTTAATGTATCATTTATTTACCATGCAAAAGCTCAGGCTCTTTTTGACTTAATCTATTTAGCATCAAAGTTTTAACATCTGCAATGTTTTTGTTGTTTTGTATTTTTTTGCATATCAAGGAAATTCCTCATGAATTTTGTATACACCTTTGTAAATAAAGACTCACCTGACAGCACACAAGGAAGATAAAGAGTGTGATCGCAGTCCATAGCACTTTCTCTCTGAATTGAATCTGTTTAGCAAGAAGATAAACATGTTAAATGCATGTTAAATAATGGAACAATGATAGCACAGTTTAATGAAGATATAGAACAATTTTTAATGAAAATCAATGGACTGTATTACCAATATATTGTTCAAACACCCTCATCTCACAGATTCACAATAACAACAGGGCCAATTCAGTATCATTTTAAGTGGCATGCTGCTCTCTATCTGACCTTGTGCTTTTCCTGATTGATGATTCATGCAAAGAACATTTCTGAAAGGAAACACACAATATCAAGGCAAAAGCCCAATATATCCTAATGAAATAATAAAAAGACCCCCCCCCCTGGGAACATATTGGTAAGTAAAATTATAATTCCTTTGTTGTAACTATCAGATTGCCATGGTATAATGTGGATTTGCTTCATGATTTAAGTAGAATAAACAAAGGGTTACATAGGCCTACACATTTTGTACAAGAACTAATGCACACTCTTTACTTACTTTTCGTTCTGGTTTTGAAATTTCTGGCAAGATTGCACAGAAAGGCTTGAGGACTTCCAGAAACTTCACTGTGGTAAATAAAAAGATAAGATTTAAAAAAAAATATTATAAAGTAGAGTTTAAAAAAAAAATTGACACATTTGCTACTTATAGATGTTGTTGGTTAGAAAAGAGGAAATTTAACAGTGAGGTGTAAATAAGTAAAGGTAAGCCTACTGCATCCATCACTCTTAATTCAATTAATTTCTTCAGTTTTAAATATAATTTTCTACTTGATCGGATTGTTTAAAAATCATGGATATGTTGTTTTATTGATAGTTCTCCCAGAGTCTCCCAGTTTATATTTTTATCATTTTTAGTCAGGCAAATTCTTTATACAATTCATCCCCTGGATTCAAGGAAAGGTAAAACCCTGAACAATTTGTCTTGACCTATATTCATTTTCAAATAGTTTCCGATCATGACAACAATTGTAAGTTTTAGCTTTTACTTCAAAAATTAAGTAAATTATATTTTGATTCAGTGGCAATGACAATATGTATCTCACTCATGTCAATACTAATATGATGTATCTAATGTATCAATGAGTGTATATGTAATAATTTGTAAGTTAACTTAGAATTTGTTTATCTAAAAAGTGGCATGCTTTCTTGGCAAGTAGAGTTATATTATCTAGTTTCACTAAGATCATGAAGATCGCAATCAAAATTAGACAGGATTATCATCATTGAATCATTGTGGCATGCACCAAGCCAAGTCTGAATAACTTCACTAAGAATTTCCACTTAAGTTAAATGGCTCCATGGAAGTGATAATTCATAATTTTATGTTTACAAGTTGGTGACGTTGCATTGCATCTGGCATATTCCAATTTCCAGTACTCTTGATAAGGACACTGCACAAATGCACAGCTTGTACAAAACCCATTCACAACAGCAACACACACGAATACTGACACGTACACTTTTCAATTCAATTCTCTCTCTCTCTCCGCGGCGCGTCTGCCGTTCAATCGAACCAACTTACGAATTCTGTTTAAAAATAATGATGTGGATTAGTAAATAGATTTCTACAAACACACACGTAAACTTACCCATGATTGCTTCTTTTCTGGAAGTTATCAGATGCTAAAGGAGGATTAACCAAGAGAAAAATCTTGGTATATGTTGGTATTTCGACAGGAACCGTCTTACAATATACGGTCAACGTTGGAAAAGGCTGGGTCACGTGACAACGTACACGTCGGCATTTCAAGCCTTTTATTCAGGCGCACGCGTTAAGGAGGTAACATCCACAGAACTTTGTGGTCACATCCTGTCAAAATAAGAACAAAATACACAAAATTTCATGCTTCCGCCTTTCATTTGAGTTGACGAATCCAAAACTGCAGCGGTAATAGAGTGAATATGAATCCAATATTGCAATATACATGTACGAAGAAACAGACATTGTACTTGAAAAAGACTAAAAATACAAACCGCAACATGACCTCACCACGTACCCCTCCCCTCGATAATGCACCCTCATCCCAATGGCCCTCCCATATTACCCCTAAGACCTACACGACCCCACACCGTTTACCCATGATTTTGGAAAAAGCCGACAGATCGAGTCTCTCAGTTCTCTCTGAAGTAAGGAGACTATAGATTCACTCATGTAGCCTCCTGCGACTTCTCTAGACAGTAGACAGTTTGGAGGCAGCTAGTCTCCACCCTACAGTTTGTAAAACCACAGTAAAAAAAAATAAAAAAATTTAAGGCAATACAAAGATCACAAGACAGCAAGAGTCACAAGTAGGTCTTCATTGTTTGATATATAAACAAAACCAGGTTCTAGGGCAACTCTCATTGGTCCAGTCCCAAGTACAGTCCCCAGGTGTATCTTAGCTCCCCCCCCCAAGGACAAGTCCCCAGAAACTCAGAAGGGCACCATGAAGTCGGACCAAAATGTAGCAACACCATGGACCTATACCAACCGCGGCGATTTCATGTCACGAGTGGGGGGGGGGGGGACGGAAACACCCGAAAGTGAAAAATAATGCACTCAAAATTCGCATATTTCGTACATCATGCAGAAACTAATGAAAATGGTTGCGAGCGCGAAGCGCGAGCCGAAAATTTTGCCTTATAATAATTAAAAACATTTAGCATTGTATTGACATACATTTTACCTCTTTATTAGCTTCAAAAGCTAATCACAACACAAGAATATGTTAAGCTTTAAAAATCGAGGAGGGACGATCCCCCCTACAGAAAAAAATCGAGGGGCCGGGAACACGTCCCCCCCCCGGCCCCCCCCCCCCGGGATCGCCCCCCATGACCTATATATATAGGTGCATGATTAGAGACATCCCTTCCTCTATGAGGACAACTCCCCAGGACTGAAGAGAGTTGCATATGGCAGAGCACCGGTCAAGCATAAAAGCGCACATTCCCCCACCTTTATTTATTTTTTTTTTCGGGGGGGGGGGGGGCCCGTGACGCGACCCCCTCCCTGGGATCCCCGCCTGGCTAATGCCTAGTTTTCTATATAGTTCTCATGATTTTCACTGAAAACTGATGTAACCAGATCAGACCAAACAAGAGCTCCTTGGATAAATCACAAATCACCAAACAAACTCTGTCATGTTTGGCCCTGTATAATGTATAGAACATACTTTAAGCACATTAAAGGATTAAGTAACTTTCAAAAACAAGAGCAATTAGATCAGGTGAGTAAAATTATATTGCTCTATAGTAAAAACAAACTACTGAAATTTCAGATCAAATGGAAGTCATTTACTACCACAAAACAGTGTGTAACAGCCAAACGCGAGTGAATTTTCAACCCCTTTGCAGCAAACCCTCCAGCCCGCTAGGGTCGGGGGGGGGGGGAGGGAACACGACAGGAAGTGGGGTGTCTTGAAAAGCACATGGCATTCGTTTCCACCACGAGATGGTTTACTAAATTGAGTATGAAATCATTGATATCTCGAAAGTAAGCAAGCAATTAACTTGTAATTTTGAAGAGATACCAGACTGACCTATAAGTTTATAATTATGTTGACAAAATGAGCTAAATCAAGAAATTGTGATTTGAATATCATTCAATGTTACTGCATCCTTTAAACTCCTTTGTTTCATCGCTTCTTGTTTCTTTTCTAGATCTTTGGGCCTCATTTTGATTTTCTAGGATTATTCTTCTCTCTCTTTCTTCCTCTATATCGATATAGTCCGGGATACATTCTCACAGAAATACAATGGGATCGTTTCCACTGTCCAAAAATCGAAAATACATCAGCTCTCATTCATTACAACTAACACACAATTACAACAATGCAGCGTCATGATTATAGTTGAAAAAATAACCTGCCACATATACTAGAATGCTTTTTAATGAATAATGCTTCATTTTTTATGAAAAATTGCTCTCGATCCTTAATTTGGGCAGTGGGGATTAACCCACTGGTATCAGAAACCATGACGCATTGACGTCATATCATAAACAAGATGGCGATTTTTGAGGAACTTGCAAAGTTGCACTTGCAGACTCTTCGGTCTTCCTGCTCGCATTCAACTCGCAAAAATAACAAACTAGTGTTTCGTTTGGCCTACCATTTGAATAATGTGAAACGAAACTTCAATACGGATTTGACTGTTAAATAAACTCTGTCTAGTGTTTTTCCTCCAATATTCACACAGTGACACTGAAGAATGGGAGCTGAAATTCGACAGCTGACAGCCTGCGGGGATGCCGCACCGAACGATTCGGCACAAGTGTTAAAGAATTTCCGCTCGGACAATGAGCGGGTTACACAACTTGCTCGGGCAATGACAACTGCAAAGAAAAAACGTCATCAAACTCCTGCCTCATTGATGGTCAGCCAGGGAAACGATTTTGAAACATACAATGTGAGAAATTCATCATTGATATTTTGACCTTTTTTTAAATTTTTTTTTAATTAATTGCATGGATGCTGCAGAGTGAAGGCAGGAAATATGAGAATGTCTCGTCAAATATTATTCGTCAGGCCCTATCTAATGTAAAGTTAAAATGAAAATTTGTATTCAGTATACCCGGTTGTTGTATGTCCGGACGGGTTGTTTGCCCGGACAAGGCGGCAATTTTAGGACCTTTGTTATCAATATGGCCCAATATTTCATCAATCGATTGAAAGTAATATCAGACAATATAACAAAGCACAAATATTCACAAATATTTTTGCTATTCACTGAATAAATTTGAATAAATCCAGAGCAAAAGATGATGTTTTTTATCTGCTTAAGTGTCCGGACAACGGACCCTCCATCCTACATATAAATTATAATATAATTTAGTAGATCCTAGGCCCCTATATCAAATTATAAACACCAGATCCAGAATAGATTCAAAATATAGATTAAGGACTTATTTAAAAGACAAATTAATTATATTCTAACTGAATAAAAAATAAAACAATTTTAGATGGTAGGTCCTTTTTTTACCTAAAAACAAGTGGATTTAATAGTTACGGTCACAAATTTATACCTAGATAAGTATGAATGATCATGATTGAAAGAAGAATTAGTGTTGAATCAATGAGTGGACAATAATGAATCAAGAACCAAGTGGTTAATGTGTTGATTAATAAAATAATCAATTATTATTCTCTAAACTTATATCTCGACATTTTGATCTGTGCATTTACAGGAGAGCATTTTTATTCTGAAGCAGCTTTTCAAGCGCATGGATCCAGCAGTCACCAAGACACTGGGTGATGCTAAGGGAGAAGTGAAACTATCCTTGAAGTATGATAAACGTCGAAGTATGCTCCTAGTCAAAGTGGTGTCTGCAAGGGATCTCAGTGCTAAGGATATCAGAGGACGTTCATCAGATCCATACGTTCAGGTAATTTGAAGGGAGTCTGGAGAGTCAAAAACTCTGGGGATTTGGATGTAACTTATAAATTAAACTTTCTTATATTTTGGTAATAGATATAATCTATAAAAAAATATAATTAAAAAATATATATAATCTCAACATCTATAACAGTTTTAAGAGACAGCATATTTAGAGCATATTGATAAAACTTACAAACAATCTGGTTTTGTCTTTAATTCAGTAAATCCCAAATACTGCATGATGAAAAATGTGCACAGTTGTAGCCTAATCTACAATTTTCATGTTTCTCCACATCTAAATTGATTGATATGTTATCTATTCCTGTTGTAGTTGGAGTTTATCCCTGACCTCCATAGCGAAGGAAAGAAGGCTACACAGTATGTCAAGAAAACCCTTCATCCCACTTACAATGAAATCTTTACCTTCAAATTGAATGAAGAGGACATTGCTGAGACCAGTTGAGAGTGAGAGTCCTGAGTCATGATCCTTTTGGGAAAGCTGACTTCATGGGGAGAATATTATTCACCTTGGGAACATGATTTCAGCGACATCATAACCAGCTGGTTTGAACTGCAACCAGAGGTACAGACTTCAATATTGAAATAGATTATGTGCATCAGCTTTTATTGTTTGATTTTCATGTATTTCATTGATTTATTCATTTATTTATTCAGCCATCCACCATAATGAGCACAGATATTATTCATAACAATAATTTGTTTGGAGTCAATCAAGAAGTAGTTATAAAATCATTTTGAATAATTTCTAATCTAGAGAAATCCATATTTGCATCAATTATTTTGTAGATTCACACTATATCATTAAACTTGACTGAAACTGGTATTGATTTAGCCTGTTCTCAGTTCCCTAAACTGTCACAATGTTTATTTATCATGTCAAACATGTTTAAGTAACACAGCTGAAATATCATATTTGTCTTAGAATTTAAATGAAGAGTTGTGAACAGTTGATAAGAAATTAGTCTGGTGATGCATCTGCAGTTAAGTTTCAATGTCTCACTGTGAACATTCCATATTGTAGACTGATCTGGATATCCAAGGGGAACTTAAATCACCTTGACCTACCAACTACCAGACACCCTGAAGGTCAAAGTTCACAATGCGGAGGGTTGGTCTGCAGGGATCCTAAGAAGATGCCACACCCTTACCTCAAGGCCCTTATCCCTGGTATACACAAGGTGAGGAGACCAAGGTGCAGAAGAACACCTTGGATCCAGTCTGGGAGGAGACCTTTGATTTCACTCTGGCTCAGGAGGAGTTCCAGACAGGTAGGGCCTTTACGTAGGCTAGGTGAAAGCATTTTCATTGGAAAGCAGCAGGATAGGAGTATTAATTGACTTTGAAATATGAAATGTGAATAAATGAATGATTGATCTTGTGGCAATTTCATAAATTGTTTTGAGTTTATTATTTTTCAGCGATAAACATATGATTATGTATTACAGGATTTAAATAAAGTATTTCTTAAAATATGTACTTATTGTATGATATATAAGTGTAAGCAAGGTGCATAGTTTTTGCCTTCTTCCCCCTTCATTAAACTGCTATCTGTACATTGATCACTTAAAGTATTTCTGATTTAAAAAATTTCAAAGAAGTCAAGATTATAAACAAATTTGGGTGAATTAATTATTGTATTACAATATAAGGCTTTGGACCTGTAGATATTGGTGAAAAGTAAATGTACACACAATTTCTACATGTTGAAAATTAGAAGCTGATTTGCCAATTATACTAACTCTTGGTATAACGTGCATTTTCTGTTGAAATAAAAAAAAAAACATCAATTGTTTCCTGGCTCTGCAACAGATTTGTTTTACTTTTCATAACTGCATTAAAAGATAACTTTAAAAAAATTAATTCATGATTTTTTTTTTTTTTTTTTAATCATAATTCTGATAGATATCTGGTACTTCATGTGCTTGACAAGGCCTGGTTGGACAGTGAAGATATGGGACAGGTATTCATTGATCTAGATAATCTAGACATCAATCAGGGATTCTCAGGAAAGTTTCCTCTGACAGACCTGGTAAGATCTTTCATCGTTTGCTTGAACTCTGTAACCAAATGCAATTAGTATCTGAGATGTATGGCATATGCACTGTTTAATTTTGTCAAACTCAGATTTGTTTTTAAGTGACCTCTTATTAAGAATGTTACTAGGTAGATATCCAGTTATGGTTGAGACTTATTGAATTTAATGTTTTGAATACAGGAAATTCAAATTAAGGTGTGTAAATTTCTGTCTGATATTTTTTTTTAATTCCTTTTTTGCTTATTGATATGCTACTGTCAGTTATATGGTTTAAGTAAAGGATACTGGGATGGAAATATATGTTAGAATGAAGTGTGTAAACAAGTTGTACCAAAAATTGCCTTCCATGGATCATTTAATATTCATTTAGAATGATACCTGCTTCACAAGGCGGAATGCCATATCATGGAGATAATATCAATAGAAATGCATGGAAACATTAACAAACTTGCCAAGGCAGTAAGAGTGCTTTATTTGCTCATGTTTTACCTAGCATACTCTTCATCCCGACCAAATTTATACACTCGTCCTGCTGAGAGATACATGTATGTTAGGGAAGGCATAATGATATATTGCTTTGACATTGATTCTGGTCTTTCACAGAATATACATGTATCATATATCCGATTGAAACTTCCTGCGTCGGTGGGGGGGGGGGGGTAAAGTGGTATAGGACTATGGACGAAAGACTATCAGCTATTTGTATGTCTATTCCATTGTAGAAAAACTCTGAGAGGACTAGAACCAAGTGGTCACAGACTGCTACTGTACAGGAGTTCAGGGAGGCTATGTATGCACACTCGGTCTACCGATATCCAGGCGTTGTCTTTCAGAAACACAGAGGCAACAAGGTAAGCATGCTTGCTAGACCCTATCTCAAGAATTATAATATGAATCTACCCAATTGTAGGATAGGAAACCTTTTTTATGTTTGTACTACTTCTTTTTCTTATAACTACTTTGTTAGTCATTTCAGAGTGTTATTAAATGAATATGAGACAAATTAGACCAAAGACCTACTATGTCTGTGTGCAAGCTACATTATGTGGGGTTTATGTTTATTTTCTCAATTTTTTTCTCTCTAGGATGAAAGCCTATACTGATTTACATAATGAAGAACTAATGCAAACCCAATTTTTTTAGTACACATATTTTTGCTATTTCAGACCAGGTGGGATAATTTCTGAGGGCTTAATTTTGCCAGTTTTTAATGTTCTATTCCTATATTAAATAGCCTTGTATTGAAGTAGAAATTTTGACAAGAACTGACTCCTAAAATGAAACTTCTGCTGTGTAGATTAGTCGAAGGACACATAAATAAATGTGGTTTTTTTTTTTTCTATCCAGAAGTTTGTGGTTTTAGATTCAAATTTTAATTCCTGGCAATATGTTAACACCAAATCCCTTTTTTTGTTTTTGTTTCAGGTATTGACAGTCCACAGTCGTAAGGCAGGCTCCTCTGCAAAGGTTCGGATTGTGAATGGAGTGCCAACCTAATCTAAAGACATTCATTATCATGGTAATAATAATAAATAAAATAAAATAAAAACACTGGCTTTTGTGGGCATGAAACTTTCTTGACTGAGATTAGCAAAGTATCAGTTATGTGAAGTGTTTGACTTACAGAAAATTAATTTTGTAATTCTGGAATCCAATTTGTGGATTGACAGAGGTTTGTCATGCTTAGTCCACACAGACATCTGATTGAACACCTTGTTCTCATTTTTGAAAGGCAGTTTTCTGCTAGATTTTTGCTTGATGATATGCATATTGTAAAACAAAGGAAAATAACAGGACAATCATGCTAACTAAATCTGATAATTGTCATAACAGCATACTGATCAGTCTCTTTAAAATAAAAATTTAGGTTTTCACATTTCTTTTAATCTATGGATTTGTTTAGATCCATGACACATTAGAAAGGTTATTTGTTATTTATGTTGTTAGTAATACAAGTACTATGATCTCCAATCATGCAAATTTTGAGTTGAAATATGCACATTTTATTGATGGTTTTCATTATATTTTATGCAAATGTATGTGATAAAAATTATGCAAATTACTAACATGGCCAGCAAGTTATGTGTTTAATTTGGTATGAAAAATTCTGCTCATTCACTAAATTATAAAATTTAGGTAATTATTGCTTAGGGTAATGGTTTTGATTGGGTAAGTATTCTATGGTATGTGACTTGAAATATATGTGGCCTTAAGAGTGCATTGTCTTGGTCTCAAATCACTTCATATTTTTCCTTATTGGTATATCCCAGACAATTTGCTATACATCCAGTCTGTCAATTGCCTATGTGTCATTTTGTCTCATTATGATTAGGGTAAAAGCTGACTGGTATAATGCTTACTTTATGATTATCTAAGATCCATAATTGTTATCAAACCAAATTTACAATTTACAATTTACAATATCCCTATTGTGTATATATAGTTGTGCATAGTATTTTTGAGTGCAAGTGTGAGTAGTGTGTATAGATTCAATAATTACTCATGTAGAGAGGGGATAAAGGGCCAATTACAACTCAAACTTACTATGTGTGAATCATGTTAAATGTAATTTTCTGCAACATGATTTAACAAAAATCAATTTAAGCATCTATTACTTGTCTTAGCATGCAAGATATGAAGGAAGGGAAATCAGTTTCGATACTTTTTGTAGCTCTGTTTGTGTGAACTATATATTTTGTTTTGAGTTACATTTATCTGTATTCCCCTTCTATCAACAGAAAATATGTTGGTCCTAAAGAGATGGCCAGATTAATAGTACAGTACTTGGTACCATTCAAATCAACATGATTCTTATGAGAGAAATAAAACATTAAAGGAGGAGTCCGGGCTGAAATGAAAAAGTTTTGTAAAGTAAAGTAAAATTTAACAAGCACATTACAGAAAATTTCATCAAAATCGGATGAAAAATAACAAAGTTATGCATTTTTTAGGTATTGAATTTTTTTTGTAAAACAGTTCTTGGCAGG
>CALNVZ010002100.1:25406993-25417480 GCA_940671915.1 Paracentrotus lividus | reverse complement strand
ATTTAATGATTTACGATACAAGTAAACTTCAGGATTTTTTTTTTACTCTGGATTGTTGGATAAAGTCATTGGATTTTGAATACTGATCACATTTGTGTAAACAAGAACATGTACACATGTACTTTTTTTCACAAAAATCAACATGAAAATGTTATGCGCTAATGCACGTTTGATTTAGCAAGAAGGGAGAAATAACGCTGTTACTGAAAATCTTTTGCGTGTGTAGGTATGAGAAACAGAGGATGGTTGACAAGGAGCTATGGGAAGCTATGGGTTCCGCTGGACTGCTTGGTGTAGACATTCCTGATGCACAGGGAGGTATAGGAGGAGATCTATTGATGGCTTCCATCGTCTGGGAGGAACAGTAAGTTTAGATTCTTATTGCATTTGGTTTGAGAGAAAGTTTTCCTTTTAGTTTTCCTCAATACCAAGAAAAGTCATAGAAATACTTTCATTTCATTTAGTGGGAAAAAAACACCCAGATTTTCAGGTGTGGAGGGCTTATTAGACAATGTAGTAGAAAGTTATTCTGTCTATTAAATGTTCTGTTGAACATGAGGAAATATCTGTTGTAAAGTCCTCCCAAATCTCACCCTGATGACAAGCATTCAGGCAAATTCATAAACAAATCCATTACCTCCACGTCTGTAAAATATGTTACATACATCCTTGGAAATAATAACTAGATCATGTCTTAATAATTTTATTCTGGTGACTCATTTTCATATATAAATTTTGTTTCATATTTGGGAAGGAAGTTATTGTTCTCTTATCGAACCTCCTAACCTCCTTCTTTTCCTTCAACACCTCTTATTGAAAATACTGTAATTGCCATTTTCAATTGACAGGGCTTATGTGAATTCAGCTGGCACAGCGTTTCCCATGCACAGTGACATTGTGATGCCTTACATCAGTGAGTACGGTACCCCAGAACAGATTGAGAAGTTCATACCAGCCATGACAGCCGGAACCAAAGTGGGTGCCTTGGCAATGACAGAACCTGCAGCTGGAAGGTATGATTCAAAATGTGTACTTGTGGAGAAAACATACTTATAATATATTCAACGAAAATATATATATGTGAAAGTAGGGCTTGACAGGATTACGAAAGGACCCCAACCTATATAAACTATAGATACCCTGCATTGACAATGTTTGAGCAGTGGCTACATATAAGCAGATAATAAAACTGATGCATTCAATCTGAATGACATATCAAGAAGTTGGGGTGTAACCCTTCAAACTAACTTTAAGTGCCATTTTAACCTATAACCTACTTAATTTTCACCTATAACCTACTTAATTTTCACATGCCAATGTGCTTATTATGGAATAACCAGGCTCTGTAGTGGATTGCTTAAGTAAAGGGTGAACACCACCGAAATCATGACAAATGAAGCATTTTGTATAACAGTATTGCTCAAACCCATATTTGAGGAAAGCATTGATGATATGTATGCAATCTTTATTGACAGCAAGTGGTACAAGGTCCACATAGTAATTTTGTTGACATACTGATTATGTAACACCGAATTGTTGAACACCATTGTCATTGTTCATGAAAAAGGGGGAACACCATCCTTTGGTGGTTTATTCCTTGCGAATACCACAAGAAATAAGTTGATCATAGTGAAATAAGTGAAAAGGTCTTTCTCACTATAAATATTCTCTAATTTTGTGATGCTACTTCAGATAAATGTGCACTTACATGTAAAATACTGATTAAAGGTTTGGGTTTAGTGGCTGTTTTGTTTTGTTTTGTTTTGTTTTTCCCTCTCCATAATGGTAAACTGTTCTTGCTCATGGTACATTGGATTCTTTCAGTAATCCGTATGCAAAATACAGGGTTCCCACGGTCATGGAAAAACCTGGAAAATCCTGGAAAAATTTGTGGTCATGGAAAGTCAGGGAAAAGTCAGGGAATTCGGAAAATTTGTGAAGAGTCATGGAAAGGGGATTTTGGTCATGGAAAAGTCATGGAATTGCATTTAGCTCTTGGCTATGGCAGCTTTCCAGTTTGTCGTGTCTCGCAACTCTCATACTCTTTTATCATACTCTGCTATTATAATTGGTGTTCATGATTTCCATTTTTCCCAGTTTTGTGATTTACACTTTCAATATAATTGCAGTGTTAGTTGCCGGTGCCTACTGCTCTGATCATGATTTGTTCCTTGGGGTACTTAGTGTTAGGACTAGTGCGGTTGAAATAACATTTAATAAAGGTTTTTGTGAATATAACACAGCCGCAATCCACATTCCTCACTCAAAATACTCATGGATGTAAACAAATTGATCACTCCTGACATTCAATTCGGACAACCAGACTACAGCAAATTTCATCTATTTGCAATGATATTATATATAAGATGCCGATCAGTCAATGTATTTTTAACCGTATCAGGACATCTCCCCCGGAGGACAACTCCCCCGGGGACAATTCCCGGAGGACAGCTCCCCCGGAGGACATAGGGTTAGGGTTAGGGTTAGGGTTAGGGTTAGAGTTAGGGTTGTCCAAGGGGGAATTGTCCTCCGGGGGAGCTGTCCTCCGGTAATTGTCCCCGGGGGAGTTGTCCTCCGGGGGAGATGTCCTAGAACCATTTTTAACATGTCATATTTTGTCACCAGTTTTGCTTGTTTAGTTTTTTTTTTTCAGAGAATTTAAATTTCAAGTTTTGTACAATTTTACTCAACATTCATGGCAATTAGTTGACATATCAAGTCACAACTGATCAATCACTACCAACATGGCTATCAGAACATAATACATCCAAAGGGTTCTGAATCTCTTAGTTACACAAGATGTTTCAATTGCTGTTTTGGTGTCAATTAATGTGTCCTCTCCAGAAAAGTTACTTTTAAAATGAAGTTTAATGAAATATCAAAATAGGCATCAAATGTCAAATTTTCAAGATTTCCTTATGATTTTTGGACCATAGAGAGAAATACAGTTTTTTAATTTAGCTGGTGTCCTCAAATTGCATCACAAATGCCCTCATTTTTTGCAAAAACATTGACTGATCGGCATCTTATATATAATATCATTGCAAATGGATGAAATTTGCTGTAGTCTGGTAGAGTGAAATGCAGCACTATGTTGAGAATTTAGGATGAGGATGTCTTTGTTAGCCTTTTTTTCATGTCACCTTATTGTAAAACTGAAAGGTCACTCTTTTGTAACGATTGGCTCATGTGTGTCATATGTAAAGTGTTTTGTCTTCATATGGGCAATTCCACAGAAATCCGGACAAGGATGCCGGAAATTCAAAATGATATTTGGTTAAAATTATTTTGATTTTCAAAAAATACATGAGTTGAAGTTTTGAGAATCAATAAAATTTTTCCCGATGGCGGCCATTTTCACTTTCTAATCATGCGCTGAAGTATTCCAATATTTTTTTTCTATAGAAAAGCTATATTAACAAGAAACTCATTTTTATTTTCTCAACTAAACCGTTTCTGTTCCCGATAATCTTTCACATGAATAAAGTTGTTAGAGAGACACTTTATCAAACTGTATTTAAAAAAAATTGGTTCAATTGTGACTTTGGTCAAAAACTTAGATTTAATCAACCCTCATTTGCAGTGTAACGTCAGTTACCGAAAACATGAACTTGTTAATTTTTTTCCGCAACGGAGACAGTATCAACTATGCCAATTAACATTTCTAATATATGACTGCATCTCATTATTATCAATAGCTAAGCTTCGGATATTCAACATACAATCAAGTCAAAATTGACAACCAATATGTGTAACGTCAGTTACCATGACCTAGTGTAACGTCAGTTACCATGATGCCATTATCGTTTCATAGAAAACAATTATAATTTGGACTCATGTATGCATCTGAACTAAATACCACTGCTTAAACTAACCATCTAACAATAAAAAAGACTGCCAGTGCCAATGGTAACTGCTTCTTTTAATGATTTAAGAGTTTGGAAACCCCTGCAGTGTACATGTACAGGTAAGCCCCTCCATATCTTTAGATTTTTCAGTTGATTATCTATTGGTGTGATCAAGGTGCCATTGCTATATATTCTGAATTTTGAATATGAGCCTATAATTTCAAATGTTATGATAAATCTAAATGAAATTATTAGTTGTATTTTAATGTAAATAAATGAAGGAAAAAAAAAAGAAAAGAAAGAAAGTATGATCATAGCTCCAATGTCTGTGCATCTGCTTAGATGTAAGCATACATGTAATTTGTGGCAGAACAAAGCACAAAACAAACACTTTACTTTAACAGGATTTCATTTTTGATACCCAGACGAACAGTAATTTTCAGTAAATTTCATTACCTAGCTTTGAAATTTCGCATTTTATGACTGCGGATCACAACTGTACAAAATGCGTTAAACGGAAATTACTGTTGCCGTTATAAGATTGAATTGAGGAAGAAACTGTTTAAAACTGATTTTAAAAATCAATTCACCTAAGAACTGTTGTGTGCTGTGAGGATTTAGAATCAACGAATTATAATAAAGGCACCTTTTTTAATAATTCTTCCAAGATTCACATGCACTACACACAAAAATACATGTGTGGGACATCCTACAAGTATTAATCAATCACAATACTATTTTAGAGTTTTTAATGTCTTAATACTAAAAAATTCCCTTGTTTATAATATATGTGATGGAATTTAGTTCTTAAAAGCAGTAAGAAATAAAATTTTCAAAATATTCTGTACAAACCCTATAGGAAATATATGTGTAAAACTGTCATGGTCACAGTGTTGTTTTAACTGAATAAGAGGAAAATGATTACATCACTTCTTATTTTGCCAATCTGTTGCCTAGAACATAGGTATGATATCATATCAAACACAGAATCCTCAGAAGCCCGGAACACAAAATATTTTGATCCAATTCAAAATTGGGGTTTTACATATGTAAAGTCCATAGAAGATGTAAGGGTAACGTCAGTTACGTAACGTCAGTTACCGACATGTCTTCACAAAAGTTTCCCCAGCATAAACAAAAATAATGAAAATCTCTCCTTATTTTGCAAATCTGTTCATAAGGACCTAGGTATGATGACATGTAAGACTTATCATTATGACATGTCATGGACATGAGATATTGAGATTTGATCAAACACCATGATTTTGCATGTCGTTTTCTGTAACGTCATTACCGACACGTTTTTGCTTGGCGTTTCAATGGAAATAATGTATAAGTTGAATTTTTAGACAAAACTTCTTCCTTTACACTTACTTATTTAGGTATATTAATTTGAAGACCCACGTATTCTTATTTATGTGACTGCAGTACAAACAATGTAGAAAATTCTGGTTGTGTGTAACGTCAGTTACCGTGGAATTGCCCATATAATTCAGGGTTCCCACAGAAATTCGAAAACAAAATTCCATGACTTTTATGTGGAAGTTTTGTAGCAACTGTGAATTCAGGATCCTAACTTATGCCTGGAAAAATTGACATTTACATATACAATGTATTATATAGTTCACTTTTGTGACAAGATCTGCATGCTGTGTTCTGAAAATTTGGAAATAAATACAACACAAAAAGAAAGTTCCCCCTATTTCAAACAGCAATTATTTTTAAAATAGGAGAAGTTAAAAAATCTCATTATATGTCCATGTAGGAAATTTAATTAGCTACCATGGGAGCGCATTTTAGGAAATATGAAGTCGTGCTTCAATGAGCAATGGTTGAATGCAAAAATGTCAATTTTTGAAGTTCACAAGCCTAAAATCACAACTTTGATTCAATGACAGCGGACCAATTTTTAGATTTTAAACATTTCACGAATCAGAATGTACGCAAAACATGCTTTCAGACATACGGAAAGGACATTTGCTTAAAATTTCACAGTGAGTGAGCATGCAGCAAAAATGCCAAAACTGTGATTTTTACTTCTTTGCCATGGTAAAATTTATCAAATATGATGAGATTCATGTCTAGGAAGAGTGTTTTTAACTTTTGCAAAATATTTAAATCAATTCACGGTTGAATGAACACCATAAAATACCATGTGCAAAACACTAATGAAGTATTCTTTCCATTTTGTACGCTAAAAATCATATGAATATCTGTTTTTGTATTATTTTTATGACCATTGTATGTGTGTACATGATCCTGTTGCATTTATTAAAAAATTCATGCTTCAGTGAGCTCGTGGCACTGGAAAAGCTGTTTTTTTTATTTAGAGACCCAAATTAAATTGCTTACTTTGTTAAAGATACAAAAAAATGTATGTGCCAAGTTTCAAGAATTAACTCATAGTATAACAAACAAAAATTGACAATGAAAATGGGAAATAGTTTACTTTTGTTCACTTTTTTGTTCAAACTCTATACATGAAGTCAATAATGTGAGGAAATCAATAATGAACAAAAGTCAAATACATGTATTGTCCATTTTCATTGTAATTTTTGGGGTTTTTATACTGTGAGTAAATTCTTGAAACTTTGCACAAATCTTTAGAACGTCATTAACTAACAGGAACTTAGGTCAAATTAAGAATCGGACGTGCCATTAAGTCATGCCAGGGCCATAAACTTTCTTCCTTTTTTAATGTTTTTCTCATATCTTGTGTTCACTGAAGCATAACAATTTCGGGATTTTTGCGAAAATGAATCAAATGAATACTTTTAAACAAATTGTTATGGTTAAGCAAAGTAAGCAATTTACTCTCTAATAATAAAAAAAAAAGCTTTTCCAGAGCCACATGCTCACTGAAGCATGGATTTTTAAATAAATGCAATATAATCATGTACACACGTGCACCTGTCGTAAAAATAATACGAAAACAGATATCCACATGATTTTTAGTGTACAAAATGGAAAGAATCCTTACCTAGTGTTTTTCACATGGTATTTTATGGTGTTCATTCAGCCGTGAATTGATTTAAATTTTTTTGCAACAGTTGAAAACACTCTGCCTAGAAATGAATCCCATCATATTTGAACAAGTTTACAATGGAAAAGAAGTAAAAATCACAGTTTTAGGCATTTTTTGCTGCATGCTCACTCAACCGTAAAATTTTGCGCAAATATCCTTTCCGTATGTTTGGAAGCATGTTTTGCGTACATTCTGATTCGTGAAATGTTTAAAATCTTAAAATTGGTCCCATATCATTGAATCAAAAGGCGCGGACCCACTGGCTTTTTAGGATGATTTGCGTATGAATTGCGGATTGTTTGTTTTGTTTTTGTTTTTTGTTGCGGATGAACGAAATTTATATACGCAACTCATGCGCAATTAATCCTCCCGCCAATGGGACCGGGCCTAAAGTTTTGATTTTAGGCTTGTGAACTTCAAAAAATGACATTTTTGCATTCAACCATTGCTCACTGAAGCATGACTCCATGATTTTTCCTAAAATTCGCTCCCATGGTAGCTAATTAAATTCCCTACATGGACATATAATTAGATTTTTTAACTCCACCTATTTTAAAAATTATTGATATTTGAAATAGGGGGAACTTTCTTCTTTTTTTTTGTCTTGTGTTTAGTTCAAGGAAATCTGTCAGTTCAAAAAAATTACATGAGTTTGTGTTCAAGATAATTTTGAATTTTGGGTGTTGGTGAAACGAAAATGGTACCCTGGGCAGAAACTGCCCATATAAATGATAATAGATGTACATGTCATGAGTAAGATAGTGGGTGGAACGGATGGCTGTGAGGGGAGGTGGAGGCCATCATAACGTGATTTTGGAAACCTTGCCAGAAAGGAAGTCATGGAAAGCATCAATTTAGTCATGGAAAAGTCATGGAAAAGTCATGGAATTCTGTTTTCAAATTTCTGTGGGAACCCTGAAAATAAAAGATGGACCATTTGTACCTCACTGTTGCAATGCTGTCCAAAAAAAAAAAGTGAAACCACCTGAAACCACAAGAAAATCACCATTTCTTGTTTATATTGAGCAATCACTGTTGGAAACTATTTTTGAAAGTAAATGATCTTTTGATTATCTTATTCTGAGAGGTTACAGGGAAACCTATTTTTAACTGTTATTAAAGGTTGCGTTGTGGTTGCATCTACAGTGGATGATGGTTGTTAATAATTTCTGTTGTCTTAACAAGTGATATTTTATTTGAAGAATACAGATAGAAACAAATAATCTTAAATTTGTTTATTTACAGTGATTTACAGGGGATAAAGACCACAGCCAAGAAGGATGGAGATGACTACATACTAAATGGAAGCAAGGTAAGCAAATCTAATCTGATCAAGATGCAAGGTATTTTCCTCATATTCTTCTTTGCTTTGATTGATTAGTTTTTTTTACCTTACTGCAATGAAATAGAATATCATTTATTGACATCTTCCAATAAAAATTAAAAATATTCTATCCAGGTGATATGTATTGCACAAGCAACCAAAGGAATCTAACCGAGGAACTTGGTATTGGGCTTAATGCCTACCAAAATGAACTAATACATCGACAGGGTTCAAACTAGGGATCTACCCATTACAAGATATTTATGAATGACCTAGAGGACGCAACTACCTGTATAGTCAGCAAGTTTGCAGACGACACTAAGCTGTCCAACCCAGTCGCTGATGACCAAGACATACAGAGATTGCAAGAAGACTTGAACAAACTTATAGCGTGGTCAGACACATGGAGAATGAAATTTAATATCGACAAGTGTTCTGTGATGCATATTGGTCATAATAACCCCAAACATGAATACCAAATGAATGGACAAATACTCAGGTGTACAACAGAAGAAAAAGATCTTGGGGTGTGGATAACGGATGACTTAAAAGTGGCAAAGCAGTGTGCAGTAGCAACAAAGAAAGCAAACCAAACACTTGGGATGGTAAAACGCTCGTTTCGATACAGGAGTCCTGAAATAATCACACAACTCTATAAGTCGTTGATCAGACCCCACCTTGACTACTGTATCCAAGCATGGAGACCCCACCTCCAGAAAGACATCAAACTGTTGGAAGGAGTGCAGAGACGGACTACCAAGACTGTTCCTTGCATTAGACACCTTACATATGAAGAGAGACTGAAGAAACTGAACCTCACTACACTAGAAGTTAGACACAGAAGAGCAGATCTAATTCAAGTCTACAAGATCTTCAACAACATGGACAAAATTAACCCAGGAGAAATCTTCCAACTTGCCACACATCAGAGTACAAGAGGACACTCGCTGAAAATCCAGAAACAACACATGAGAGTTGATGTCCGGAAGTACTCGTTCAGCCAAAGGGTCATCCAAGACTGGAACAATCTCCCTCCCTCAGCAGTACAGGCACCATCACTAAACAGTTTTAAAACAGAAATACAGTCATTTTTGGGTTACTAAGGGCGAATAGCCCCCCTCACCCTTGCCGCACTACAATCCACTTCGGTACACCACCAAGATGGAATGTGCGGCCCTTCAGTAAGTTCAGTAAGTTCAGTAAGATCACG
This sequence comes from Paracentrotus lividus, assembly GCA_940671915.1. Taxonomy (NCBI): domain Eukaryota; kingdom Metazoa; phylum Echinodermata; class Echinoidea; order Camarodonta; family Echinidae; genus Paracentrotus; species Paracentrotus lividus. The sequence goes on along the minus strand of CALNVZ010002100.1, from coordinate 25,408,073 downwards.
GCTCTACCGACTGGGCTGTCATGACTTCTTGTTAGTAAGAGATCATTAAAAATATGTATTGCATTATGTATTTTTCCCTTCTATATGAAGCACTGGTTATAGGGCCATGAATGTAGAATAAGAGCACAATGCAGCAATTACGCACTAGTGCATGCTATCAAAAAAATCCTCAGGATATTATATATGAGGAAATGTGTTGTTCTTTCTATAATGTTGACAATTTATTATTAAGAACCTTGTGGGGATGAGAGTTTGTGTTTATATGTATTAAAGACTCTATATCTTGTTTTATATACCCAAGGTATTCATCACCAATGGTGTCTTGTCTGATGTGGTGATTGTCGTAGCCATCACAGACCTGGGTGCTCAGAAGAAGGCTCATGGTATCAGTCTCTTCTTGGTTGAAGCTGATATGCCAGGTTTCACCAAGGGTAAACCATTGGAGAAGGTTGGACAGAAGTCTACGGTAAGTCATCATGTCACCAAACACATTTCATTCGCAGAGCAAGGTATTCCAAAGTTATTATTAGGAAACTTGCTTCATGTAACATGTAGATTTCTGGAACCATACACTAACAGTTTTTGTGCTCTTTACTAATTCAGTCTAGTAATGGTAGGTTGAAGATTTTGTACCCTGTCCATTTATTTGTGATTAAATTATTTTCCTGAAACTATCAATTTAGATAATAACTTTCATTCAAAATAATTGTAAAGAACCATAAATATTGGTCTGAAATAGATTATAGACAGTTTCTTATTTTTAATATGAATCAATTTTTCATTTATTTTCTTCTTCTTTATCTTCGTTTTCACCCATAGGATGCTGCTGAGCTGTTCTTTGAGGATGTCCGTCTCCCAGCCAGTGCACTGCTTGGCCCTGAGAACCAAGGCTTCTACCTGCTAATGAATCAGCTACCTAGAGAGAGGCTTATCATTGGAGTAGGATGCCAGGCACATACAGAGTTCATGTTTGAAGAGACCAGGAACTATGTCAGGCAGCGTAAGGCTTTTGGCAAGACGCTGGGCAATATCCAGGTATATCACCTTGTCTTATTCACCTTTGAAGTCAAATGTCGTTAT
>CALNVZ010002100.1:25393777-25405359 GCA_940671915.1 Paracentrotus lividus | reverse complement strand
TCGTTATGCTGTTGCCCCCCCCCCCCCACCCCCATTGAAATATAATTATTTGATGAGTATCTGCCTATATCTGATGAGCTATCAACTTATTAGCATAAACATAGCCCATACTTTTTAACTCCACCATGTGAAAGGGTATACCGGTATGCACAACATTAAAAGTTTATACTCTATATTGATAAAATGCTGGAAGTTTTATTCATTTTTTTCCCACAATTTCTTTAATTTCCTTGTACTTATCATCATGGCATAATAACTTGTTTGATTGAATGGATTGACCGTGGACACTTGTTTCAGTATGTTGGTGAATATGAATTTATAAGTAACAACAGCAATTATATAATGGAAACATTAAGTAATGATATACAAGTTTGAATACAATAATTACAATTTATAAAATGTTGTAGATAATAAGATCTAATGTTGTACATGTTACAAAGCATAACTCTTCAATATGTACTTGGATTTTTGTCCCCGAACGAAGTTCGAGTAGGGGACTATGAAACGGTCCGTTGTGTATGTGTGTATGTTGTGTGGTGTGTGTGTGTGTGTCCGTCCATCATCCGATCCGTCCGTCCTTGCGTTCCGTTATGTGATCAAAATCTTCATTTGCTACTCCCTCACCATTTTCATCCGATTTCGATTCCGTTAGCTTTATATGATAGCACTAGGTGATGGCTTCAAACTTCTTCACAGGAATTTTGACCTTGACCTTTGACCCTGATTTTTGACCTATATTGTACATTGGTTACAAAATGCTACTTCCTTCGCCATTTTTCATCCGTATTTCGATTTTTTTTTTTTTGCTTTATGATATAGCACTAGGTGAGGCTACAAAACTTCCTTCACGGAATTTTGCTTTTGGACCCCTTTGACCTTCGACCCTTGATTTTTGACTATATTGTACATGGTTACAAAATGCTTACTCCTTCGCTATTTTCTCATCCGATGTTCAATTTTGTTTGCTTTATATGATATTAGCACATAGGTGGAGGACTACAAAAATTTCTATTGGAATTTTGACTATTGACCCCTTGACCTTTGACCTTTGATTTTTTGACCTATAGTTGTACATTGGTTACAAAATGCTATCCTTAACGCGATTTTTCATCCGATTTCGATTTTGTTTGCTTTATGATATAGCACTAGGTGAGGACTACAAACTTCCTCACGGAATTTTGACTTTTGACCCCTTTGGCCTTTGACCTTGATTTTTTAACCTTTATTGTACATTGGTTGCAAAATGCTACTCCTTCGCTATATTTTTCATCCGATTTCATATTTGTTAGCTTTATATGATAGCACTAGGTGATGGCTTCAAAACTTCTTCACAGAATTTTGACCTTTTGACCTTTGACCTGATTTTTTACCTATATTGTACATTGGTTACAAAACTGCTACTCCTTCGCCATTTTTCATCGATTTCGATTTTGTTTGCTTTATGAAATATAGCACTAGTAGTGAGGACTACAAAACCGCAACACAAAGAAAAGCCTTCATGCGTACATACCTTGAAATATACCTTGAAACATACTTTGATGGCCACATCTCACTGTCTTCATGGCAGAGTGTACAGATAAGTGTGGTAGAGTTGAGAAGCTCATTACAGCCCATTCAAAAATCCAATTTTGATAATTGTTATATCTTGAATTGCAGGAGTGTTCGTGCGCTCAACTGTGGCAGTGGGAGTTTATTCCATTGATCGACAACCCTTTGGCTAAAGAAGTGTTTCCTTATATCCAGTCCGATCGTTGCTTGGCAGATTTAAGAGAGTGCCCTCTGGCTTCTCACATACTCTGCTCTCTGAAAATATTTCATATTTGATTTCTCCATTTGTGTTATCATTCTATATGTTTCAATGAGGTCTCCCTTTCCTCCTCCTTTCCAGTGTTTAAACTTGGCAGCCTGTCTTCATACGAGAGTTTACAGATATCACGTATCATTTTCGTAGCTCTTGCTTCAGACCTTCTCTAGTAATTTCTTATTAAATTTATTACATAATTTCACAATAGCTTGTAGAAGCATTCTTTTTTTTATTTATTTGAAACATTTTCTGTAGCTTTTACTTATATTTTGGTATTGTATAATTGTCTAGGAATACAGAGAATTGACTTTTCGTTTTTTATCTTTCATGTGCGATGATAAATGGGAATTTATACTTATTGCGGGGACATATATATTCCGCATCGTCGTAAATAGGTCCATGCGTGTTTAAGTTGAGGCCCATTTGTTTCGATGTTGAACACACTCAAATTATTTGTGGCCTAAATCGAGGCGCAATTTTCACTGAAAGGTGTGCTACTAACTCTTTCAAAAAAACTTACATAAAGTCATTATACCCATAAAAGTATACGATTTTCTTCAGCTTGAATGTTGAGTGAAGTTCAGAAATGCACTTATAAATCAATATTTATAATTATTCATTGCACAATGGATTAGAAGTAAATATAGAAAAAATCTACTTTTGAGGGAGTGAGTAGATCTCGTGAAACCTAAACACTTTTTGTCAGGTACATGCTCAAAAAGCATGGCCAATTACTGTAATCAAGGGTAATTAAAAGTTACCGTCCGCTGATAATGTAATAAACTATCAAAATCAAGCGTACAATTGACTTATTTCAGCATGCGGTGTACATTTCAATCCAAACACATCTTCTGTGAACTTGAATCTCTTCCTTCTCTTCCTCTTCTGAAAATCCTAGGTCCAACCCTAGGTTAAACCCAGGGTTGAAACCATGGATTTTGCAGAATCCACCTTTGTGAATTCGGGCCATTATGTTAGGATATGTGATATCTCAGCGGTAACGTACCTGGATTTCCAGGATCAAATGTCTTTGTGTGAGTGCCCTTTGGAAATTCATTAATCCTTTTTACCAAATCCCTTGGATTTAATTCAAAACTGTATATCTACATCCCAAACCTACAGTCTGTAAAAGCATTTGAATAATATCTTAGCAGTTATGTAAAATATCAATAACATTAAATACAACACAAATTCTTGTGAAGATAACCTTAAAAAAATGAGTTAAGCATTTTACACTTTTTTCGAGCAGTCAGGTTAAATGAAGTTGATCAAATGAAACAGAATTTCTCTTTTGATTGTTATGACCTGAAATATGTGAGTCATTTTCCAAGCCATTGTACAATCAAGGACTTTCATATCAAAAGGATCTGGTTGTCACATTTATGATAAGTGTATTCTGTAACTTGTTTTGTTCAATCTCATTGACTAATCCATCTTTAGAATTTACTTGTTTCTTTATGAATACAATAGATGGAGGATGTGGGCCAAAAATCAATTAAATCCAATGACACTTTCATTTTGTTTCTTAATCTCTTTTTAATTGGTTCACTCTCAAGAGCAGAAGGTGTGATCCTTTGAAACCCATACAAATCTTTAACTTTAGATGTAACGGATCTCTGTATCCACAACATTCAATTTGAAGGGGTTACATTTGAAGTATGGAATAGAAGATAGAACAAATTTAGTGATTTGTTTTTGTTTTTCTTCCAGGGGCTCTGATATTGTCAACAAAGTAGCAACAGAATGCCTTCAGCTCCACGGTGGATGGGGTTACATGTGGGAGTACCCCATTGCTAAAGCCTTCTGTGATTCCAGAGTAGGTGCTATCTATGGTGGTAGCAATGAGATCATGAAGGAACTCATCTACAGACCTATCGTAGCCTCCAATTAAGTGAGCGAAAAGCACTTGCAATATGTGCCGTTGAAGTCTTTCCTATTTGGGGTGGATGTGAAAAGAACTCATTCCGATTGCCCGTATCTTGACTCCAACAAAAACCTTTGATTGAGTGATGGGAAGAGTATGATTAAAGGTTATTAAATAACCGAGGTGGTGGACAAATATGAATTACTAATATTTTTGAATAACCAGATCTTATTATTAAAGAAGTCACCTACAAATTACTCCTGCAACACAGGGATCAAGTAAGATACTAGATTTCAGATTGTATATCTATCACCAAGTGTACATAGTTTGCTCTGGAATGTTGTAATAAGCACATGTAGAGTTATTAACAAAGAGGATTTGATGTACCGATTTGTGACTAAAAGGAGCTGGATATATAATATATTTGTCACAAATCTGCATCAGAATTGTACATTCAGGACCCCGTAATACAAAAGTTTGAAATCAATTGCAAATGTGCATGCAACTATGCCCCTTGATTGGCCATTGCAATTTTCCAATTGATTGCAAACCTTTTTACCACGGAGTCCAGTTCATAAATAATTTTTACGTGACCAAATATGGGTTTATTAAAATTTTATAATTTGATGAAACTTTTGTTAGTTTGTTTGTCTTCACTTATATACTTGTCATAGTCTAATTTTCAATTTATGAAAATAAAATGCTTGTTTTATTAGTTTTTACCATGTTGCCAATGTATAAAGAAATGGTTAAAGTGTCATTCATTTCTTGAATTTTACGAAGTAATATATAATTGATTCATACTAAATTAAATGTGTAAGAAAAACTTTGTGAGTAAAACTCACTACCGTACATATTGGGACAAGTCCTTTTCATGGAAAAAAATTATATTTGATTTATATAACAAAACAAAGTTACCAATTGGTAACTTTTTTTGTTTACTATTTACCTCATGTACAGAAGGTATTTATTTATTTTAAAAAAGTATTAACAAGGTCTGTTTCTAAAACTTATTATATTTTCCTTACTTTACAGTTATGGTAATGAGTTGTACTTTCAATATGGTAGACTCTTTGACCTGTAACATTAAACCTCAAAGCATATTAGACAGGATTGTACATTATATTATTAAGGCTGTATGAACGCACACCCAGGGTACCGTATATTTTTGTTAATAATTTATACCTTTGCATGTACATTCCCAGGTGGAACATGCTTGCTAAAGAAAACGGCCGATTTGAATTTATTCGCACAAATTTGACCGAAAGACATAGTATATTGAGTAGTCACTTGTATACATTCGACTCCCGTCCAACCCGGTTATCTGGTTGAAATAAAAATCTTGCTATAAAAAACATAGGCCGGGCACATATACAAATGTGCACGTTTGAAATTAGGATAAGGTCAATTGGCTCATTAGAAGGAAACTTCTTGTATCTGTGCTCGTTACAACGGGAGTGGGATGTACCGATTTTTTTTTTGTGATTGCACACTGTATTTCTGTCAGTTTAACTTTTGTCTCAAGTATATTAATATTGTATTGATATTGTATACCAGATTATCTGCACATATCACAGATTAGCTTGCATTAGCAAGACAAAGGGCATATATACAGCACCTAACATTTCATGTTGTGTTGTACCATTTTCAAAATAAATAAAAAGAAGAAGAAGAAAATGAACCATTTAAATCTTCAGTATTTAGATTGTATTTCACAGGATGAATGTTTATCTTTGATTTGCCAATATGTGAAAGGAGTATATGTATGAATTAATTAAATATGTGATGAAATCAATGTGTGTTCATATAGTGTTTTTTATCTGTTTATTGTTTGATTATAGTTTGATTGAGTTCTAATATCATTTTTTTTTAAAGTAAGTACATGCACCTGGCACAAGGGATTAAAATGCACAATATCACGTTGTACAAATATTTTGGGGAGTTTTTTTGTTTCATTCAAAAAGGAACTAAACCCATTCTGCAAATTCTGATTTCCAAATTTTAACCATGGCCCTGTAATCAATGTGATTTTTGCACACAACCTGCAGATATTGGTCTGAATCTTTCAACAACAAAAAATAAATAGACTTTCATGGATGTTCTTGGATTTGAACTGACTACAAATCATAATTGTGGGGGGGGGGTAATTTCTTCAAAATTTAAATGTTAACTTTTCTATTTTCAAATTCGTTTTCAGAATAGCATTTATACACATTTTATGCTCTACCAATATGTGATGGGGATAATGGATGATTGGACAATGAAAAATTAAAAGCAATAGCTAGATTTTTCAAATTGTGAATTAAATTGTCTAAGGCTATTGCACTCCCATGATGTATACCAAAATTAAATAATACAGATGAAATTTAATTAAAAAAGATATCTGATATAACAAGTTTCCACTGTATAGCTCTCTGTACAGTGGTGAATGAGAAGTTGATGATTTACTCAAAATCTCTTCATTTGTTAGCCATTAGATGACATGTTAAGACAACCACAGATTTAAAATGACATGGGACATTTTAACCTTTTAACCAAGCTATGCTTAAAGTTATGCATTGCTTTTCAAACAACCTGAATATGGCAAGGCAAGGCAAATGGGAGTTCAAGTTGATCACAATTTAATCGACAATTGAAATAAAGACACAGTTTGTCAAAAATTCAATTTGTTGTAAAGTAATACATAACTTTATGCAAAGCTTGGTGAAATGTCCCCAGAACACACTTCACTGTAAAGATAAAATCTCAAACATTTCCATTTTCTCAGTTTTAAACGTCTGCTTTTATTTGGTCATGTTACTATGCAGATAAAAAGCCACATATATAATATCAAAATAGCTTGGGGCAAAATCAATATCACACAATGTAGTAATATAGTAAATTCAATTGTAACAAAGAGGCAAAATCTAATATTTAAATCTATTTCACAATTAAACTCAGAATATAGAAGTTGCAAGGTGGATGTCATTTTGTTTAAGAACATTATAATAAAGAGAATGTCATATGCCTTCACAATTCATTGGAAGTAATTAAACACCACACTATGTTCAGAGTATACAGAATCTGTTTTTTAAATGTTTTTCCTGTTTATTGACAAAACAAAACTGAATTGTCAATAAAATTTGCTCTCCTGAATAGTGAAAGCTCTATTTTATTTGACATGAGGAAGTTCTTTCACAATTCCAGAGATACAGTGTGATGAATACAGTTCTTTCCTGCAATGAATTATCTGAAACAATGGTTCACTTCAAGGTTTGATCATACCAAGCAAATTCAAATATTGGTTCTAGTACCAGCTAGATACCACAGTACTACAATAAAAAATAACTAAACTTGAAGGACAAAAAGTATTCAGTACTACATATACCACAAACAAAAAGCTTATAAAACGATAAACATGTATGCTTTCAGGTTGGCCCCATAATAATTGAATAAGATGTTCTCATACATAGACACCATTGTTCTTATTTACAAATTTGTGAGAGGTGCAATGTTACTGTATTTACTAAGGCGAATTACTTACTTTTAAGACATCTCATCTCATACACTAATCATATTTCAGTGGTTAGAGCTGGAGCAAATCTCGGTTAATATTTGACATAATGAGCATTTTCTGTGCATCATCGGCAAATATAATTGAATTTAACGACAAATTTTGAGTATGAAATAAATACATACATCTCGATAAAATGGAATCAACAAATTATTGAAGAACATAAAACAAAAATGAGAAAACAAAATCTTAAAGAAATGGGAAAGAAACACATGTAACAGTAAAATACAATAAATACAAATTCAAATATTTAATAGTTACTTAAAAACATGACACACAAACAAGGGAGTATCATGAACAAAAATACATGTAGTTGTAATGAGTAATATATTCTCTCTGCTAGTATATCTTCCTTAACATCTTAAAATGCAAGAAAAATGGGAAATAAACAAAATGCTTTACAAGGTATAAATATTTCTAATATGTGTATATCTTGGTCCTGTGAACATCTTTGTCTTCGCATTCCCTGCTCCTGTTGTAGTAATAGTATAACCCATCTTTCCTCTGAAGCTTCTTGACGTAGCCAGTTTCAGGCCATCTGTTGATCTGCAAAGAAAAGAAAGTGAATAACATAAATTTAACATGAAAGTATTAACTTCTCTACCCTACTCTTACTTTTATTGTTCATTTTATCTATAGAAAAAGCTGTGTAAAAAATGGATGCGTCCTAGCATTACAAAAATCATTAAAATGCATGCTTGGTCTTCAACTGCTGCAAGACTTTTCCAAACAATTAAAAATAGAATTGGTCTTCTTTTTTGTTAAAGTTAACATAAATCACTTTATGGAATCAGCTTCTTAAATTGCACTAATGATACATTGCTGTTAATAATTATATGCAAAAATTCACTCATTCAAGTTCTATGTTTCAATATTTTATTATTATTATCCCTTTTTTTTTTTTTTTTTTAGTTATTTAAAAAAAAAACAACAGTGATTGAGGTAGAGTTTTACTGTATATTTATATTTTTACACACCTCATCTCCTTTGACAGATGCATATTCTTGGGCATCTCTATATCCAGCCAGCTGGAATCTGTAGTTCTCTTCTACTTCATCTGACCAACGTTTGGGCCTGGTCATTCCTTTGGGTTCTTGAGCAACAGCAGCCATGTTTAGATGGTTCTTTGGTTAGGAACAGTCAAATCTGTAGGATGACAAAATTAAGATAATTGTTATTAACTACTCTTTTGTAGCCCAGTTGTCATCATCTTAGTCCATGTCCTTCATCAAAACCTGTCTTTCTGAATATCTTCATAAAAGATTACTTGCAAGGAGAAAAATCACTCAATTAGATGATAATATATTAATAGTAGACATATATATACAGGTTGTTATACTTTATGGTCATTTTAACTCTTTGTATTCTTACAAGGATTTTTTTTTTGTGTTTTTCTTTTTCTTTTTTAACCACAACCATTAATATCCACTTTAATTTTATTTTCTAATCTTACAAACACTCAGCAATCATTTTCGATATTGTTGAGGTAAAGAATGAAAATTGTTGTTAGTTGGGTGTTTTGTTCTATCAAAATTGCACATTTATAAATACGTGGGTGCGGGTGCGCAGACTTAGCCTAGGCACTCTTCTTACCAATACCACACTATAATTAAATTGTGAAAAATGTAGTGGGTAGCCGTAGGCCTTGAGGCTTGACATATTTGCTAGTTGGTCTCCCCTCTTCTCTTTCTTCTCATCTCTCCACTCGGATCCAGATGCCTAGGTCAATTATGAATTGACCATGCATAAGTGTAAGTGGGTAGGCCTATAGAGCGTTCCCAGCGACGTCATCATTCATCCATGTTGGTGGGCAGAACAATATAAACATGTCCATCAAACCGTGAAAAATCATTGTTTTTACAGTCTGGTGCACCGGTATATAGGATGGGGGGTCCGTTGTCCGGACACTTAAGCAGATAAAATCATCATCTCATGCTCTGGATTTATTCAAAATTTGTGCAACAAATAGCAAAAATATTTGTGAATATTTGTGCTTTGTTATATTGTCTGTTAATACTTTCAATGGATTAATGAAATAGTGATCACAAAGGCCCTAAAATTGCCGTCTTGTCCGGACAAACAACCCGTCCGGACATACAACAACCGGGTATACTTATTGTTCTGCCCACCACGTGACGTCACGTGAAATCGCTCTATAGAATCTAGATCTAACGTTAATTGTCTCAGGATTAGCCTAAGCCAAAAATATATGTTGAATAATGCTTATCTTCATCAATATTTCATCTGTGACTGTGTAGAATATTTTCTAACATTTTGTTCCAAAATAATAGACCCCTAACGTTAGATCTAACGTTATAGGGGGCTATAGAAGCTAACGTTAGGCCTAACAGTTAACGTTAGACCCAGATTATTTTAGAACAAAATGTTAGAAAATATTCTAGAATCTAACTTAGACTAGAGAGTCTAGTCACAGAAATATTGATGAAGATAAGCATTATTTAACATATATTTTTGGCTTAATCCCGAGCCAAACCAGCAGGCTTAATTTTTGTTAAGTGTCCGGACAACCAACCCCCCATCTAGAAATTGAGGTCAAATTTTAGCCTTGGCTTAGCCACGCAGACATTCAATCATTCATGTTTCAGGCACTTTCTTCATCACGCATGCACTTCACACACAATCACGACAGTTCTCGCCCTTTAACTAACTTGTTTTGTTTTGTTTTTGTTTTGTTTTTGTGATGACGCTAGTTATTTGATGGAGTGAGGATAATGTCAGGTTAAAACAAAAATTGTGCAAATACGTTACCTTTCTTGCAAAATTAACAACCACACCCTGTCAAGTCTGGTAGAAAGCGGAAGAGTGGAGATCGAGAGCAAATGAATGAATGAATGAAAATGTCGACGACTGATGTGTTGTTGTTACGTGTTGCTAGCAGTGACGCGGCGCATCTTCTTTCTGAATCTCGAAATTTGCGAGACGATGTTTATAGATGTAGCCTTTTCCCCAGAGGTTTTTAATTGCGTATGATCGATACTGCACGGAAAGAGTGAATAAAACTCAAGGTGAGGAAGTCTAGTCGTGAACTATAGTACTAGTATTTTTGGATAACTGGGCCTATGACAACATAACATTTTTGTTTTTATTTAAATTTCATTTTTAAATTCAAAAGTTATTATTTCTGCAGCATGTAACGTGCGGTTATTTCTAAAAATGAATTGTGAACTAGTTGTAGGATATGGGGGGGGGGGGGGTTGTTTAGAAACTTGGTTCTTTAATTAGAAACTCAGACAAACCGCTATAGAAATACATTAAACTGATATGTATCTAAAAGAAAACTTTTAAACCTTCTTTTAGATACATATTAGTTTAATGTATTTCTATAGCGTGTTACATCTTTTTTTAATTATTTTTTCTCTGTATAATATATTTACCATTGTTTTAGGTTTGATCTGTGTAAATACTCAATCAATAATGTTTGTTTTTATTTTTTGTGTATTTAAGTAATAATTCATAAAACGTGTAATTTTAAAGGAGGCCTTCACTCTACAAGCTCTGCTTATTAGTCGGTCTCCTTCTCTTTCAATTTCACATTGTTATAGTTTTTGTAATATTTATTATGTTGTTAATATGTAAATTGCAATATCATTGTAAATACGAAAAAAAAATTGAAAGAGGAATAAATAAATAAATAAAATAAATAAATAAATAACCAAGGAAGGCGACACATTCCCTGGACAAACTTAACAAACCACCGTTTAAAAACAAGGCTATAGAAATCTAGTTAGTGTTTTACCATGCACTTTGAGAAATAATGGCTGACACAAAATTGGAGTCAAACTAATATACGCTAAGGATGTGTGTTTAATTCTGTAAAATAAAATGTTGAAAGTTTACACAATTACATAAGTAGCAGTGGCTGATTTATACAGTGGCGGATTTATATTATAACACGCTTTCTTGTTTCACTGGATCTGCCGAATTATCATACAAAAAAATATAAAGAGTGGGTGAGACTTTGAGAAAGAGAATGAAAGGTTATACTGTTCCCTAAAGAGGATCGTTTTGTTTCTCGAATGCTCCCGTACATGAGTATGGGTCAGAGGCGGAAAAGGAGGGTGCAGCCACAGAACGCCCCCCCCCCCTTTAATGAACCCTAAGAATGTTCCCTTTCTATACTAATTAGTACCCCCTTTTCTTGGTTAAAAAGGGCTCTTTTTATAGGAAAAAATGGAAACCTTTTAGAATTCTTAAGAAGTCATATAATATAGACAATTTTTTTTTTAAAGAGGCAATCTTGATACTAAGAAATGCCCTTTTTGTCCTTTCTTTTTCTAACCCAAATTTTTCCTCTCGTTCGCTATACGACCTCGCATTAAAAAAAAAAAGAATACTAATTT
>CALNVZ010002100.1:25381783-25393752 GCA_940671915.1 Paracentrotus lividus | reverse complement strand
ACCCCCCACGCAGGGCACGAGATTCGCACTCACACATTACCACCAAGGGACAGCCGCGCACCACCCCCATTTCACTGGAACACTTAACAAACCACGCACCCACGTTTACACCCAACACCCAGGCTATAACGCAAACTCTAGTTAGTGTTTTACCCCCCCACTCCCTGGACTTTCGCAGCCCCCAACACTCACACCCCTCGCGCCCTCCGACCCACCCCCACCCCCCCCCAACACTCCTCGCGACGGCTCAACCCACTCCACATCCATCACGCGTTATCGGATGTGCTGTTTCTCCCCCAATTCTGCCTAAAATCACAAATGTTCGACCAGCTTTACGAGATTACAGCTCACACGCTCCACGCAGTGGCCTGATTTATAAGTGCGCCCCGGGATTTATTTATAAACGCTTTCTTGTTTTCAGCTGGATCTGCCGAATTACTATAATCGCGCAGGGGTCATAGGCGCGAGATAATTAGAAAGGCAAAAAAGAAAGACACAAAAAATAGCTAAAGAGTGGGTGAGACTTGTGAGAAAGGAGAATGAAGGTTATACTGGTTCCCTGAAAAGAGGACTTCGTTGTTGTTTCTCGAATGCCTCACCGGCCGTAGCATGAGTAATGGGGTCAGAGGGCGGAAAGGAGGGTGCAGACCCACAGAGACGGCCCCTCGCCCCCCCTTTATGAACCCTAAGATGGTTGCCCTTTGGCTATACTAATTAGTACGCCCTTTGTCTTGGTTAAAAGCTCTTTTTATAGGAGAAAATGGAAATCCTTTTAGAATCTTAAGAGTCGATATAATATATGACAATTTTTTTTTTTAGAAGAGGCAATCTTGATACTAAAGAGAATTGCGCCTTTTTGTCCTTTCTTTTTTCTAACCCCTAAGATGTTTTCCTCTGCCGTTCGCGATATGTGATCCGGGTAGTCACGACATCGTTTCCCGCTGGAGCTTGGGCATTAAAAAAAAAGAAGAATGATTATTATTGGTCTATGGCAGCTGCCACAATATGGATACAGATAGCTGGCCAAAGCCGCACGGCGCCCCGGCCTGCCCCCCCCCGCCGCGCGGGTCATCCAGGGCAATTTCATCGTGGGGCGTTTCGACCGGCTGCGCTTATTTTGGCGGCCTCTAGTTGGCTGGATCGCAGAATTTCATGAGAGGGGATTTTAGATTTTGGTAAGGCCTAACATAATCTACACCAGATTTTCGCCGTCACATCTTGGTTTGTGTCGGTCACATGCAGGCTCTCCTCATTACACTCCGGCATCCGAGCGATGCCAATCTAAGGTATAGCATTCATTTTTTCCCCGTTGCGTCTGAACATGTGGTTTAAAATATGGCGCCCCTAAGTTAAAGCCGCCTAATATAAAGGATCGGACTTTGGCGCAGATGGCGCGCGTATTCACAAGGTGGCGTAAAGTTAATGCCTAGCGTTAAATATTGCAGGTTTAAGTTATGGCTAAATGCTCCTTAAGAAGTGATAACAAATTCTGGAATTGTGTTTTTAAAATTATTAAGGAAACTTTTGTACTTATCTATTTTAAGACTGTTTATTAGTTTCACAACCAAAACCTTGCTGATATACAGACGCCCTCCACTTGTTCGGAAATTGTATTACATTTTGGCTAGGCCACTAGCTTAACGGGCCGAGATTTTTAGAGCTAGCTTAACTTTAGCCTCCTTCTGTGAATGACGGGCCCATATGTTTTAGGTCAGTTATGGTGCCGCTAAATGTAAAATTTGATGCCCTTTTCTGCTCTCCATTTTCTCGCTGCGTTTATGGTCCCCTTTGCGGGCCCCCCGGTCCCTCCCGAAAATAATATGCAGCAAATTTAGCGTGCGCCTGGCTGCCGGTGGTAGCTATAGTCTGTTTTTTCTTCAGAAGGATTGGCCCTAGTTATGAAGAAGGGGCTTGGGAGGCCTTACATCTTCTTGAACCGTATAGTTTTGTAATGCCCTTTCTAGGCCTATGAATATTTATTGTAACCTGGACAAGACGAGGCCTCCGCAGATCGGTATTGAGAGTTTATGAGGGCAATGGTGACGCTTGCAACGTTTTATTTGGGGGGGGAGGGGGCATGACCAGAAGGCATTGGGGTGGCCGTTTACGGACCATGGTGGAGGAGGATTTGGTGCCTGCATTGCAGCCGGCGTTGTGCCAACAGAAATTTATCAAAGCTTTTTTCATTTGTCGCAGCCCTAGCCGAATATCGCGAGAAGGGCGGCCGACAAATTATTAAGCAACTTCAAATCGTATTTTAACGTCAATAAGTTGTGAACTTCAACTTTTGAGCTAAAAAAATTTTCCGCTCGCTTGGCTGGCGGTACCTCGCGGTGGGGCTCGCTGGAGGTCGCCGCGCGCAGGGGGTTGCGCCCGCGCGAGGGTGCGGTCGCTTGCGGTCGGGGGCTGGCAGTAGGGCCCGGGATGCTCTCGCACCGTGTACATAAGCGTGGTCCAAAATGACCATTGGTGTTTATTGTGAGTCTTGTTACTTTGGACTTCGTGTGTGTGTGTGCAGGTTTGAGTTATTGATTTGTAAGCTGCAAAATAGAACAGTCGCGGGGGAGGCGTTTTTTTCTCGAAGTGGAGTGGGGCTTGAGCGCTAAACAGTGGTGTGTTGAAAATGTGGGGGGGGGGGGCTGGCAACAGGCGGCTTAAAAATCACAAATTATATATGGTTTCCATGTCTTGGCGTTTTTGTACCACGCGTTGGCGGGGGCAGAGGGCCCATCCCGCGCTCTAGCAGCCCCCGAAGCGAACTGGCGAGCGACAGCAAATTTTTTGTAAGCTCAAAGGTTGCCTCAGGTGTCACAATCTGATTGGAGTAACAATACGATTTGAAGTTTCTATGGCGCTTTGTAGATACATTACTCTGGGTAGTAAATAATTCCAAGAAGAGGGGCTTGGAACAATGAAAAAGTTTGAAAATTTTGGTTTTGGTGGCAATGGCAGGCCTCAAGTCTCCTCGCACACCATGGCTCCCGTAACGGGCGCGCGAACGGCCAATCGCTCTGGGTTGGGCCCTCCCCGCTCAGAATATTAAGTGCATAGGGTCTGCGACATTGGGCTGCTCATATCGTCTCAACTGGATTTGGAGCTCGTTTGAAGTTAAATAATTTTCATAGGCTAGAAAGGGCATTACAAAACCTTACGTTGCAGAGAGGGGATGTTGATCAGAGCCTTTCTTCATTTAGTGGCCGCAATTCCTTTTCTGGAGAAAAAAACAGGGACTATCTTACCACCGCAGGCAGGAGGGCTTAATTGGGCGCATATTTATGTTTCCCCGGCAAGGCGACAACGAGGGAAAATATTGGGGAGAAAGGGAGTCAATTTCTTATAGGGCAACGCTAATAACTTGGACGCTGAAATATGGGCCCAACTTAATACTTGCGAAGCACAAAGGAGAGCGCGCTTAAAGAATACATAATAAGACACAAGTAAATCATGTGGTTAAGTATGGCTGAGGCAAAATGCTCATAATAACACGAATTTCGGGGAAAGAGTAAGGCGGCGGTATGAAATATATAGGAGAAAGTTTCTGGGGTTGATGAACTATTAAACATGTCTTTAAGAATGATAAGTACAAAGTTTTTCCTTAATTTTTAAAACAACATTGCCAGGACAATTTGGTTATACTTTTAGGGTAGCATTTAGCCACTACTTAAACTATATTATTTAAGCTAGCTAGGCTTACACTTGCTATGGCCACGCTTTGTGAATACGGGGCCATTGCGGCGGAATCAAGATCGATCTTATAGTTTAGGGGGGCTTTTAAAATCTTAGGGGGCTGTATTATTTTGAAAACCTAATGTCACGGCGAAAACACGGGGAAAAAATGAATGTATAGGCGCTAATTGGTCGCTCACGGGGTGTTTGACTTGTTGGGGATTGGGGTTGTCAGCCTAGCGCAAAATGTAATAGACACCCCTCTTTTCATTAAATTTCTGGATTTCCATGCCAGACGTGTCATTGGCGTCCAGATGATTACGTCGATAAGCCCCGGGTGGAAAATTATGCTGGGTACGCCTGACGGCGGGGGGGGGGGGAGGGCGCGGGCGGCTTTGAGTTCACTGGGTAATCTGTAATTTCTGTATTTTGCATTCGCATAGCAAAGATAGGTCTGTATTTCTCTTATTTTTTTGTTTAATATGGAGGTCGATAGGGGAGCGGAGAGGTAAAAATTTTCTCAGGGGTTTTCGCAAAAAGAAAGGAAAAAAGGGCATTTTCTTAAGTATCAAGGAGTGGCCTCTTAAAAAAAAATTGTTCATTTTATATGGACTTCTTTAAGAATCTAAAAGGGTTTCCATTTTTTCCCTATAAAAGGAGCCTCGTTGTTTAAGCCAGGAAAAGGGTACTATTTAGTATAGAAAGGGGAACATTCCTTAGGGTGTTCATTATGGGGGGGGGGGCGTCTTGGTGCTGCACGCTGCCTTTTCGCTCTCTGAGCCATACGGTCATGTACGGCGAGCATTGGTCGAGAAACAATAACGGATCCTCTTAGAGAACAGTATAAGCCTTTCATGTCTCTTTTGCAAAGTCTACCCACTCTTTATAATTTTTTTGTATGATAATTACGGCAGATCAGCGCTCGAATAACAAGAAGGCGTTGGATTAACATATAAATGCCGCCACTGATATAAATCAAGGCCACATTGCTACTTATGTAACTTGTGTAAACTTCAACATTTTATTTTAACAGATTAAACACACAATTGCTTAGCGTATATTAGTTTTGACTCCAATTGTTGTGTGCAGCCAATTATTTCTCAAAGTGGCATGGTAAAAACAGTAACTGATTTTCTATAGGCCTTGTTTTTAAACGGGTGTGTTTGTTAGTTTGGTCCAGGGCGAATCGGTGGTAAGCTACGCTTTGGTTATCTGATAGTTTTTAAATGTAACTCTTCTCTAAACAAACTGAAAATGTTTCAGAAACATTGCGCAATTTAATGTAGACGAGTCACTATCTGCCAATTTGTTTCACTTTTTATTATGAATTGGAAATATTCAACATTCTCCAGTAATTCATGTAAAGTTACCAAAACAGACTCATGTAAAAACTATTACTAAATTTAAAAGTTTCTGTGAGATGCGAACTCATCTTATTCATAACATTCATACAATAAATAAAAGCTCGAGAACGGCCTAGTTAGGAAATTCTAAAAGGTAGTTTACGCAGTGGCAGCTAGGAAATTTAATGGGGTGGAACAAGATTTTTGGGAGTCAAACTAATTACGCTAAGGGGATGTTGTTGTTTAATTTCTTTGGTAAAATAAAATTGTTGGAAAGGTTTACACAATTAAATTAGTTAGCAGTTCTGATTATTACAGGTGGGCGGGATTATTATATACAGGAGGTCGGCCGCCCTTGGTTAAGCTTTTTATAGGGAAATGGGGAAACCCTTTTTTAGGAATTCTTTTTAAGAAGTGCATTAAATATGACGACATGTTTTGTTGTTAAAGAGGGCACTTCTTGATATCTCACAGAAATGCCCTTTTTTGTCTTTCTTTTTTCTAACCATGCAAATTTGTTCTCTCGTGTCGTATACGGTACTCGCATTAGAAAAAAAGAATACTAATTTGTCTATGCATGCAAAATAGGATACAGATCAGTGAAAGAAGCCGCGCCTGTCAACCCCCCCCCCCGCGCGTATCCAGGATTTCACCGGGGGCTCGACGTAATTTTGGCGCCTCTAGTGGTGGATCCAGAATTTAATGAGAGGGGGATTTTAGATTTTGGTAGGCCTACACCCAATTTTCCCCGTCACACCGAGCGAGCAATTAAGGTATACATTCATTTTTTTCCCCGTTGCGCTGACATTGGTTTAAATATGGCGCCCCTAAGTTTAAAAGCCCCCCTAAATATAAGATCGACTTGGCGCCAATGGCCCGTATTCACAAAGGTGGCCTAAAGTTAAGCCTAGCTTAAATATTAGGTTTAAGTATGGCTAAATGCTCCTTAAAAGTATACCAAATTCTGGAATTGTGTTTTAAAATTATTAAGGAAAACTTTTGTACTTATCATTTTAAGACAGTTTTAATAGTTTCACAACCAAAACTTCTGATATATCAGACGCCTACTTTTCGAAATTGTATTACATTTTGCTAGCCATACTTAACCACAGATTTAAGCTAGGCTTAACTTTAGGCCTCCTTTGTGAATACGGGCCCATATGTTTTAGGTCAGTTATGGTGCCCCTATAAAATTTGATGCCCTTTCTCCCATTTTCTCCTCGTTTTGGTCCCCTTTGCGGGGCCCCCAAAATAAATATGCGCAATTAAGCCTCCCTGCTGCCGGTGGTAAGTATAGTCTGTTTTTTCTCAGAAGGATTGGCCTATTATGAAGAAGGGGCTTGAGGCTACATCTCTCTGAACGTAAGTTTTGTAATGCCCTTTCTAGCCTATGAAATTATTTAACTCAAACGAGCCTCCAATCGGTATGAGAGTTATGAGGGCAATGGGACCTTGCACTTTTATTTGGGGGGGGGGGGCACAGTGGAATTAGAAGCATTATATTTACTTAATAAAACGCGCACACAATAATATGTATAGATCAGGGTAGACGATGCAAAATTAGTAGCGATAGGAGGGCCGGAGGAGCGGGCTGGGCCCAAAAAAAAAAAAAAAAAAAAAACAACACATACCACATCGCCCGGGCAAGCGACAACAAAACAGTCAAAAGCTAATTGGAGACTGCTCAAGAAAGAAGCTTAAAGATAGGAAGGCCACTTCTGGCCGAAATTAAGTCACGCTAAACGAAAGGCATCATCGGAGAAGAGGGATGTCGTAAGTGGCAAATAAAATTATGCTTAAGTACGAGGAAACGGTGACACCTCAAAAACACAAGCGAAACGGAGCTTGGTCCAGTTTTTATGTGTGGTAGACAGTCAGAGGAAGTTTGTTAAAGTTCTCCAAGATTTATCTTGTCGTTTTTGCCGCTCAACTTCTATATGTATGAATTTGAATCGTGAGTTCCGATCTCACACAAAACTTTTAAAAATAGATTTTTACTATCTGTTCTGTTAACTTTTTAATGAATTTCGAAATGTGAATATTTCCAAACTTCATTAAAAAGTAACCAAATCAGATAGTACGACCGTTTGAATTACTTGGAATGTTTCTGAAACATTCTTCAAATTCATACGCAATAACAAACACAGATAGTAAACACACACAGTGTTAAATGAAAAACAGTTTCAATATTCAGCCCTACGTATGTAGGAAATCCTCCCATTGCCAAAAAACTCTGTGTCAAAACCTGTTCCCGGTAGATCAAGGCTCCGGACTTATGAGTGCACAACCATACATACACGTTGCGGCGAAGAGCATCCCGGCTCTGCCCAAGCCCCCGACGCAACTCAAAAGTTGAAGTTCACAATTATGAGTAAACGATTTGAAAGTTTGCTTAATAATTCGGGTATATTCAGGCAGGCTGCGAAAATGAAAAAGCTCGTGAAAATTTTTGTTGGCGCATATGCAGGCACCAAGTCCTCCTCCACCATGGCCTCCCCGTAACGGCACCAAATGTTGCTGTGTTGCCCCCCCCCCCCAAATAAAAGTTTCAAGTCCCATTGCCCTCAAACTCTCATACCGATTGCGAGGCTCATTTGAGTTAAATAATCATAGGCTAGAAAGGGCATTACCAACCAACTTCACCGTTCCCAGAGCAGATCTTAGCCTCCAAGCCCCTTCTTCATAACAAGCCAATCCTTCTGAGAACAAAAGCAGACTATACTGACCACCGGCAAGCAGGAGGCTTAATCTGCCGCAATTTATTTTCCGCCCCGCAAAGAGGCACCAAACGAGGAGAAAAGGAAGAAAAGGCATCAAATTTTATAGGGGCCACCATTACACTCGACTAACAACATATGGGCCGCGTATTCACAAAGGAGGCTCTAAATTAAGGCCTAGCTTAAATCTTTGTGGTTAAAGCGTGATGGCTGCGAAAATGTAATAAATTTCAAAATAGGCGTTGCATATTCCAGAAATTTGGTTGTACACACTATTAGAAAACTGTCTTAAAATGATAGTACAAGTCTTTCCTTAATTTTAACACAATTCCAGAATTTGGTATACTTCTTAAGAGCATTCTAGCCATACTTAAAACCTAATATTTAAGCTAGCGCTTAACGTTTAGGCCACCTGTCCGAAACGGGCGCCCATGGCGCCAAATGTCGATGCTGGTATATTCAGGGCTTCTTTAACTAGGCGGCGCCATATCTTAAACCAATGTCAGCGCAACGCGGAAAAAAAAGAATGTAGTACCTCTAATGGCTCGCTCGGCTTCTGTGACGGGAAACATGGCTTAGGCCTACCAAAATTCTAAAATCCCCCTCTCATTAAATTCCTGCGATCCACACACAGGCGCCGAAAATACCGTCGAGCCCCCGGTTAAATCCTGCTACGCGCGGGTTGACAGGCGCGGCTTCTTTCACTGATCTGTATCCTATTTTGCATGCATAGACAAATTAGTATTCTTTTTTTCTAATGCGAGTACCGTATACGACACGAGAGAACAAATTTGCATGGTTAGAAAAAAGAAAGACAAAAAAGGGCATTTCTGTGAGATATCAAGAAGTGCCCTCTTTAACAACAAAACATGTCGTCATATTTAATGCACTTCTTAAAAAGAATTCCTAAAAAAGGGTTTCCCCATTTCCCTATAAAAAGCTTAACCAAGGGCGGCCGACCTCCTGTATATAATAATCCCGCCCACCTGTAATAATCAGAACTGCTAACTAATTTAATTGTGTAAACCTTTCCAACAATTTTATTTTACCAAAGAAATTAAACAACAACATCCCCTTAGCGTAATTAGTTTGACTCCCAAAAATCTTGTTCCACCCCATTAAATTTCCTAGCTGCCACTGCGTAAACTACCTTTTAGAATTTCCTAACTAGGCCGTTCTCGAGCTTTTATTTATTGTATGAATGTTATGAATAAGATGAGTTCGCATCTCACAGAAACTTTTAAATTTAGTAATAGTTTTTACATGAGTCTGTTTTGGTAACTTTACATGAATTACTGGAGAATGTTGAATATTTCCAATTCATAATAAAAAGTGAAACAAATTGGCAGATAGTGACTCGTCTACATTAAATTGCGCAATGTTTCTGAAACATTTTCAGTTTGTTTAGAGAAGAGTTACATTTAAAAACTATCAGATAACCAAAGCGTAGCTTACCACCGATTCGCCCTGGACCAAACTAACAAACACACCCGTTTAAAAACAAGGCCTATAGAAAATCAGTTACTGTTTTTACCATGCCACTTTGAGAAATAATTGGCTGCACACAACAATTGGAGTCAAAACTAATATACGCTAAGCAATTGTGTGTTTAATCTGTTAAAATAAAATGTTGAAGTTTACACAAGTTACATAAGTAGCAATGTGGCCTTGATTTATATCAGTGGCGGCATTTATATGTTAATCCAACGCCTTCTTGTTATTCGAGCGCTGATCTGCCGTAATTATCATACAAAAAAATTATAAAGAGTGGGTAGACTTTGCAAAAGAGACATGAAAGGCTTATACTGTTCTCTAAGAGGATCCGTTATTGTTTCTCGACCAATGCTCGCCGTACATGACCGTATGGCTCAGAGAGCGAAAAGGCAGCGTGCAGCACCAAGACGCCCCCCCCCCCATAATGAACACCCTAAGGAATGTTCCCCTTTCTATACTAAATAGTACCCTTTTCCTGGCTTAAACAACGAGGCTCCTTTTATAGGGAAAAAATGGAAACCCTTTTAGATTCTTAAAGAAGTCCATATAAAATGAACAATTTTTTTTTAAGAGGCCACTCCTTGATACTTAAGAAAATGCCCTTTTTTCCTTTCTTTTTGCGAAAACCCCTGAGAAAATTTTTACCTCTCCGCTCCCCTATCGACCTCCATATTAAACAAAAAAATAAGAGAAATACAGACCTATCTTTGCTATGCGAATGCAAAATACAGAAATTACAGATTACCCAGTGAACTCAAAGCCGCCCGCGCCCTCCCCCCCCCCCCGCCGTCAGGCGTACCCAGCATAATTTTCCACCCGGGGCTTATCGACGTAATCATCTGGACGCCAATGACACGTCTGGCATGGAAATCCAGAAATTTAATGAAAAGAGGGGTGTCTATTACATTTTGCGCTAGGCTGACAACCCCAATCCCCAACAAGTCAAACACCCCGTGAGCGACCAATTAGCGCCTATACATTCATTTTTTCCCCGTGTTTTCGCCGTGACATTAGGTTTTCAAAATAATACAGCCCCCTAAGATTTTAAAAGCCCCCCTAAACTATAAGATCGATCTTGATTCCGCCGCAATGGCCCCGTATTCACAAAGCGTGGCCATAGCAAGTGTAAGCCTAGCTAGCTTAAATAATATAGTTTAAGTAGTGGCTAAATGCTACCCTAAAAGTATAACCAAATTGTCCTGGCAATGTTGTTTTAAAAATTAAGGAAAAACTTTGTACTTATCATTCTTAAAGACATGTTTAATAGTTCATCAACCCCAGAAACTTTCTCCTATATATTTCATACCGCCGCCTTACTCTTTCCCCGAAATTCGTGTTATTATGAGCATTTTGCCTCAGCCATACTTAACCACATGATTTACTTGTGTCTTATTATGTATTCTTTAAGCGCGCTCTCCTTTGTGCTTCGCAAGTATTAAGTTGGGCCCATATTTCAGCGTCCAAGTTATTAGCGTTGCCCTATAAGAAATTGACTCCCTTTCTCCCCAATATTTTCCCTCGTTGTCGCCTTGCCGGGGAAACATAAATATGCGCCCAATTAAGCCCTCCTGCCTGCGGTGGTAAGATAGTCCCTGTTTTTTTCTCCAGAAAAGGAATTGCGGCCACTAAATGAAGAAAGGCTCTGATCAACATCCCCTCTCTGCAACGTAAGGTTTTGTAATGCCCTTTCTAGCCTATGAAAATTATTTAACTTCAAACGAGCTCCAAATCCAGTTGAGACGATATGAGCAGCCCAATGTCGCAGACCCTATGCACTTAATATTCTGAGCGGGGAGGGCCCAACCCAGAGCGATTGGCCGTTCGCGCGCCCGTTACGGGAGCCATGGTGTGCGAGGAGACTTGAGGCCTGCCATTGCCACCAAAACCAAAATTTTCAAACTTTTTCATTGTTCCAAGCCCCTCTTCTTGGAATTATTTACTACCCAGAGTAATGTATCTACAAAGCGCCATAGAAACTTCAAATCGTATTGTTACTCCAATCAGATTGTGACACCTGAGGCAACCTTTGAGCTTACAAAAAATTTGCTGTCGCTCGCCAGTTCGCTTCGGGGGCTGCTAGAGCGCGGGATGGGCCCTCTGCCCCCGCCAACGCGTGGTACAAAAACGCCAAGACATGGAAACCATATATAATTTGTGATTTTTAAGCCGCCTGTTGCCAGCCCCCCCCCCCCACATTTTCAACACACCACTGTTTAGCGCTCAAGCCCCACTCCACTTCGAGAAAAAAACGCCTCCCCCGCGACTGTTCTATTTTGCAGCTTACAAATCAATAACTCAAACCTGCACACACACACACGAAGTCCAAAGTAACAAGACTCACAATAAACACCAATGGTCATTTTGGACCACGCTTATGTACACGGTGCGAGAGCATCCCGGGCCCTACTGCCAGCCCCCGACCGCAAGCGACCGCACCCTCGCGCGGGCGCAACCCCCTGCGCGCGGCGACCTCCAGCGAGCCCCACCGCGAGGTACCGCCAGCCAAGCGAGCGGAAAATTTTTTTAGCTCAAAAGTTGAAGTTCACAACTTATTGACGTTAAAATACGATTTGAAGTTGCTTAATAATTTGTCGGCCGCCCTTCTCGCGATATTCGGCTAGGGCTGCGACAAATGAAAAAAGCTTTGATAAATTTCTGTTGGCACAACGCCGGCTGCAATGCAGGCACCAAATCCTCCTCCACCATGGTCCGTAAACGGCCACCCCAATGCCTTCTGGTCATGCCCCCT
>CALNVZ010002100.1:25367246-25379723 GCA_940671915.1 Paracentrotus lividus | reverse complement strand
CCGACGGTAGCAGCAAAACAGCCACGATGACGACCGACTTACATTGAAGCTATACCCACGAGTCAGACAAAAGACGTCTAAGAGCAGAAAGGGAGGTGGTAAGAGGAGCGAGAAGAACATGTAAGGAGCGAAGAAGTCAAGACAAACAAAAAAAAAAATAAAATATAGATGTAGTGGCAACAGAGAGATATGAAATTCAGAAGAATAGAGGAGGTGACCAACGGGTTCAAACAATCCATAGGCTTTGGAAGATTTTCAGAGGGCTCAATTTTATGCACCAACCCTATCCCGGGAAAGTCGTTATTATTACCCGCCCCCTCCCCTCTCCCTAACGTTGACAGCATCGGTTTAATTGTGAAGATTGAAAAAAAAGACAGTAATAAGACAGATCGAGGAAAAATATCTGTAAGACCTAATCAAGCTAAATCGTACGATTATGTAAAAAGAAATCTCATGAATGGACCTTTGTAATTCATTTACACTTATTTATATGTGTGTGTTTCTATACTTTTTTTTTTCGTGAGTTGTGATATGCGACGCTGCGAGAGCGAATAGGAACTCAGAAAAATAAAACATATTGGGGCCTAATTCTTTTTATATAAACCCTGAAATGGTCAGTCAATTTCCATGAAGCGTTTTTTTTCTTTTTTTTTTTTTTTTATTTGAAAACATGCCTTAAATAACTAAAATGAGAGCAGGAAAGAAAATCTGCTGCCCCTAAAAGGAACCCAGAAAGGCTTTCGTGATTTTTAAAAAAACATTTATTGTGTTTCACTTTTGAACAAAATTAAAGCGTCAATAAATAGCCGGCTCTACATCGTCAGCGGATGGCAGCCCGAAGCACAAACACTTTTGGCTCCCAATAGTTATTGTACCTAAAATGAAATTGATTTCAAGACATGGAAGCAGAATTTTTTATATAAAATTACCCGGAATGGCGGGGGGGGAAGGGGGCAGGGCAAAGCTAATTATTTAGAGGAACAGCAGCATTATTTAGAGAACTTGACTTTTAATTTTCTTCAATATTACCCTTGAAATCTTCAAACTTTAATTTCTATTTTGGATACTTTCAGTTAAACAATACATCTGAAACGGCCTCTTTATGGTCTTTTACAGACCCAACTGGGCACTATTCACATTCTTATTGCCATAATACAGGTGGTGTATCAATTAAAAAACAAGACAGTTTTGAAAAGTCTTAAAAATTAGTTTCAAATTTATGATTGTCTATATTTTATGTTAATAGATTGCTCTGAAGTCTTATCTTTCAAATCTTCTCCTAACAAAATATCTGACCTTTTCCGACGCCCTATTCTAATATATAGTATGTTTATAGATCGATATATACAAAATGACCTTCACGAACAGTCATCAAGCAACCTGTTCTTTGCTCTGTTGTGCTCCAGCTTCAGCGAGCTCGCCACATTTGGACTCATACAATAAAAAGGTTCTTTAGAGACCGCCCAATAACCCGAAACATGATAAAAATTAGGAAAAACACCAAAAAAGAGAAAGAACATATGTGTGCCTATTGCTGTGTGTTCTTCGTTGAATTGGGCATGAGCCGAGATGTAAATAGGTGTGATCTGTGACATCATGAGCCCTCCCGCAAATTGGTCGAATAACTCATGCTATCTTTAATACGTCTTCTTCAGTATTATGAATTGGTATTATCTCAGCTATTGATAAGAAATATAGTGAGTGTTTGGTATAACCTACTAAAGTGTTTGATCAAATAACATATTAAAAGCTATCATACGCATAATGAGAGCAATACCAGTCATTTACTCACTGAGGTCCTACATTTTTTTTGATTAAAAATAATAGGATGGTTTCGAGAAATAATTTTTCTCTTGCTCACATCATTAGATTATTGTATATTATAAAGAAGAGATATTTCATACAAAAAAAAAAAAAAAAAAAAAAAAAAAAAAAAAAAAGAAACAAAATACGCTTGAATTGTCCATTTTTCACATTGTGTTGTATATAAGAAAAAAATTTAACGATCATGGACCTGTGCCACAATTCTACTGAAGAGTGACTTTAATCATTTTTGCCTATAGGGTATCTGCAGCTCGCCCATTTCTAGATCATACTATTGGTGGAATTTTATAAATTATTTGCGCATCATGATGATACTTAGATCTAGATTGACTTCAACCTAAAATTTAGTTTAAATTAACGCTTACATGTGATTAATTGAGTATTTACATTAATTTAAGCCCCAACATATTACGAAAAAAAAGCAACAATAACAACTTCTGTAGCTACCATAAATAAAAAACACACAACACAAATAACTAAAATATAATAACAACTGTCTTCATAGATTTCTCTACATCTTAACCATGACTTAAGCCTATCGCGATCTGTCGATTAAGATTACAATTATTCCTCTTCTTCTTTTTCACAAAACCTCTCCTGGTCAACATGTGAGCAAATAGTTGTCTTGTTATGGTTTCTGTACGAGTGGTAATGAACTTAGCTTGCAACGTTAATGTCCTGACTGAATCCGGGAGAGACAAAGAGAATTGTTGATTATCAATCAATATTTAGAAAAGGAATATCATTATTCACATATATTCTTTAGTTTTAAAACCCCAGTATAAACCATTTAACAAACTAAACAATTATGTTATATGTAATCTTAGCATGTCAGAGCCAATGGGTGATAAATTGATGGCAAATTTGAAGAAAGGAGAATTAACAAAGCCTGCAGATATCCGACCTTAGGTATATTAAAAATGAAAAATTAAATTTGATTGCTAAATGTTGCAAAAATGTTACTTTCACCTTGTATACTTGGTTTACTTACACATTACACTGACATTGATTCACTTGATCATGATTAGAATTCACAACACATACTAGTCTGGGTGCCAGAGGAATGCATTTTTGTGGTTTAAATTTAATCTTAAAGGATCAATTTGTTAGCCAGTTAGGTTTTTCCTTTCTATTCCTGAATAATTTTGAGGTGTTTTAAGATCATTTTGGCAAATAATACAATCTCACGATAATATTTATCTAGAAATACTCCATGTGAAAATTATGAAATAAAAAGAGGTCTTCAGAAAATTATTTAATAACACTTAGACCTGACATGTATATATCTGAAAAAGCTCTTGAAAATGAGAGGAATTCAAAACAATGGCACTTTAAAATTTGGGTACACCAATACTACTTTTCCTGTTTCAGAAGTTGTGGTATTCTGAGTTGCCAGGTCTTTTAGAATATGTTCCATAACTTCAATCCCACACCAATCTATTTTAAAGCACTTTTCTGAAATCCTCAGTTAATTTCCTTTCAGGAAAAATGTATACTTTCTATGTGTAATGTGGTTAGTATTTAAATTACAGAGATTCAAATAAAAAATACACGAATTTTCACTTGTTGCAAAATCATGTCACACAAAAAATTGTCTGTCTCGTGGTATTATTGATGTCGGCTCGTGACCTGATTTACTCCCGTCAAATGCTGCTGTTACTTAATGGCTTAGCGCAGCGTCGTTCTAATAGCCTTTATTCTGCTAGTGTGGACTTGGGCCGTCGGTCCTCGGTGGGATATTTGGTCGGATGGATTGACCCTTCGCCACTGCCAGTCCCTGCCTGGTTCTAAATTTTATTACTTCTAAAAATTTCATATCTTGCTCTTAGTAATATCTGTCTGTCTTCTCCGTTTACTTCTGAGTATCAGCACGTCTTCTCTTCGTGGGTGCTAACTATCATTTGGTTTTATACATGGACAATTGAATTAAATAAAATGTTTGGTATATCTAGATAGACCCTGAGATCTAGAAGCTTACGTTTTTTCATTGTATCTAAGACTTAGTTAGCATACAGAACACTTTCTAAATTATTCACACCATATTCTTTAATCAATTATAAAATTGAAATTTTTTACAAAAATTGTATCAAATGTTTTCACCTCCACAAAGAGAGATTAATTCGTAAAAATTTCAAAGGCAATAAGTTTAGATTGATCAAATTCATAAACCATCTTGTTAATTATTTAATAAAATCTTCGCCGAAAATTCCGAAACACATAAAACCTAGATTCCTTTCACCCCTACCCATCTTGCAAGCTCGATTTGAGTTTGATCTTCGTGCCAAAAAATGAGCCCCCCCTCCTTCTCCCCTACAAATTAACAGCTCTTTCCTGAATAATTACATTCCAAAGCCAAGTACTCTTTCTGGTCGAACCCAGATGTATCTTAATCCTTATAATATATTATACATGTCTAATCACATTTTGGTCATCACTTATTAATACTGACATCATAATACATAAAAAGTCGAGATCGCTTTTCAAAACGAGCTTATTACTTGCCCCACTTACGGCTTTCTCTCGTTACTGTATCAATCTATAGTGTCAATTAGAGGTAGTAGTTTCGTTATCATAATTTCAATAACATAGCATTTTTAACGATTGCCTTCCAATAATATTATTCCTTGTTACATGATTATCAATTTTATTCGGTTACTTTTCCTTTGCAATTCTTTCTGATACTCATCTATTTTTTTTTTTTGGTTACCTTTCTATTAATCATTGACTCTTCATCTTGTCAAACCGGCCAACGTACACCACAACGGTTCTCTCTCGCGCCTTGGCAACAGCCTCTTGTCCAGCACCACTTCGTTCTAGACCTCTTCATAGATCTTTTCGTAACTCATATTCGCACATGAGAGGGGTGCCATAATGCTGCTGAAAAACTGAGACCTGATTACTTCATTACACTATTTTTAATTTGTTCTCGTGATGTGCATAGGTTAAATATTTATCGTGCCCAACATTTGAGGCAATATTCTGAAAGGGGATAGGGCTGTAACCCAATTTGGGGAACTCCAGAATGTAATGCAGCCCAAAGTCCCTAGTTGGAAGTTGCGGAATTCGCCTTCAGCTTCCCAGAATAAAGGGAGGAAACTGATCATATGGATGACCTTGGTATGATAAACCAAAAAAGAAGTCAAGAGGAATCTGATATTCAGACAAAGTTTCTTTTTAAAAAGTTGGTATTTGTTGCCATGGTTTTTAGGAATATTTGGTTCCATAACTTCTAATGCCCACACCCAATGCTATTTTAAAGCACTTTTCTGAAATCCTCAGTTAATTTCCTTTCAGAAAATGTATACTTTTATGTGTAATGGGTGTAGTATTTAAAGTTACAGAGATTCAAATAAAAAATACACAATTTTCATGTTGCAAAATCATGTCACACAAAAAATTGTCTGTCTCGTGGGTCATATTATTGTGATGTCGGTCTCGTGGACCTGTTTGATCTAGCGTCGGTCTAATGGGTCTTTATAAGCTAGCGTCGGTCTAATAGGCCTTTTTTGTCTAGTGTCGGACTTGTGGGCCGTCGGTCTCGTGGGTATCGGTCTTGTGGGATGACCCCTTGCCACTGCCAGCCCTGCCTTGGTCTAAATTTTTGTAGATTATAAAAATTTCAATTCTTGTTCTTAGTAATATTGTTGTTCTTCCTCCGTTTACTTCGGAGATCAGCAGGCTGTTCCTGCCGTGGTCGTGGAGTGGTAGACTAACTGATTCATTTGTTTAACATGGACAATGAATTAAATAAAAAGTGTTTGGTAGATCTAGATAGACCTCGAGATCTAGAATCTAGTTTTTCATTGTATCTAAGACTAAGTTAGGCCTACAGAACACTTTTCATTAATTCATTCACCATATTTTTAATCAATATAAAATGAAATTTTTACAAAAATTGATCAAATTTTCACCACAAAAAGAAAGTTTATTCGTAAAAATTTGCAAAGGCAAGTTGTTGATCATCCGATCTGCCGATCGAACCTTCTGATCGAACCCCTCTATCTTGCAAGTTTTTGTTGATCTGAAATTGGTATTTCTATATTACAAATAAAGAAATAAAGTATAATCCTATATATTTACATGTTAATCTATGTTATTATTATACTGACAATATAATACATAAAAGTCGAGTTAAAAGATTATTCGCCAAGGGGTCAAACTCAAGTTCAAATTAAAGGTCAAATGGTCATAGCATTTTAAATTGCTCAAATAATATTTTTGATACCATTTTTGAATTCCTCTTTAAATTTCTTTCTGAATGGTACCAGTTTCATAAAAATTGGTCAAACGGTTCAGGCGCAATGTGCCGTTGAAAGTTGAAGGTCACACCCATTTTCGCCAAAACAAATCAAAAAGGGCGTGCCATAGCGCGAAAACTGATGGACCGTTTACACTATTTTTTTTTTGTTCGTGGTAGGCACATGTGAAATTTTATGTGTGCCAAATTTGAGCAAATTCTGAGAGGGTAGGGTGTAACCCAATTGGGTGAATCCAGATGGAATGACCCAAATGTCCTAGTTGGAGTGGAATTGCCCTTCAGCTTCCCAGATAAAGGGGGAAAATACTGTATCATATGATGACCTTGATGGCCAAAGACCCCAAAAAAGTCAAGGCATTGATATCAGAACAAAGGTTTCTTTTTAAAAGTTTTTCTTTTTTCTTCTTTTGAAAGGAGGTGATTTAAGATCAAGTCTACTAAGCATTTTAAAAGATTATTTATCAAGTAAATATACATGTATGGTGAGAAATTTTGAAATGTTGACAAGCAAGAAAAAAACTAGATGTAGACCCTCTGGGTAAAACTTATTTACTTCCATTTTAACAAGAAAATATGAAAAGGAGGCAGGTTTTAGCTGCCTAAATCTGATCATAATTTTGGTCTAATATTCTCTCTGAAATCCCTTGCCTCCCCATATTCCATAAAAGGATCCAGGGGCAAAGTTACCACAGTTCCTATTGATGCTGAAACTATATAAAAATGACTAGAAAGAACCAGAATTACTTGAAATGGCTGATGAATAATGTGACCCATGGCCTGTCTAACAGCTCTTCAATGGGTGATTTAAATTGAAGGAAATGTAACGAAATGAGGCCCAGACATATTTTGTAAATGCACTCCTCGCTTTAAGAAGTGCTCCTTTTTCAAGCCTGAAAAGTTATGCCTTTTTATGCCATGTAATAGAGGCCCAGGTTAGTTTTGGTTTTTGTGCAATAGAACCATTTTACAAATATTTACATGTTTTTGCACTCTCCCCGCTCTTTAGAAATATACTTTTCAAGCCTGAAAAAGCCTTTTCATGACTTATGAAAGAGGCCCAGCTAAGTTTTGGTTTATGCTGAAGAACTGTCATCACTTTACAAAGAGAAATCTGTATGTAAGGTTTTGCATCATTGTATTATGTTCCCATTTAAATATAAACAATCAACAAAAGTTCACTGAAAAGTAAGATTACATGAAGTCAAGTCAGGCATATACATGTACATGTACATTATTGGTACATGTTTTCAATAGGTTAAAATGCTTTCTCCATAAATCGACTAACTTTTTGTCTTCATGTATTGCCTTCATGATTAAAGATATTACTGTCTTCTTTTTTCTTTATTTTTCAACAGAGTATTGGACATGTGCACATTAAAAATTTGAGCGTTTATATAATTTTGCTAAATCAAAATTGAAAGTAAATAATTTAAGTTAAACATTTTTCCTCACCCTCCCTACTCTTTTAATTGTTAATCTTGGGTACCTGGACTTAATAACATTTTTTGTTATCCATCATCTTTTTATTGATGTTATTTAGGTGACGCACCACAGACAATATCCTGATGGCACCACGCTTGTGTCCTCCTACTTTGAGAGTCGCGGTGGTAAATTCCCTGAAGTAGTCTTCTTTGGTCTGCAGTACATTCTGAAAAGATGGCTTTGTGGTCCAGTCATCACTGCAGAGAAGATAACTGAAGCAAAAGAATTTTACAAACTTCATTTCGGTGCAGACCACTTTAACGAAGCAGGATGGACTCATATTCTAGAGGTATGTCTTGAACATTATAAAATGGTGACACAGATTCTAGTCAAATGATTGAGTGAGAAATAGTTATTAAAAGACTATGTATTAAGTGATCAAATGAATCAGAAAAATCTTCTAAAAACTAGTTTTGAAATTCAGCTTACTGTTTTATTTAACATAAATATTTAATTGCTATTTCAATGAATTTCTTCACGATGGGTGTCAACGATATAAGACTTTTTTTTTCTGTCTTCCAGTTTGCTCCCTCTGCAATAATATGTTTTCTATATCACCACATTGTAATTATTCAGTATAATTATGCTAAATTTTCTCCTTTCTGATGTTATTTTATATTATTATATATAATATGTTTTAACTGTTCTTATAATTGTATATTTTGTTTGTTATATGTTACATACATATTATGATTTTATTATTGTGGAAACAAATGAATTGAATTGAATGAATTGAATTGAAACGGAACTTTTATTTAAGTGTATTGTGTCAATCCAGAAATGTTTTGTTTTGTATTTGAAATGAGAATTTTTTTAGTTTCACTCCACTCAGCAACAAAGGATTAGACCAATATCTACTCAATGATGCTAAAAGATGACTTTTATCCTAAATTTTAATGTACTAGTTGAGAGTTGATTATCTTTTAGCATATCATTGTCCTCAGTTGTACAAGATGACATGATATCTTGATTGCCTTATAATGTACTACAAACTATGAATACTAGTGCCTACAACGCAAATGGATATTTTGTGTTGATAGTGGGCAATTCCGAGCAAAACAGGACATGGAGCTGAAACTTAAATGTGGTGCTGGCCTTTGAAAATGAATTATGATCTGAAATTACCACAAAGGCTTCCTTTACATATACAAGCCAATCATTTAGCATAAAATTATACGATCAGTGTCTTGTGGCGTGAATATATGAATAATTATATACCATATGGACTTATGGTGCTTTAAATGCCCTTATTCTGAAAGTCACATTCCTCTGGATTCATCCCAATGGGTACCCTACCGTTCCAGAATTCGCTCAAATTTGTAACAACATAAAAATTTATATACTAAAAACTCTGTGATTTTACGCATGTGATTGGTCAAACGCGTCACGTGTGCATGCTTGAATTCTTTCGAATGAATGGCACCACCGTGCATTTTTCGGCGCAAAAAAGTGATAAACAACATCCCGGTGTCTTTTTCGTTTTTTGTGTATTCTTGGAGACGATCCCCCGATGATGTCGAAATCTTGAGCTACCTTACCAAAAAATTCACAACGGATAATCCCTTGGAATTTTTTGTAAGTAACTCAAGATCTAACTAGAGCAATGTTCGCCATTTTATTAGAAGCGTCTTAACACACCTCCTTGATATTGTGCCGATTAAAACGTAAAGCAGTGCAATCGCTTCGAAGCTTCGGATGGGGCACAGCTGCACTCAGCCTGCGGCTCGTTGCAGTGCGACCCCTACTCCAAAGCTATCCGGTGTGGCACTGCATTCCAGCTGCTAAACGCACGCCTCGTGCTGTGTTAACATGCTAAACATTACCTTCCATGAACCACAAAAATAATTAGCGATAACGGTTCCCTTTCGGTTCCGTGCTATGGCCCGCCCTTTTTTATTGTTTTGGCAAAATGGGTGTGACAAACTTCCATTTTTCAACCGGCACAATGCGCCTGAGATGCTGACGCAACTTTTTATGAAACTGGTACCATTCAAAGAAAATTCAAAGAGAAATTAAAAAATGGATCACAGAGATGCACTTTTCCGGAAATTCCACAGGAAATCCGGAAATTTCAAAAGGCGGGCTGGAAAAATTCCGCGAAATTTCCGGATTGTATGCAATAACGCTCATTCAGATGCATGATCTTGCATACAGCGGACGCACTCGGCCAGCGGGGGGCCGAAATGCGCGCAGCACCCTGCTCTGCATTGCTGATGGAGGAGGGAAACCAGATCGACTCCCCGCTCGCGTCACTCCCCCTAGCTTTCGGCGGTGGTTGCTGCGGCTCCGCAGCGGTGCATTCGATGCAGCGCTGGCTGCGGAGCGCCTGAACAGTGTGGGCGTGAGACAATAACAACAACACTACGGATTTTTTAGCTGGATTAAACTTGGATTATACTGGAGTCTAAATAGCTTCGCATGGGAATTGATTGAGATCCAACTGGCAATTTAGCTTCCAAAAAAGAAGAAGTAAATAGAATGGTTGTATCACTATATCATCTCTAAGAGTGAAATGCTCATGCATGCAAAGGTGTGTCGCACGACTGTTTTTTTCAAAGGAATTTTTACCAGCACTCCCGCTAAGAATAAGGATTTTTTTCTTTTGTCCGAACATGATGGTGGTTCATACGATAGCCTATCCACAAATGCAAATCAGCCAAATATGAGCTGCAAGAGATGCTAGCAACCAAAGCAAATATCGCTAAGTTTCGTGTCCTAGGTCCTAGGGCAGGTTAAGACAATTCTGGAAGCTGCCGATTTTTGCAATTTTTTTTTAGGAAATTCTTGACACACGCGTAAGAAATTTACGATTTTCTCTCAAAGTTACGAATTTTGAGCCAAGATCATTAATTTCTACTCTAACAGGTTGGCAAGCAGCATCGTGTGTGACTAAAATTTAAAGGGTTTTAAACTTCCTAAACCTGAAACCCCTATTAATTACTTTCCTTCAGTGAAGGTTTGGATTAGTAGGATTAGGATTAGATTTAGTGAATATGGTTGATTTTGTAAAACATTTGTTGGGTTTTTATTACAACAACATGTAAGCTTATTATTCATGTGTTATATTTGTTTGTGTTTTGCAAAAAAATGTTGGGGAAATGTGTCAAAAGGATGGCGGTCTCTAAACTGTTTAAAATGCTAAAATCCAGCCAGAGGCTTGGGGGGGACGAGAGGCTCCTTCGCGTCTCGCTCACTTCGCTTCGCTGAAGTTCAGGAAAATTTCACGTTACCCCTGTGCATCTCTGTATCAAAAATATTATTAGAGCAATTTAAAGTGCTGTGACCTTTTGACCTTTCCTTTAACCTTGATTTTGACCCCCGGACGAATAATATTTTTACTTAATTTTATGTATGTTAATTGTCATCCTAATATTAACATAGCATGTAAATATCTAGGATGATATTTTATTTATTCACTGTTAAAAACTATTTTAAATGTAATTTACAAAGTTACTGTTACCCCCACATAGTGGTATTTGTGTTGGTAATGTGTGTACAAGTCTCCATTATACATGTAGGCTTACTTGTATAACTGAAGTTAAATAACATTCAATTAAAACATGAAACTAAACTTTTCAGTTAATTTAAACGCAATAATAATGTATACCTGTACGTAGCCTCCATTTGCTTATGAATAGAGACATTTGTTTAGCCCTTTTGATTGGGGTGCAATAGGTACCGGTATACATACAAATCATCAGAAATCTGTGGTTTTGACAGAAACAAAATGCTTCCTACATGTAGTCAGCTCTACAGTCCCAAACTGGATACATCCTTGAGATCTTTGAAGCATCAGCAACAGATATGGAATACTTTATGGTATTTGATTGTAATGTAACTTTTGTTTGAAAGTATTCATGTATAATGGAGTTTTGTACACACATTACCAACACAAATATCAGTATGTGGGGGTAACAGTAAATTTGTAAATTACATTTAAGAGTTTTTAAAGGTAGAAATAAAATATCATCCTAGATATTTACATGTTATGTTAATATTATAATGAAAATTAACATACATAATAATCAAGTAAAAATATTATTCGTCCAGGGGTCAAAATCAAGGTCAAAGGAAAGGTACTTTAAATTGCTCCAATAATATTTTTGATACCACTTTGAATTTCCTTATGAATGATACCAGTTTCATAAAAATTGGTCAACCAGTTCAGGCGCATTGTGCCATTGAAAGTGGAAGGTCACACCCATTTTTACCAAAACAAATAAAAAAGGGCGGGCCATAGCTCGGAAACCGACGGACCGTTTATACTAATTTTTTTTTTGGCTCTTGGGAAGGTAATGTTAAATTTCATGTGTACCAAATTTGAGCGAATTCTGAGATGGAAGGGTGCAAAATTGCACTTTCATTGGGTGAATTGGCATGGAACAACCCTATATCTTGTCAATTTTTGCTAATTTTTTTTGGCTTAATGTAATTATCATGGACTACTCCAACAAACTTTGGTATTAATATTTATTTATAATGATTTCTCCTCACGAAAAAGACCAGGAAACCAGATGTCATTCCGTAACCATTCCGTAACCATCACTCTGTAACCGGACATGGGTTCAAGTTTTAAGTCATAATTAACAAAATATTCAACCAATTTTCAAATGCAAGGTGGCATATTATACCTAGAATAACATAGAATCCAATCTATAACTCACAATTGTGATAGCCATTTAAATTTCCCAGAGTTTAAGCAAAATGTTTTCTTCTCAAATATGCATGTCTATTTTGCGTCGCTCTGTAACCATGTTTATAAATATTCATATCTCATTAATTAAGAGCGTCACCATAAAAAAAAAAAATGGTGAAATGTTGCTTTTGAATGTCACTCCGTTACCTTGGAACTGCCCTAGTACAACCAGTTCTAATATGATCATCATTCCTTTTTTTCTTTTTTTTTTCCTCAG
>CALNVZ010002100.1:25247314-25353331 GCA_940671915.1 Paracentrotus lividus | reverse complement strand
AGGTAAACCCTTCTGAAGGTACATTCCATTCAATCCTATGCATTATAGACAGTTTTTAGAGTGATATTGATGCAGCTTTCATAGGTTACACACTACATCACCTCGCTATCTTGTTATACTGAACATGTAGGTAGATCTTTAAATTTGGGCAGACAAAATCTTGTAACCATACTTGTTATAATTAGAGTAAACTACTAATTTATATGGTTTTGTGACCCGAGACAAAAATTGATATGTGAGATGAATATGACTGATTGACTACATGTAGTGCACAGAAACTTCATCAAGTTTGTACTTGTAGTCCTAACTGTATGAATAAGTCCAAAACCTCATATGGACAGTCTCATATTCGTTCTCATTACTGGTTCCAAAATGGCCTGGATACATTCCAGTAACAGTGCAAACAACGTTACCGGTATGACATCACTCTTTGGTACTCCATTATGATGACTGCAATTAAAAAGCAAATCATTCACCAACTGTTGAATAAAAGATAATACACACAATTTTTTGGTACCATTTTGGTGATTATTTTATTGTTACACATAAATTGTCTACATTTGAAGGAACAAACTAACATTAGTTTAACAAACAAAAGTTGTATGAAAATAATATATACAGGAAAATTATTTTCCACAACTCCATACAGATTACTTGTAAATGAGAGAGAGAGAGACATACATGCCTTGTTTAAAACTTATTTATCTGTTGGGGTCCTTAGTTTGAAAGGATATCTATGATATGTACATCTGCATCCATGTAATTGTATTACTATATTAAATGTAATATGCAGTGTTGATAAAGTTCACAAATTTGGTAAAAGATATGTTTTCATCTCTTTTGATGTAACCTCCATAAATTAATCTTCAACTTTCTCCCAATAGCCTTGGAAAGTATGAGATTCAAATGGGCATGATCCTTTTACATATTAATCGCTGGACACAATAAATGGAGTAACTTTAGAATTGTTTCAATTAGAAATGGAAACTTGTAAGATACAAGTAATGCATATGACACAATATAAGCTGGCATTGAACAGGAATTACATATCGTCTTCTGAGAGCCCAAAAAATTTGCACTTTTGGCATGCCCTTCTGACTACCATCAGACATTAGGGAGCTTTAGCAAATCAATTGCGGACACACTCAAGGACGAAGAACGGTAAGATTTGACCGTAGTTGAACTCGTCCGCGGTCCTCATAATCTTATATTTCGCACATTCAAGAACGAACAGGTTGCATGACATAACAAAGGCTTGGCAATTGTCATTGTTAAACTGATATGACGTCACAATACAGGGTGCGCCGGTCTTAAAGCTTAACGCGTATATACAGAAAAAAAACGCTGATTGGCTGATCTACTTCTAAACCATTGGTAAAATCAAGAATGTGAAATTGGTCAAAAATCGTTACACGGAGGAGCAATTGCAAAATGAGCATGAGCAGATCAAATCTGATCTCTATTTGTCCTTGAACCCGTCCACGATTGATTTGCGAAAGCTCACTAATATGTCCTAGGGGATGTTTCACAAGGTCATTTGTAAAGTAACAAATGACTGGGACATGTTCTTGGGTGCTACACTAATGACATTTTCTATCATTTAGCCAAGAAGTGATCATCAGTCATTAATAAAGTCATGTGTAATTTTTATGAACAACTTTATGAAACACCCCTGAGAATGAGCATTTCAAGCAATATTCCAAATTTCACTACATAAAAATTTTTTTTAATGCACTTACAAACTTACAATTCATATGTCTGGAAACTATGTAATAAACATTGTATAGATTGTCTTGGTTGCTTTCCATGGCTTTTCTTTCTTTTCGGATGTTAAACAGAAACTGCCCATTTAATGAACATCCTTTATGGTTTACAAACAAAATTCAATTAATGACTGAGTCAGGGCATACGGGAGATCATTTAAGCATTAATAAAAATCCATATACAGTCCACTCCCATTAAAACACATGCTAGGCACCAAGCTTGTTATACAGAACCCATTTGCTTGAAATTGGGACTAGGAGAATTGCGTCATTATAACAAAATCTCATGTCTGTGCTCATTATAATAGGAGTGGACTGTACTCCGCTTTTAAGAGGCTTGAGAATATCTATGATTAAAATGCTTCTCCAGTAACTGCTTACAGCACCCGCATGATGCATGTTATTGGTTTACATCACCAAGAAAATTGATTACATCTAAATTTCCTGGAGTAATCTGTTGGAGTTGTGCAACCCTACAATACAAATACAAAAGATTCAGAAGAATACAGACATTGATTGACTTCTGTTTCCTACATCTCTGCTATGATGGCTTCAATGTCTTCTTTAGAAAACATCTGGAAATTCTTTTGTGGTGTAATGGTTGCAACCTGTAGGAATAAAAACAAAACAAAACCACGGAATAAAAATACACATAACGAATGTGAAGGATTTTATTAAACCAATTACATACAAAGACACATTTACACTTTCTTGATATGGAAGGTTTGAAGAAAGTTGACCCCCCAACATAGCGAAGTTATGAATATTTAAAGTTATCATTCTGTGAGGTCACGTGCGAGCTGCTCTCCCATGTTTTGTGTATGTAAATTCCATAAATTTGTCTTTCTTCAAGGTTCTTGAAAAGGAATGGATTTATTTCTTAGAGGCATGTACATGAACATACATGTATGCTTGAAGATATATCAACCGCACAGGCGAAATAGTTAATAATCTGATGAAAAAACTACACTTTATGGAATTTACTTTACATAAGTAACACATGGGAGAGCAGCCCGCATGTGACGTCACAGAATCATAATTTTATATAACTTTGTTATTTTTAGTTGATTTTCTTCAAACCTTCACTCATATTTTTCTTTTGTTTTTCTGCACATTTGAAAGCCAATACGAACCAGCAGCCTTGCAGAGCACCAGCTCAAATCCTCAACTACTCAGTTCTGCCCTGATTCCTTACCCATCATGCAACACCCTGAGCAGTGTAGTTTTACAATACAGGCCCACTTGAATGATAACGCACTAACTCACTGCTTACATTCATAGCCCAATAATAATGTTAACAAGTTGCAAAACAAGTACTGCCCCCCTCAAAAAAAAATTTAGTTCCTTGATATAAATAAAAGTAAAGGTTATTTTAGTCACTCTAACATTAATAGTTATCTCAAACTGTATACTTTACAACAAGCTATTTATAACACACAGTCAATGAGAGTGTTGGTCAGTTCGCTCTCACTTTAAAACTAATTTAAATGCAGACCTGCCAACAAAAAATCGTATTCCGTACTTTTTCTATCCTCTTTCGCTTCTTAAGGGGGTACTAAGATCTATAGATGTCTATGAATGCACATCACCATCATGCCATACTACATCGCACCTGTCTTCATAGAAAACATTTAATTGTTCAATGAATTGTCTATGTCCCTCATTTACCAGAACGAATGCCTTTGGTGCAGGGATGACACACTTGTCAAAATGTTTGGCATATTTACCTTGTTTTCTATTGAAAATAATTGAATAATAAAAGGTTTTCAGGTCGACAGGTGGATGGGGATTGACATTTTTATGTTCTGAATAATTATTGACATTTAATGAGTTTGGTACCCCTTATCCAAATGAAAAAGACAAAAATACGATTTTAGGTTGGCAGTACTGTAAATGCAGGGTGAACTTTCCCCTTTTCTCCTTTCCTGATCAAAATTATCACCTGCTATTACAAAAACAAAACAAAACACATACATGTACATGTGTTTTGTTCTTTTACTCACCTCTACATTTGTTGAGCTTAGTTTTTCTTCCATGACCTGTTTGAGTACAACTAGTGATTCCTTGCATGCTTCTTTCAATGTCAATGACTGTGATAGGAAAGAAGAGAAAACATTTGTATATGAAACATTATTCAAAATAAATCTGTGAACCTCATGCTCTCCTCATGTCAAAATTGGGTCATATCATGTATCAGATGCATTAATTCTTAGGGAGGGGTTAAAATTACCTTATAATTACAATGAGGTATGGTAGCTTGTTCAGCAATAAAACCTGGTACAAAGAGGTACTCAGGACCAAGCTGTATTACTTTGGACATAAACACATGTAGCCATGTTTAAAAAAAGGGACTGGCAGATTTGACTCATTATAAATAAAAGTTGTATTTAGTGCTTGTATAGAAGTCTAAAAATGTTAAACAAAATCCTACAGGGAGGTCTGGAGGATACCCAAATATGCAGCTATGCCAGTACCCCTCACTACACATACATTTCAGAGAATATTATAATTTCCATACTTGAATTTATATGTTGGCCTAAAACAATCCAAATGCTGTATGATTAGTGATTCAGTAATAATGAGGATAGGTTCTAGAACAACTAACCCCTAGACAATTACCTCTGAGACAATGACCCCTGCCAAAAATCTACTACCTAACTCTTACCCTATTTCTGGGGGTAGAGCGTAGTTGTCCTGGTACGATGTGAAACAAATCCCTCAAAAATTCATTCTCAGAACTCACAATCAATTTTAAACCAACAAGGACCCGGGGTAGGTTTATTCATTATAAGATATCCTAAATGCCTGCAAAGTTTTGGTCACTCCATGGCCAAAATCTCAGGCAGGGCAGAATCCAACACACTCCCCCCCCCCCCTCCCCAGGGCCATGAGGTGATAAAAAGAATATCCCAGTTATGTTAGGATTAACTAAACTATTTAATACACAGTCTTCAGAGAAAACAATCAGTTACAGCCAATTTCAAGATGAGATGCCATTCCTCTTACCTTATGATATAGCTCCTGTAATTGTGACTGAGCTCCTTCTGACCCTGATCCAATAGCTTTGGCGTCAAACTGAAGGAATGTACCAGAGGGATCCATGTGGTACCTGCGATTAATACATTCAAATATATAATTACTATTGGACATTGAGGCCTATCGCATTGAGTCTTTTACGACTGTATACTGTATAAGCCATTATTTTTGCGTACAGATATTTTAGCGATTTTGGACTAGTTGATGACTTCATTACTATAAATAGCCTTGTACTGAAGTGGAAATTTTTGCGATGACCGACTCGCGAAATTCGTGAAAATAACGACTTAAACAGTTAATCACAGGGGAAAGTACAATGCATAACTTCCCCTTTTATATGTTTATGAGCTTTTGCAAGATAATAATAATTAAAAAAAAAAAAAAAAAAAAAATCATATTTGAAGTTTTGATTAAGATGAGAAACATGTATGTGTTATACTGCTGCTGATGGAGGAAAATGGCAATAGTTCTGAATGATAATTGATAAGTTTTCTTGATTCGTAAGCATCAGAAAAACACAATATTAAATCTGGTTAGGTAATGCCAGCCAAGAAGATACAGGTTAAATCTTATTGATATTTACAATGCCTAGAAAATTGCTATTTTCCTTTCACATCCCTTGCTGACCTCAGAACAAAATACCTGTGGGTAGTGCCACAATAGTCAACAGCAACAATGCCTTTTCCACTAGTAATTTGTTGTGTGCATATTTTATTTCTTTGTGAATGGAGTTGAATTAAAGGCCAAAAACAAATAAAGTAGATACTTACAGAAGAGGTCCCTTCTGATCAATACCAGCAAACAATAAGGCTACTCCAAATGGACGACTCTGTATACAAAGTGAGAGAAGATTACAAATAAAGATTGATTACAATTCTCTCCGCTCTCCACTCTTAAATATCATTAGAACTATCCCATTTGGGAGGTCTCAGATTGATTAATTCTAGGTTTCAAAGTTTTACTGCTATACAACCTGATTGATATTTACATACTAAGAGGTATTTTTTACTATTTAAAATAGTCATTTCTCAAAAATTACTTTTTCAAAGTGTCGTTACTATCCTTTTTTTATGTATATTTAAAGAAAAGATAATTCACAGGATCTCTTTAAAATGTTTCAATCTAACATGAATATCATTCAATTAAGAGTTCAAATCAAGGAGGAATTATGAAATACATTAATATCTTGCAATCTAGTATTCAAAATTGAATGACATACCATTAAAAGCACACAAACAACAGCAAAAACAATAAATTAAAATCGAGAGGGGAAATTCTTATGAGAGTTGAATATACATACCATGGCTCCTACTCCTGCTTCATCATCACCAAACTGAAGAGCAAGGTTTGATACAGCCTGTGTTACACTCTCTACCGACATCTTCTCATTGTATGTGAACCAATGACTCTGTCAGAACATATAACATCATTGAAAAGGATTACTGTTAATACAGCCAACTTAAAAGGAAGTCTGAACCACAAAATTCTCTCAAATGACAACTTTGCCTCTTTGGATTATATGCTTGCAAGATTAAATTATATAACTAACAAGTCAATCAAATTTTCAAAGGTAATTGCTTTTATTATTCTCCTGCCCTTGATGTTGTCAACACTAAGTGTAGAATAGAATTTAACAACAAAAACTGAATTCAAAGTTCTACCTTTAGTTTCATCCTAATCAAAGTACACATGTTAGCATTTACTCTAAAATGTAACAAGGGTCCAACCTGTCCAGTATTTAGCATTGTGGGGGGGGTAGAGAAAAAAATGGCAGAATCATAAGTTGGCCTTTGTAGACAGTGGTCCATATTGACAGGTATGATGGCCATATAGATGTGGCAAATCCTCTTACCTGGTCCACCTAGCCTGTCATCATAGTCCTGGAATCTGCTATAAAGCCCCGCATGGCATCATCAATATGGCTGTCTACTTCCACAATCTTCTCTATGCTTGTGGCTTCCATGAGAGGTGATGTAACTCTCTTCTCTACGGCTAACACCACACCTTCATTGGTCCTGATCCATGGCTGTAGACCCCAGCTGCAATTAGAATAATAAATAATATTATTCATAGCAATATAAAGTATACACAGGCTCAACATACATGTGCCCCATTGCCCAGGGCAAACAGATTTGACCCTCGGGCAACCAAATTTGGGAAATTATAAAGCAGTTGCCGCGAACTGGACAAACCACATTTTTGTAATGAGACTATGTTAAGGGCCAAATGACAAACTAATTACATTAGGAGTTCATTGTAAATCACATGCTATGCAAAGTTTTTGACAAGTTCTTCAATATTGTTATGTGTTTAATAATTTTGGCAGCGCCAACTAGATTTTCATTAGGAACACCATTTCGGAGGAAAATCAATATTTGGTTGCCCCTGCACAGAAAATGGTTATCCAAGATTAATAATCAAAATAAGCTTTACTATCAAATTGAATCTATTATCATATAATTTAGAAATAGCATTCTATGATAAATATACGAAATACAATTTTCTATCCTTTTGATATACGTAGTGTCCCAAAAAGAACTATACACTTTTTGAACAAGGCTACCAAAATTAAAAATCATGATTCTTGGGGAAAAGGTTTAGATGTATATAAAGCTCATAATCCTCAACTATCATCATGATACAAAA
This sequence comes from Paracentrotus lividus, assembly GCA_940671915.1. Classification (NCBI taxonomy): domain Eukaryota; kingdom Metazoa; phylum Echinodermata; class Echinoidea; order Camarodonta; family Echinidae; genus Paracentrotus; species Paracentrotus lividus. Next base: position 25,345,886 of record CALNVZ010002100.1, on the reverse strand, counting down.
AATTTGGAAAATAACGCATTCTTCAGTGAGCAATCGCACTTTTATGAAGAACACAAAAAATAGCCTGTGCAGGAATTCACTATCATTTATCACCTGGTATGGCACGCCAAGGTTCAAGTAAATAATCTGGAATAAATCAGTTAACATGAGAAAAATTAAACTGAAAGCCATGAGCAAAAATCAGGATATGAAAACAAAAGGTGAAAAACTACATTTTGGTCATATTCAGACTACGTGGGACATTGAGCTGAAGTTTTTAATGTGGCGGTGTGCCTTTGAAATGCAATTTAGGATCTAAGATTCAACACAAAGGCTTCTTTACAATACAAACATTATTTAGTTCAAACATTATGTGATCCAGCTTTCTTAGACGCTGAAATTGAGCAAAACAGGGAATTTGCATGTATGGGACATGGTGCTTTAAATGCCTCTTATTCTTACACAAATCACTTTGTCGAGATTTTTTTTGCTTAAAGTAATTTTCATGGACTGGCTCTAACATGGCATATAAATACAGAATATGGATTTAGTGTATTTGTAACTTGAAATGTTTGAATTTAAGGCACTGGTGCGTATGTCACTCACGACACATAGAGGTGGACCATTTTCCACAGCGAGGGAATGATTGATAAACACAATAAATGTCAGAGAGGTACACTATTCATATACATATACCGGCACTTATGGTACCCTTAGAGATCTACTTGGGCATAAATCCAACCATAACCAATGATGGTCAGAAACCCATGTCTTTTTTCTGTCATGTCACTCACACACTGTTTTTTAATCATAATTTCATATTTTTTGTGTCCATCATAAAAGTGGGCATTGTTCACTGAAGAATGCGTTATTTTCGGAATTTTTTGTGTCATAATGATAGTTGAGGATATGAGCATCTAAACCTTTTCCCCAAGAATCATATATTTTTAATTTGGTAGCCTTGTCAAAAGTGTATAGTTCTTTTCGGGATGCACTGTAGATTGTACATTGCATAATCTAAAAAAATACATTCACTTCTTCTTCTTCCTCCGCTTTTCTAAGAGTGGTATATTGCAATCATCACTATTATCATAACATTAGGACAATATAATACCGACACATTAGAAGTCAGATCTATTATAATTGAACAAATTGATAAATAATAAATAAATTATAACAGGATATCCATTGTATCACAATTACATAACAAGAATGCTTGCTACACATGAAGAGAGAACAGACAAACCTTGATGGCTTCTATTGCATATTCAACTTGAAATAGACGTCCCTCGGGGGAAAATGTGTTAACTCCCCTGCAGAAATAAGAGCAAGAGAAAAACAGTGCACTTAAATAGATTATGTTTTTTTTTTAACTGTTTATTTTATTTTATGAGGATTGTTATTCTTTTCTCCACTAGGGAACAGATGCTGTAATATATTCTGATGATATTTGATCGAAATTTTATTATACAATTGTTAATAACTAATATTTAACACCATTTTTTTATGACAATGGAAAATCCTAAAATCTGGAAAAAGAATTTTCAAAAGATGTAAATATCACCAATCTCAATGTTTAAGATCGTTTTAAGGTTTTGCTACGACATAAAAGATGTTTTAATTGTTCAAATGCATGAAAACATTTAAACCTTTTTGCCTAGCTAAGCCACGTAATTATTAGCTACATCAAGGTCTTGGAAACACCAAGGTGGGTATAATTATTGTATTATTTAATGAAGATTAACTTTATTGTATTTTGTTGCCTTATTTATACACATACCTGTCATATTCGGATCTGGTCTGAAACATCTTCAAAGTATTGTGATCAGGCCTGATTGTAATGAGAACTGCACCAACCTGCAAGCATGAAAAAGTGAAGAAATTTAACCACACAGGGCAATACTTCAGTGTTTCCACTTTTCCCAAATTTTGGGACATTTCAGGAAACTTTAGTATTTTTAAGGACATTTTCATGACATGAAATAATTTTAGGAAATTTTGGGAAATCTGAAAATCACGATGAATGTAACAAATTTGAATAGTAATCATATTTGTGGCATTAATTGCCTCATTATGGAGCTCAAAATTTTTCGCTCTTGCTTCACGCTCGCATGATAGATTTTATCCCTTTTTTCAGAGGTTTTGAAATTCCTTAATTGACTTGTGGTCACTATGCATACTAATTCAAGCTTGTTGTATGCAGGAAGTGCCTAAGTCTGCACATCTTAAGTTTGTCCTCAATTTCAATACAAAGTAAAAAATTAATTTAAGATTCATCCATTTTATGCCATTCTTGATATTCTAATGATCAATTAAAACAAAAAATTCAAGAAATTAGTTTTCAAAACAATGTATTTTTACATACGATTTTAAGACAGGCTTTTCATTTTGTGCAGCAAAACTGGTGCCCATGAGACATGTCTGTGCACTAACTCATTTTAGCATGCAACTCAAACGCAATTAAAGTTTGGGACTTTTTGGTAATGGTTACAATTTTCAGGGTATCAAATTAACTTGCTGAAAATCCTTGTTATTAATCCAGGCCTGTGTTCATCAATTTTTTTTTCTTCAGTTTTTGTATCAAAATCAAAAATAAAATTGACCGATTGTTGAGGTTAAGATTGAAAGTTGGTTAGTTGGGTGTTTTCCATCAAATTTGTGCATTTGGCCGTGTGTTATAAGTTCGCCGCCTTTTGCGTTACATGCCAATCTCACTACAAATGGCACCTTTTCACTTTAAAGACCTGTATCTCGAAAAGTATACACCCAAATATATAAAAACTATACATTTTCTGAAAGGAAATTCCGCAAGGAATCTAAATCTGCATTGAAAAATTAAAACAGGTGCAAGATAAAAAAGTTATTAGGAAAAATTCAGGAAATTTAGATTTTTTTAATTTTTCATTGTTTTCATCGTCAAGTCATCTATAATCACCCAAATATTAATAATATTATTATATTCTGGTAGAGAATAATAAAACCTTTCAAACAAGGTATAATTCATTATGGTTTACAATTTTAGAATGAAAAATATAACAATCTGGAATTTAGCCCTAAAAATATAGCTTTTTTCAAATTCCTGAAGGGGTTGGGTCCTGCCAAGTACTGTTGCACCATCAAACATATTGTGAAAGTGATATGATAGTATGAAGTAGTTTAAAAGCTTCAATTTGGTGCTAAATTCACAATCATAGGCTGAAATTTGGCAAAGATATTGCAGTTTTCCCAACGGTACTACAATATCTCTAATTCCTAATGACTTTGTACAGGAGGCATTGCCATTTTAGGTCAAATACTGATTGTTGAGTCTTCCTGGGTACTATTGTAACATCAAACCCATTGTTCAGTGATTTCATGGTATAAAGCAGTTTATAAGCTTCAGTTTGGTACCACATTCACAGTCATAAGCCAAAATTTGGCAGAGAAATTCAAGTTTTCCCCCAAGTCAACCACAAAATGTAAAATTTCCCATTGACTTTGTACAGGCGGCGCCGCTTCCGGCAGCGCCGCTTCCAGCACCACCCCTACTGTCCCAAACTTAAACCATTGTAACTCCACCAGAATGTTACCTAGAACAATGAAACTTCACAGGGAGCTAGCACAGTAACATAACTTCAAAATGAGATCAAATTTGTTACATAAAATTTCTTATTTTGGAAAATATTGACAAATTAAGGCTGAAAAACAGCACAAAGCGTAACAGCACCACCCTGTTTGGGTGGCGAGTTCATAACACATGACCATTTATGTGGGTGCGCAGACATAGGAAATGCCATTGGATTCCGGGAAATTTTGGTTTCGATTTAGGGCTTTTTTTTTTTCTTTTTTTTTTGTGGGCTGAGACAAAGTGTTGTGCTCTAACTTACTGTACTTAGCACATCGAAATGCCTACAAGTTTGTTCTTATAGAGCCAGAGGACAATGCATTTTGATTGTTGGGCGCTCTGATTAGCTATCGCGTGGAGCTCCGCCTCCTGGTTGCGATGACTGAAGTGCGATGACAGTAACTGAACAACGCAATTCAGCTGTTCCCGATAAAGACCGCTTTTGTCGTGCACGCTGTCAATCATAACCAAAGTGGACCCATTTCGCAAGAAAAACTGCAAGACTCGACTTCACAAAACGTGAGCCGCAAAGCCACTCTTTCAATACTTTTTAGAATAAAGAAGAGAAATATAAAAAGGAACTTCAACGAATCCACTGTCGGACTACGCCCGACACTCGACAGTTGAAAACGTATAAAGAAATGAGGACTTACCAAAAAAATAAATGACGAATCTAAATTTTATCGTGACAATTGTTCATTGGAAGGCACAATGTCAATGGTAGTGTATTTCATATGCTAACGTGATCATTCGAGCGTCGTGCATAAATTATGGAGTAAAAACTTTTAGAAATCTAGGCCTACGGCTACGTGCTTTTTTGGGGAGTCTAAACAGTTAGCAGCCTATTCAACCCAAAATCTTTTGTTTATCTTAATTTTGATGCCATGCAAATCCTACATGTACATCCAGTCCATTTCAGTTATTCAAACCAACAACAGAACTATCAATTGACATAATCTTCATGTCCAAACTCAAACTTCAAAGACAAACTGTAGATTTAGGCGCTAGTGTAGTTAAGCATCCAGCCGCGAGGCCTGCTGCTACGTGAAGGGATAGGGTTGACAGCGACCCCCACACACTAGGGTTAGGGTAGGGTGGTGGGGTAGGGTGGTGTGTAGCACGCGTGGAGTGAAGCCGTTATGAACTTACCGAGACTAGCATAGATGGGACTACGTACGAAACATCAACACAGTCGTACTCAAAAGATTGAGCAAATGAAAGATATGAATAAAACATGGAAAATTTACTTAAACCGAATTGTTTCCAATATTCTTCTCCTTATTTCCTTTCCTTGAGCACTGCCTCCTTATGTCCTCAAAGTAGTAAATTTAGTATTCAACCGCTATATCGTACATCTTTGCCACCGATTCCACTGACCAAGAGAAGCAAGTAATTCAATGGCGGGATAAATTGTGCCGCCCTCTTTTGTCGAAGGTTTGCATTTCGACGATGTCTCCGTCACGAGTCGAATGTGACATGGCAACAGTTAGTTGTTACCTTGTTTGTTTAATTCGTTGTTAGGATGATTAGCTTTTGATTCACTCGCGAATAGAATGAAAAAATAAATAACTAAATAAAAATAGTAGGGCCTAGTAATAATCAAATAATAATATATATTAACAAAAGTTTTGTTTATTGTTTTTAAAGCTATATATGAGGTAGAGAGGCCTGGTGATTTCTAATTTTTTAAAGTGAAGGGGCTGGGTCACAAGTGGGGGGGGGGGGGGTGGGGGCTGAACAAGCTAAAATCGTGAAGGTATAGTAACTTTTGTGTTTTTGTACATGTTTGCTGAGAAAAAGTTGGCTGAACCCCCCTCCCCGCCCCCTCATTATAAATACTAAAAGTTATAATGATCTTTTTTTTTTTTGCTTTTAGTTTTTTTCATTTTCATGTTTGTTTGTTTAATTTGTTTTTGTTTTGTTTTTTTTTGTTTTTTTTTATATTTATTTTATATATTTATTTATTTTTTATTTTTATTTTTTTTTTTTTATTCATTTTTTTTTTTTTTGGGGGGGGGGAGGGAATAAGTCCAAATTTTATCCAAGATTTACTAGGGCAATTGTAGGCCTAAATTTCCTGCCCCCATTTTCCCCCTCCCCAATGAATGGTTTAGATGTATGTACTTTTGTTAAAAGAAAATAAATAAATAAAACAGAGACAAAGACAGTTAGATGTATTTCAATTCAAGTTTAATTTTATACACATGAGAAATACAGATTATAAGGAATTTAAAAGTAAAGACAAAGTAAACAAGACTAAGCTCCTCGGGCCCCCATTACCAAATATCTCGTCCACCCCAACCCCATCCCCTCCATCCACCCCTAAAAAAGTCTAAGTAAAAAGAAAAAAAAAAAAAAAAGGCTAAGCTGCGGGCCCCCATGACAAAAATATCTCGTCCGCCCCCCCCCCCTCTCCACCCCTAAAGAAAAAAAAAAAAAAAAAAAGACCAAGCTCCTCCGGGCCCCATGACAAAAATATCTGTCCAGCCCCCCCCCCCCACCCTCTCCACCCCTAAAGAAAAAAAAAAAAAGGAAAAAAAAAAGGAAAAAAAAAAAAAAAAAAAAGGCTAAGCTCCTTCCGGCCCCATGACAAAAATATCTCGTCCAGCCCCCCCCCCCAAAAAAAAAAGTCTAAGGAAAAAAAGGGGGATTGACGGCAGGCCCGATTTAGGCACTCAATCCTATCCCTATGGCCGATACACGATGACCTTTATGATGTGCGAGGGGCGGGAAAAAAAAAAACATCTCTCCAGTTTTTTTTTTTTTTTTTTTTTTAATACTCAAGTGTGGAAGGTAGTTTAACATTTGCTTATTTTACACGATGTTTACATAACACTCTCGCATAATCGTGATCGCGATCGCAGGCACTCTATCTCTATATTTCCATTTCATTTTTTTCTCAAAGCGACCATACGAAATCGAGTGGGAGAAAAATCGGGAAGACTGCTGAAAATCGGTGAGTTTTTGCTCTCATTTCACCTTTTTAGTTCAGTTAAGCATTGTCAGAGATTAACTTAGTTACTAAGTTAGGATTTAAAAATAAATATTTAATTGCACATTGACTCCCAAATTTAAACGTTATAACGGGATTGAAAGTGTAAATTTAGGTTAGAAATTATTTTTGTAACCACGCCAGAGTCACGTAGAGTCAGAGGCACGAGTTTGATATATATATCAAACGAGTGTAGTGCATGAGTGGTGTGTAGTGGATACCAAACTACGCTAGCGCCTAGATTTAGACCTCTAACGTTACACAGAAATCAGTATATGGGACTATGGTTTGCAAAACCAAAAGACAATAAACATGAAAACAATTCATTCCATCATAACTATGCTCCTGAATCTTTATCCCCGTATAAAGTGAAATTAAATTTGTGTTTTAATTACCGTTAATTAGCCTTTGAGGGGCTGAGACGTCACAAAATGGACAAACTTTGACCGTCGAATTACAGGATTTTTGCTGAGCAGTCTCTAACCGGAAGTATGGTAATATCACCAGCATTCTGGGATATATATTTTACGTGCGTATCGTTTTGGGTAATCAATGACGTCACGGGGTGTGGTTTTGCATTTGCTCGGGAACATTGTGCATGTAAAATGTACATAGAATGTTCCACGAAGAAGCATATGACATGAATAACGAAGTGTATCCTGCACATAGAATTATATTAAACCGACACCGAACATTTATTACAGCTCTTGGTGATTACAAAAATGGGAACAATGGGAAATTTATATTTAAATAATATGACCTTTAAACTTTTGGTTTCATCTTTGATATGGAAATTGGCAATATTTACAGCCACCGAATGCAACACAAGGCTCTTGATTTCTCGTGTGGTAACATATCATATCTTTCTACGTGTGCACTATAGTGCATGTATTCTTGCACAATGAGCCCGTTTATTATATAGTTTCGATGTCCTTAATCCCGGGTCTTCAACAAAGCATAGGCCTAAAAGAGATACTAGGGAGGTATATTCCTGCATGGGGTATAGGCCTAATCCTAAAGCAGATATAGTCCTTGGTCCCTTGGTCTAAATAAAAAGCAGAGATTCATCACATGCTCCACTCGGGCAGAGGCGGTGGATCCGGGGGGGGGGGGAGGGGTGGGGGCTCAGTGCCCCTTACCCCTTTTCATTCAAAAAAAAAAAGTTCTACTTTGTTGCTCATATTATTTCTATGCTAAAAAGAAGCCTTTCAGACTTTTAAGAGTCACATGAATAATTTCTTTTCGAAAAAGGGCACTTTCGAGGGGGCCCCCCTTTTTAGTTAATAGGCCCTAGGCCCCCGGCCTATGTCTTACTTTTCCAACTGAATATCATTCCGCTCGGTCGCCATGCGATCTTGCGTTTAAAAAGAAAATACCAAGCAATGTCCATGGAACGAATAACCCCCTGCTGCTGCCCTGGAGGCAAATATTTTGCCCCGGTGGTATTGGGGGGGGGGTGGCTTAGGACTACAGCCCTTAAACTTAATTCTCTGTAATGCCCTTTCTAGTGCTTATACTAAAATCATTTAATATTTATTTGAAACTAGTAGGCCTAGCCGTAGGCTTACATGTACAAATCGGTATTTCATTTTGTGAAGGCAATTAGACATTTATTTTAGTAAACAAATCACAAGAATAAATTCTAATATTATAACTGATCTTTGAAAGTTGGTTACATTTTTTAAAGGAACAATATACGCCTAGGCCTAGGCTATACCTTGCTCCAAATTTAGTTTCATTTTGTGAACACAAGAAAAATATCGGGCCTACCAATCTACCCATGCAAATGAATATGGAAACGTTTACTAGCGTATACTACGGCCACTTTGTAATTTTCATCAAATACTAGGCCTACAGGCCTAGGCATAAACAGGCGCGGATCCAAGATTCACAATTTTTAAAGATTGTGCAGGCCCAATTGTCTGGGGACCATACTCCATTATATTTTGGCATGTGCCGAGACTTTTGTTCGAGTGACCTAAGGCTGGATCCGCTACTGTTTATAAGAGTTTAACTTATGCTGCTATCTCAAGAAAAGTATTATAGTTTTCGCGCCACATGTGACGTACGAGATCATCACCAACCAATCCCATGCGTCGATCAACAGTACCGCCTAACGAGGTCGATTAAATTGATTGCGTGCCTAACTTTCCAGTAATTATCAGCTTCAACTGTCTTTTGTCTTATAGGTTGGTACCGATTCCCCACGTGAAAGAGCAGATAAAAAGACAATGCCCATTCAAAATATCACTAGTTATAATATTAATTCAATTTTCATTACGATAACGATGTAAATCTTTTAAAATAACAAATAATGGGAATTCATACGACCATTAACTTGGGAGAGCCTAAAAATCTAATGCATTGTGGGTAAACAATTACCACGCGGTCGGCTCGTGGTATGATAATTTTGCCAGGGACTTGAAAATTAGGGCATTCTCTTCTTGTGAAAAATTTGGGAAGAAATTTGTCTGAAAACCAAGACATTTCAAGATGGCAGGACTGCCACCAGACGTAGGACAACAACAACACCAGCAACAGGCAATTATTGTGCAACAACAGGCTCAGTTTGAAGTGACAGAACCTGTTGTAGTCCAGCAGCAACAGCAGGTTGTTCGTCGCTTCGATCCAGAAGCTCACGAGCTGCACAAAGATTTCCGTTTGACGCGTTACACAGAGTTGAAAGGATGAGGGTGCAAGGTCCCTCGGGAGGCTCTGCTCAACCTCCTGAAGGGACTCGAACCGAATGAAGGGGAACAAGGACAGGGTGATAATGCAGAATACATGCAAGTCCAGTCTGGTGTCCCCAAGTTCGGTAAGTATTCTAGACTTTTTTAGAGAATCTAACTTTAAAAAGTTTAAATTAAACTTTAAGTTTAACCTGTTAACTTGTTAAATTTAAATTTTAATTTTAAAAAAGAGTCTCCAACTCTAACTTAACGTTAACGTTAGTTTAGGCCTAACTTAACGTTAGTCTTAACAAGGGCGAGGCTGAATCTTGATTCTCTCAATCCCAAAAATCAAGACTGAGCATGCTCATGAATGTTGCTGAGTGTGGAGGAGGAAAAAAAAGCAGAGTGGAAGTGGAATTAAGAATAAGATAAAATTAATAAAAAAAGTGGTCAAAAATAGAGAGAAAGAAGGAAGGAAGGTCAAGAAAAGAGAAAGTGAGATGAGAAATAAAGCTAGAAAGGGGTAGAAAAGAAAATGTCGGGGGGGGGGGGGGGGGGTAGGTTGGTTCAATGGCAATAGGTCTAAGTTAACTGTTCGGCCTAAGTTAGATCTTGATTAAACTGACCAGTCCCTGTCGTGAAGCGACGGGAACTGACGGATGATTAGTTGTGGGGCTGGTATACCCCGAATATCTCACAAGTAATATATTTTTTTAAAAATGATACTCACATTGAATTTCTGTAACTTCCAAGAATACAAGAGCAGATAGGTTCTTCCACATATTTATGTTATCATAACAATGAGTGATTGATATTTGAAGGCAAAAATCAGTTCCAAACACGTAACTTGTGTTCATATCGCAGGTACGGTAGACATGGCGATATAGACCCCCGGTCGCGAGCGCCGTCTACTAGCAAGCTAGCTAGGCGGCTAGAGCAGGCGGCTCTAGCGGGTCGTATGCGCTGCTGTTCAAAAGCACAGCGATTTTTTTTTCTACTTCCGGGTCGACCCTTCAAAAAGGTCACCAATCAATATTCAACGTAAATGAACAAATCCCTTCTACAGCGCTGTCGCCTTCGGCGCCAGCGCTGTCTATAGTTAGATCTTGATCAATTAATTTGATTCAGCGTAAAAATCTATTGGGGGCATAAAATTTGTCTTTTTCTGGAGCCTGTAGGCCTAACTGTTAGGGTGCAAATCTGAAAGGAGAGATGGAGTTGATCATGTTTTGCCTTGGGGGGGGGGTGGGGGGTGTCATATTCTGTTATCCTGTTTTTACGTTTGATTCTACGATTCTATACTTAAAGTTACATTCTGGACCTGGCTTGACCTTTGCTTCCAAATCTAATCAGACTGCCTTCTTGAGTTTGAATGAGTCTCCTAATATCAGTCATAAAACAGCCCTTACTCGCGAGTTATTAACTTCAAACTTAGAGATCATCAAACTCAAGGAAGGCAGTCTGATTAGATTTTGGAAGACAAAGGTCAAGCCAGGTTCCCAGATGTCAACTTATGAAGTTCCATTGAGATCGTTTAGTATCGCAATAGACTAGTCACTATCTCAAGAACTATGAATTGAGATGTGAACTTCACACTTACAGGTAGTATGTATTGCCCTTATTAAAGCGTAGGAAAGCAGTGTGATAAGATTCTGGAGGTCAAAGGTAAATTTATGAAATTCCATGTAGTGCATATATGTTGTATCTCCACTACTACTTGAGCAAGACCTTCAAACATGGGTACATTATAAATCACCATAGTAAGACGATCTGATTAAATTGTGGTGTGCGTAGCCACAGAGGTCAACATAGAAATTCAATGTAGGCCTCGTTCTTATGATATATCTCAACCAACCCCACTTTAGATATAAACTTAGGGATAGTATGTATCACCATAGGCATAGAAGGATGATCTGTTAAGATTTTGGAGTTCAAAGATTAAGGGTCACAGAGGTCATCTTGTTAAGCAGACACAGATTGGTCTTGTTCGGAGTTTTTTCTGCATTTTTGTCAAAAGCAATTGAATTACAGTGCAAACTTTCCCTTAGGTAGGCCTATACATTATTCATGTAATCCTGGTTGTTCCTGGGGGATAGTGTGATGCTTAATATTTTTTGTGATGTGTTTTTATTTTTGAATAGGTATTGGCATGGACTGCAGTGTGACCCCTCTACGTCATGGCGGTTATTGCCTTGTACAAACTACTGATTTCTTCTTTCCTCTTGTTGATGACCCCTACATGCAAGTGAGTAAAACAATGCAATTTAAGTATTTTGAGCATCTAAAAAAATATTGTATATTGAACAAATATTCATACTTCAAAGAGTATCTAGGCCATTAAGATAAAGGGGAACTACAAGCTGAACATGGTTCCTTTTAATGATTTCTCGGTCATTGATGTTCCATTTACTCAGGGTTTGATAAAGGTACCCAGGGCAAATGATAGCTCTTATTTTTTAAATGTGTATTATATATTATAGTTCTTTTTCTTTTCTCTTTTCTCTTTTTATATTTATGTTTTTTAATTTTGTTCTCATACAGTTTCTAGCATATTCTTTGTTACCTTTTCTTCGTACCATTAGGGCCAAATTGCCTGCGCCAATGTTTTAAGTGATTTGTATGCGATGGGAGTGACGGAATGTGATAACATGCTGATGTTGCTTGGAGTACCCAAGGCTTTCACTGATAAGGAACGAGATGCGATCATGCCCCTTATCATGAGAGGCTTCAAGGTATGTGGTTTCTCTAATAAGCACTTGAACTTACTCATAGGAAAACTCCATGTAATTACTGAATTGTTATATATAAGGAAATTTCTCTTGGTTCCAAAATTCTTAAGACGAGATTCTATACGGTTTAAAAAGAAAAAAAAAAAAAAACTACTTGCAACAAACATGGATAACAAGATTCCTGATATAACCCACTTATTTTTGTTCACCTGATAACAAATAAAAATAAACAGGCCAATTCATAACGAGGTTTGATATTCATATACTGAATAACGAAAAGTGAATGTGGCACAAGTGGCTAGGCCATGATCAATCAAAATCCTATCTCCCTACCAAAGGCTTTGCTTATTCACTAATGATTCAGTCATTACTCATTTCCGTAAGAATCACATGGCATAGGCCTATAACATTTTTGTTGGACTCTGTGATAAATTATATTTTTTATCATTTCCTGGGAGCAAATTTATCTGTAATGATAATCAAGCATAACACTTTACTCTTAATTTTGACTATTACCTCAAAAACCTATCTCCATTACTCCAGGACAAAGCCCAGGAAGCTGAATCCAATGTGACTGGAGGCCAGACGGTGATCAACCCTTGGTGTCTTGTTGGTGGAGTAGCTACATCTGTTTGCCTACCAACAGACATTGTCAGGTAATAATCATTTGTTTTTAAAAACCAAAGGGTTTAAACTGTACTCTGTGGATAAAATACCTATCTGAATTCATTATTTAGCAAGTGGTTAGGGCAGGCCTGGGTTATGATTATCATTATGTGGTTGATATTTCTGTTATATTTATTAGCTTGAGTTGAATAGCATCACCATTAATGAGTCCAATCAATGACAGTGCATTATTGAGTGAATTCAAGCACACTTAAAGACGATACAAACAAGTTTGTAGTTATTCATTTGAACTTGAATGGAACAAAAATAATGAAATTATGTCAGTCACTTAAATATGTACTTTATTTTTTCAATTCACCAGCCCGAACAATGCAGTTGTGGGTGACGTGTTGGTGTTGACCAAGCCCCTGGGAACCCACGATTGCTGTGAATGCCCATCAATGGTTAGACCAGCCTGAGAAATGGAAGAAGATCCAGTCTGTGGTGTCACCAGAGAGTGGAGAGGGCATACCAGGAAGCAATGTACAACATGGCACTTCTGAATAGACCTGGTAAGATGCAGCACAAAAAAATACACTGCTGATGATAGCATTTTCATAGCTGCCAACTGTTACGAAAATTCGTAATTATTACGAATTTTTACCCTTTATACGAAAATACGAATGCACCTTTAAAAATTACGAATATGAGCGCCATTATACATGTATTATATTATGACCACTCACGCACGTGTTATATGCATGTTCTATGTATTCTACTACGCGGCGCGTACGTACGTACGTGCACATGAAAGCAACACACGAAAACAGCGCATTCGTAGTGAAGGCGGAAGGCCATTCAAAGTACATGCACGTTGATCTTAGTGCATACACACAGCGAAAGACGAAAACAGCGCATTCGCGTGAACATGCATGTTGATGTTAGTGCATGCAGTTGTGATGTCGCTAGCGAACGTCGACCGTATTTGTTCTCCTCTTCTTCTCTAGTTTTGGACCATAAATGGTGGAAAATGGAGCGTAAAAAGGGACAATGTTACAACAGCAAATATGGAACAGAGTTTGACTTCATCAACCAAATCGGGAAAAAGCAAACGACATGCATTTTGTACGATATGTCAAGATATCTCCATCGCTCATGGCGGCCGTATGACATTGTTTTGCATACCAAATCAAAACTTACAATCGGGAATTTTGAATCTTCATCTTCATCCACACCCAAGATAACTTCATGGATGTCAACTTCGCAGCATTTAAATGTTACGCGAGCTGATGCTTAATAATCCAAATGTATTGATACAATGTAAGTGATATTGTGAATGCTCATATTTCATTGAGTTATTCATCTTCAGATTCATGAAAAAATTTTGGCAATAATTTTCTCAAACCTAAGCTCCACCCTAAAACAACAGAAAAAAAAAAGGTTTAAATGCTCCAAAATAGGGCTCAGATTGCACCAGAGAGCGTCTAGAACCCCAGAGCTGGACCCCGGCCGCAAGGGACTTCGCGCTCGTGATGTGCGCTTCGCGCACATGTTGATGTGCGCTACGCGCACATTTCTGTGTTTTTTATCTGATCATTACTAATTTGAAATTTCAAATGTTGGCAGCTATGCATTTTTACACTCATATCCTCTGATAAGCCCTTGTACTCTTGAAGAATCTGCCATTTTCCTTCTGGTGTCACATATTTTGTGTATTTCATATAAACCTACATATTTTGAGGATTGGTAGGGTAGGATGGGCATCTGCCATTTTAGTAATAGACACATGATTTGATCAAATGTTGTTATTATAATATACCACCTACAACTAGAAATTTAAGTCAAAATTAGCACCTTTTCTAAATGTATTTTGTGAAATGCACTACCAATATTTGAGAAATGTCATTCAGGGGTGTGAGAGATCTTCCTTTCTTGTTTTGATTTTCAGCAATTTTATTTTAAACAGATTCCTTGATTTCACTTTTTTTTTTTTTTTCTTCTTCTTTTTTTTCCAGCTCTTTGTATGTGTGGTCACTGGTTTTTCACTTTTAGTTATATATAATGAAGTTCAGCCAGTCAATTATCATGTCTCCTTTACTTCACTTACTCTCAGCTGCTTCACTGATGCGAAAATTCAATGCCCATGGATCAACAGACGTGACTGGTTTCGGTATCTTAGGCCATGCCAAGAACTTGGTCGAGAATCAGAAGAACGAGGTGCGCTTTGTCATCCACAACCTGCCAGTCATTGCTAACATGCAGAACGTTGCCAAAACCTGCGGGAACCAGTTCCAGTTACTGCAGGGATACTCAGCTGAAACGTCTGGTAGGTTGAAACTCATTACTTTAGTTACCACTGTCTAATCATTCAAGAATTTGTCAATTTTTGCAAATTATTTAGGGAATAGGTGAAATGATATGTTTGCATAAAAAAGTTAAGTCATTTCTATGATATAACTTGGAAAAGTTACATGGATTTTTAAGGTCATGACTTTAGATCTTCACATCTTGCAGATAAACACATTCCACTCTGGTGCTCAGTACCAAGTCAATTTTCTTGTAATTATGAAATATTGTAATACTTAGTAGCTTTGAAATTGGGTTGGGAAAAATTGTCTCTTCATACAGAAATATATGTAGTATCAATGCTATTAAAAGTAGTCCTTGGATGATGGGGTCTTTTGGGAAAATCTTTATGAAGAATTCTAAATGTTCCTTGGATGCAATGTGGTACTTATTTCTTTTCCCTGTTGGTTTTGATCGCAGGTGGTTTGCTGATCGCGTTCCCCCGTGAGCAGGCTGCAGCCTTCTGTCGTGAGATGGAGAAGACCACCCGCCACACAGCTTGGATCATCGGTATCGTGGATAGAGGTCAACGTACGGCGCAGATCATTGAGAAACCTCGCGTCATTGCTGTCACCACCAATATGAGTTAAAAACTATGAGAGGCCAATCTTACACAGAGGAACTCCCATTCTTTTGTGATTGAACACTGATATTTTACATCAATGAACAGTGACCATTTGAAGTCAGATGCATTTTAACATGATCTCCTGAGGCTTTAATTGAGGAGGAAATCAAGACAAGAAACTATTTTCTTGCGCAAGGGCCCCTTCAGTTTTCAGATGACCAGTAGTTGTCAACATGGTTAATATGTATTTAAAAGATTTCACTAGGTCATATCAATAGGCCGGTTTTATGTAAATTCTGACCTGAAAAGACTCAAAAGACCTTTGAATTTTACATAGTAACAAGGTATTCAAATAAACTATTACTTATTGTTATGTCGGGTACACACATGTCTGTCCGACATACCAACAACTAATGTTTTCACAAAGTGGATTCCAAATATTCCAATTCATTCTTTAATAAGTTCGTTTGAATGCCTTGTTATGTAAAACTTTAAAAGTCTGTGAATACAATATAAAACTGGTCTTTTATGTAATCTTTAGTATATTCACAATTTGTTAGCAAGCAAACTGGAATTAACGGTTTTAATCACACTTACACATAGAGCATTGCTGGCCTGATGCCAATTTCTTCTCAAATATGAAAGAATCTTGTCTATTCAATGTGTTTCACAATCCTCTCCTTCATACGCAGTAGATTTAATATTAGAAGTTCTTGTTACAAAGGTTTTTTCCCCCCAACATGTTGTTTTTAGAAGGGTAATTGATACTCCTGATAACATCGGATATTTTTTTAACTTCCTTTTTGGTGAAATAAAAAAGAAGAAAAAAAAAAAAAAGAATCCTCAGGAGAACGTGATGGAATAAAGGCCTATGAAAATGTAACAAGCCAGTTAAAAGTAAACCAGTAGTGATAGCATATTGACCAGAAGTGATTCAACATAAACAAAAGTTTGTGAAATATAATCTAGTTGGTTATCATGGTATTGTGCTGGTGGCTGTCATATTAACCTGGGGGGCATTTCATCAAAGGACTTGTCGGCAATTTTATCCGACAAATTTACTCTCAGCCAATCAGATGCAAGCATTTCAGTAGCTTATAACAGTTTGTCGGATAAAATGTCTGACAAGTCCTTTGATGAAATGCCCCCCAGAATACATTTAAGGCAAAATTCATAAAACTGATCATTTGTACATAAATTCATACTGCATGTAGTGAACTTCTAATTGCCACTTTCATGTCTATTTGGGGGTCAAATTAACATCTTCATCATTTGGCAAAACATTCCAATGGACTTTAAAAAAAAAATTATTGTTTATTTTTATTTTCAGTTTTTGTTTCTATGTCATATGATCTAGGTGCTCTTAGACAGACATAACTGTAAACTTATTCTTTTTCTTGGAACTGAGTGCATAGTGATTATATCCAGTGCATTGTAGCTCTCACAATTTGTCTGTGTCATACATATTTTGTTTGATGATGTAAATGGAGTGGATAGCTCCCCCATGAGCTGGCCTGCATGCTAATTGGTCCGGGTATTGAGCAAACACTGGAGTACAATTGCATGCATGCTTCTAATTATAAAGCTATTGGGTCTCCATCACATTTCACCGCTGCTTGGACTAGCTCTCCATGAAGCTGCATCCGTAAACCAACTGGGATGGATTTTCTGGTTGGGGCGATGCGGTGGATCTATTTCTCGAGCTTGCGTCAAGCTTGGTGATGTGATGCAGATTAGGTTCCTATCCATCCTTCATCTCGTCTTGTATATTTTTCTTTGTATTCTTGATTTTTTTTCCAAAAAAATCATTGCAAATGTCCTACTTACATTTTCATTGCATTGCAGATCATTCGGCATTACAAATCAATAAAAAGATACATGTACTGCTGTCAACACTTTTTTAATTATGTGTGTGTGTCTGTGTTTATGAAGCTTTGTCCAATCCACTCCCATTATAACGAGATGCTCAGGACCCAGTCAATTACATGCACCTGGTTGTAACAAAAACTCTTTATGCTAAACACATAGGCACATAGAAACATGTCCATGTTTGAAATTGAAATCTTATCGTATCCATGCTTGTTATAACAGGAGTGGACTGTATTATCCTAATGTGCTATTATCTTCATACTGTTTGCTCTACTCTCTCAAATCATGTCCATTGGACTTAATCAATATATGATCATTGCCTCATACATAGAGCATTTTGATATCTAATGCAGAATTATTGTTCAATCAAATCTAATAAAAACAGCTGAAAATACACCATTTCATGTCATCCACTTTATACACACACACTCATCCATGCAATCACATGCAAACTAAACATTGAGTTCATGTAACAATAATAACTATTTGCATACATATCAGTGGTGGTGAAAGCAACGACCCAAGGTTTCTCAGTGATCTACACAGTAGAGTTGACCTCGATTACTGACGATCCTAGCGAAAAGTGGTATTACAATAAACAGGCCGGCAAATCTCCTTTTTTTTTTCCCCATTCTTTTTCTTTTTCTTTTTTTTCCTTCATATATTACATGTATTTATTCCAAACAGTTGCAAAAGGTTTATCCATTTATTCTGGGTAAATGTTGCATATAGTTGCTCATAGAACCCCAAAAGAAACGACTAATGTACAGTTTCTTATTATATTATCTAAATATGAACTTACAAGGTTTTCTTTTATCAATTTGATAGGGTTGCATTTCAACTGGCATTGGTGAGCAGACTTTTGCTGATTCATATGCTGACCCTATTTAATCGAGCAAGAGTAACACCTGAAAGATATTTCTACCTTGTTAATCAATGTATACCATGATGCAGTGATTGGGAAAGCGCCCTGTGCGTTCCAACACAGCTGATAAACCTACATGCAGCGATTCAGCGAGGTAGAAATTTCTCATTTAAATTGTAATATACTTCCATTGATCCAAATGAGTAATATGTCAATGTGAGTGCATTGTTTTGAATAAAACTAAATCCACAATTGACATGAAACCTCTTTCATTTTTGCAATATTGTCAATGTCGGGTATCAAGAAAGATGAGTCTGAATACATTAAAATTCACATCCACATGATCTTGGAGCATCAATCATGGGGTTCGTTTAGGGGCAGTTACCCCTCAAAACTATTTTTGCTAAGCCCCCAAATAATCAATGATGGATGTGTGTGTGGGGGGGGGGGGGGGTGGTTGTCCTTTGACCTTGAGCCACAAAGCCCTAGCAGTTTGATATGTAGCAGCAGTCCCAAATTAAAACATGATTGTAGACCTTCCCCCTCCCCCAGAAAATAAAAAATAAATTAAAAACATACCCCCTCTCGTTTTCAAATACCTAACACATGCATGTGTTTTTACCCTATAATGCTAGAATTTCAAATTGGTAGAACTACGGGGAAGAGTGCTTTCAGTGCAGTGTCAGATTCTAGGGGTTTTCCTTCAGCTGTCCCCTCCCCCTGATAACTACGTCTTTTTCTGATTTTTTTTTTTCATTCCAAGGGGATTAAACCCCTCCCCCCCCCCCCTCCCCTCGAATTAAGGCCCCTCGGTGCGTGATATGACGTGTGATCGCGATTGTTCGCACAATTTAATGTTAGCACGACTGATTGAGACTATACTATGCAAGGTATACACGACAGAGTCTGTGTTGTTTGGTTGAATTAACTTCACTTTGGACCCATGTTTAGGACTTTCATTGGCCGCGATTTCTCGCGAGTGAATTATATGAATTCCAAGCTACCTACTTATGCATCACGAAGTCTTCAGCACATTCAGGGACTACATAAAACATCATCATCAGTCGATAAGCTCAGCTCACGTACTCAGTCGTCGTTTCCAATAATTGAGAGGCATCGCAGCCGAAACTCTGGCGAGCTGAAGTGAGTATGGTAGGGGGTCCTAAAGCTAAGCTACATATGTTATTCATTGTTTTTCTCTCTTTCCTTATGTTATTCACTGTTTTTCCTCTCTCTTCTTATGTTATTCCTTGTTTTTTTTCTCTTTTTCTTATGTTATTCATTGTTTTCTCTTTTTCCTTTATATATTATAGAGATTCTAGACTCTATTCATTGTTTTTCTATCTATCCTTATGTTTTTCTTTTTTTTCTCTCTCTTTCGTATGTTTTCCATTGTTTTTTGTTTTCTCTCCATCTTTCCTTGGCCTTGTGTTATTCATTTCTCTCTTTTTCCTTATGTTATTCCTTGTTTTTCTCCTTTTCCTTATGTTATTCTTTGTTTTTCTCTCTTTCCTTATGTTATTCATTGTTTTTCTATCTATCCTTATGTTTTTCTTTTTTTTCTCTCTCTTTCTTTCGTATGTTTTTCATTGTTTTTTCTCTCTTTCCTTATGTTATTCACTGAGGTTTTTTTTTGTCTCTCCTTATATTATTTATTGTTTTTCTCTTTTTCCTTATGTTATTCCTTGTTTTTCTCGCTTTCTTTATATTTTACATTATTTTTTTCTCTCTTTCCTTTTATTGTTTTCATCTTTTCCTTATAATGTTAATCCTTGTTTTTCTTTCTTTCCTTGTTTTTCTTCTTCTTTTTTTTTCCATCTTTCTTTATGTTATTCATTGTTTTTTTCTCTCTTTCCTTATGTTATTCATTGTTTTTCTCTTTTTCTTATGTTATTCATTGTTTTTCTCTCTTTCCTTTTGTTATTCATTGTTTTCTCTTTTTGCTTAAGTTATTCATTGTTTGTTTCTTTCTTTGTTTTTCATTGTTTTCCTTTCTTTCCTTATGTTTTTAATTGTTTTTCTAACTTTTCTTATGTTATATCCTCTTTTTTCTCTTTTTCCTTATAAATGTTATCCATTGTTTTCTCTTTTCCTTATGTTATTCATTGTTTTTCTCTTTTCTTGTGTTATCAAGTTTACGAATAAATATACATATTCATGACCACATTTTCATTGATTGGATAATGCTTAGCCCCGCTTTTCCTTAGCACGGTTTGGTTTCAGACTACAGCTCTTAGCACCGCAATTGCCCGGCTAACTTCGCAATTACCCGGCCAACCCTGCTTTTTAGCAGGGCCAGAAAGTACCGTACTATTTACCGTGCTAGCCTACTTTGGTAAAACGTAGTTTGAAACCGAAGCATACTAAGCTTAACCCCGGGAAATAGGTGGTACTCAGTCCCCCCCCCCTTAGCACCACCTATTTCCAGGGGTTAAGGATTTTAACTGTAGTCTGAAAAGGGTTGTACGTCAGTAAGTGCGTAGCTTTTGGTCCACCCTTCATTTAAGTAGCCTTGCTGTGCGATACCGTGACATGACTTGTAAAAGCCAGCCATTCTGTGCTTTGTCAAGTTCATCACTGGCCATATAAGGTGATTCTGTGAACCCACTGACCTAGATCGTATGATTGTGTATATAGAAAAAGGAGAGTGGTTGTACTGCAGTGTAGGCCCTGAGTAAATGCAACTTCACTGTACGTAGAAGAGCAATAAACACATGCACAATTATAGATTCTCTGTTGTTGGTCATCATGTCGGTCTTGCACGCCTAGTTAGATCTACCTAGAGGTCTAGAATCAACTTGTATTAATGTATTGTTCAATGTAAATTTGCATGTGAAGAAGGCAACATCTTATTCTGAGTTGTAGTAGATCTCTAAGTAGGTCAAGCTGCCACACAATATTCATTCCAATCTAATTTTTCTTTGACTTAATTCACAGTTTGATTGCCACAGCAAGAAAGATGTCTTCCTCTTCTGGTATCCCAATTGAATGGAAGAAATTTGTGACAAAATTTAAGGATTCCAAGTTAGAACAGGATGGTCTAGCCAAAGTTTTCATCAACAAAGATTTCGGTTATGGAGAATTCAACAAATTTGGTAAGGATAGAGAAAAACATTCTATTGAATAGAAATGGTAAACATTTTATTCCTCAGGGGTATTACTGACTGACTGATCAAGTGAATGTGGGTTAAACAACTATTTCTTAGCAGGGAGGGATGTTTTAAAATGATATTATTTTGTTAATAGAATGTTATGAACTTTGAAGATTGATAATAAAATAGAAGAATGCATTTCTTTCAGTAGTTAGCATAAAATGGGATTGCAAAAACATTTGTAAGTTTCAGAGGGTGAAAGTAAAGCCAGCTCCATATCGTATTTGAATGAGGTTCATAGATTCCCTGAAGTGAAAATGTTGCCCTGTAAAAGCATGATTAAGAAGAGACCCCTAAAATTATTGAGACTACCTTGAATATTCACTTGTCAGACAAGCTTTAACTGTCAGATATTGCCACTGAAGGCCTCTTCCTGAAAAGGGGTTCGCAATGGGAGTCATTTTCACATAATCCAACCCATGGTCCAAACTTTTTACCAACAATGGGTTCCTGGCAAACCCTGAAAAATTCAAGTTAAGTGCATAATTATGTCAAAGCAAAAATTGTACAACGCCTATCTTTAATTAATGATAGTGGAGCTTTCTGGCAGGTTTGTACAGTGCGTTTCAAATAAAAGGTAATCCATTTTTGGAGGGGCTATATTCCCAGCTCATCCATTTTGGATATTTATTTTTGTCCTACAATTGAAGACGAACTCCTCACCTTTACAATGAAACCTTTCTTGAATCATAAATGTGATGCAAACAGAATAAACTGCAAATGAAGGTGTCAGGTACAAAATCATTTTTTCAAATGCTTTACATTTATGGTTCAAGAAAGGTATCATTGGAAATGTGGAGAGTTCCTCTTTAATTATAAGTTACATAGAAACAGCAAAAACAAATGACCATGGAATATGGGCCCTCTAAATATGGATTACCTTTTATTTGAAAAACACTGTATAGACTGAGTGGGAAATAATTACAAAGGCCACATGAATTACAAATTCATGTACATTCTCATTCATGCAGTCATTTCCTACATCAGATGTTTCTATTTCTGATCCTCTCTTGAACAGCTCTGTCAGGAAGAAGATGAAGAGTGTCTTACCTAGATGCAAAGGCTAGCTTAAAAACATAAATTTATAAATGTATATGATGCAAGCTGTTCAATATTGAGAGTATTTGAGTTTATGTTTTCAGTCACTTCCATTGTTTCCATCATATTTGTCTTACTTTTTTTTTCTTGTCAACACTCCTCCATCCCCTCCCCACTTCACAGGGAGACTCAATCCATGGTGTATGCTGGACTATTTTGAAGCCAGTCTCAACCTCTTTGATTCAGAAAAATCAGAAAATATATCACTGTTTGCACGGAACATTGAGTTGAATTTCAAGGAAGGCATGGAAGGCAGACTTCATGTCGATCATGCCCTCAAGCTAAAAGTGTGCCTGACTTACTTGGGAAAGAGTTCTGTGTGCTGGGAATCACAGTGTCTGGACCCTAGTACAGGAGAAGAACTGGGAAACTACTTGATTCAAATGGTCACTGTAGATATGAAGACACGTAAGCCAGGACCGTACGCAGACATGATGAAGGAATTTTGCCCTGAAAACCTCCGAGAGAGACCACCAAATGGCTTTGATCTCGAGCTCAAGCCTGAGACGGCTTTCAAGCACGAATTTGGTGTCAATTGGAGCGACACCGATTTCAATTCTCATTTGAATCAAGCTGATATTCTTCGTATGTGTATTGACTGTGGCAGTTTTGCCGCTATGAAGAGTGCCCTTACAGAGTTCAGTCGAGAGTTAGTGGCTTACGATCTGAAAAGATGCTCTGTCATGTTCATGAAAGAAGCGCGCCCCGGGGAGAAGGTTCTGGTGGAATGCTTTGAATCTGAAGACAATCCTTTGGTGTTGAACTTTGTCTTTTCAAAGGAGAATGATCTCATTACTGTGGTGCAGTTGGAATACCATTCAGGTGATGCAAGAATTGCTTCAAAGATGTAGAACATGTAAACCAATTAATCTTAATTGAATTCCATTAATGTTGACATATTTACTTTAAAAGTAAAGGTCTTTATCTTATGGACTGAATTGCGTTTAACAATGAAATGTATAACAGTATAACCGCAATTAATCTATGTGACTGTTGACTATTGAAAAGGAAAACAAATATATATATTTAAATTTACATTTGGATATCAATACACAAAATTATGAAATGTGTGTGCTGATGTGAAATTTACTGTTTAGTGTCTTCTTCTTTTTTTCTTCTTTTTTGTTGTTGTAAAGTTTGTACACAAATTTTCAAGAACTTATGTTAATCCAGGGCTCTATGATAATTTTTGTGCGCAATTAGAATCACCAAAAACTTTATTAGGAACTTCAATAATAGCATTCTTGAGGGATAATTCCTGTATTAGTTTCAAGAGTGCCAATACAAAGATTCATATTTGGGACTGATGGCCTCAAAGATAGACCCACTTGCATGTCATTTTCATGCTTTTTTGGCTCTGCCCGTATTCACCTTACAATCAGGTCATTTTATGCTCTAGAAAGGGATGTCTCGTCTTTCGTTCTTTGACAAATTGATAAACAACTCAATTGCTTTATTGAAAAAATTAACATCATCGTCGGCTGAGAACCAGAAGGGCACTATTACAGATCAAAGATGTTCCATTGAGAACCAGAAGGGCGATAATTAAAAAAAATACCATTGACTTTGTACAGCTATAGCACCCTTCTGGTCCTCAACGGAATATCTTTAAGATGCAATAAAACCCTTCTTGCTCTCAACAGACGTTATATTCAATACTATGCTATTATCTGATGCTTAATACATATTCATGAGGTATTGGAAAGTGCATACATGTATGTATTCATGTTTTCATTTTTAAATGTCATCGTTGGATCATGATTATTTTTTGTACCAGATAATTTTATTTCTTGGCGATTAAATGAGGGATAAGGACAATAAATGAAGTTGCTCTGCAGAGTACTAGTACCAATTCTCTTGTATTAATTTCTTTTAGTATTGATGATATATGGAGGCTCATATTCTGGGGGAGACTAGGGCCATGGCTCACGTGGTATGCTAAATTAAGGGGGCACCCAAAAAAAAGAGGGGAAAAGGAAAGGGAGACAAAGGGGGGAAATAGAAAAGGGGGAAAGGAGGGAAGGGGAAAAAAAAAGAAAGAAGAAGAAAAGGGCTCAATGATGGTTGAACAGAGGAATGAGAGTGCTACGTGGAAGAAAGTAAAAATGAGAGGAACGTAAAAGGAGAAAAGGAAGGGAATAATATGGAAAAAGAGGGAGGATATGAGATTTTTTTTTTTTTTTTAAGTGAGTTAGTGAGGAAGAGAGGGGGAAAAAAAGCAATAGCAGGAATAAAAAATATTTAAAAAAGAGGACAGAAAAAAAAAAAGAGTGGACAAATTTAGTGACCAGCGGGCGGGAATTTATCTAAAAATGAAGATTGATATTTTACTTGGGGGCTAAAATCGGTAATGAATCTTCGAGGTGCAAAATTGATATTTTAGTAGGGCGACAGATCGACTCTAAGTCTTATTAGGGGGTGTTAGATTGATTCTTAAATTAATCTAAAGATTAAGGGAAGACAAAATGATCTGAAATTCATGGGCACAAATTTTACATTTTAGGGGGGGGGGTCAAAAACTTATTTGAAACTTTGAGGCTGCAAAATTGATGTTTTATAGCGGATCCGGGCGACAGATCGATCTAATATTTAAGTCTTATTAGGGTGTTAGATTTGATTTCTAAATTAATCTTAAGATTAGGGGAAGACAAAATGATTCTGAAATTCATGGGCACACATTTGAACTTTTAGGAGGGGGGGGGGTCAAAACTTATTTGAAACTTGGAGGGTGCAAAATTGATGTTTTATAGCGGATCCAATGCATAATTAATCTGCAATTAACTTAAGGGCACCAAATTATTGATCTTTTATTGGGGAGGCAAAGTGATTTTTCATAGGGCGCGTATTTGTTCGCACAATTGGGAAGCGTCAAATTTATCTTTCATTGGATCTTTCAGGAGGGGCACAAAAATGATGGTTTCTCGGCGTAGGGATAACTTGGGGTGCAAAATTAATCTTTTATTGCATGGAGCGCAAAAATGATATGAAATAGGGGGCTCCGCCGGTTTTGGGTGACACCAGATTGATCTCACAATCTAATTGAAGGCGACAAATCGCAATCCGATAGGGTTGTCGAATTGATCGGATACTTTTAGGGGCGCAAACGTGATTGTTCTTGTTTCATATTCATGAGAATATATAAACAATTTCAAAACCCTTATATTCACTATAGCTAGGGACTGCAATGTTTTGTTTTGCCGGTCACTTTTTTCCGTGGCGTCTAGTCTTATTTATAAAGAATAGCCGAAAAAACACAACTAAGTAACTAATAACAGTCTTATTGACCCTATTACACAGAACTTGATTTTCTGCTTGGTGCGCTTTGCGCTCGCTTATTAGGTATTTATACTTATTTTATCTATTTTGCGAGAAGATTCTACAAAAAGTAAAACTTAGGCCTAATTGAAACCCGAAAGTGTTTAAATGCCTTCGATACTGAGTAGGCCCTAGTGAAAAAAGAAGAAGAAGAAAAAAAGAACAAAAAAAAACTCGCGTTTTGAGCCGCAAATAATTGCATTTAAAGGGATTTATAAACTATATTCCTGAATATTTAATATCCTATAGAAAAAAGGGGGGAAATAGATATTTTGACAAATGCATGGGCGGAGGGAGAGAAATAAAAACAATAAAGAGGCTAGAAAAAAATCTTCTCTGCTGCGTGCCCGAATGAATTAATTTCCCAAAGGATTTTTAACTTATATTCCTGAGGAACCAAAAATAGATTGAAAATCCTGGATACGAGCGTAAGTTATAAACATCACGGAAGGGTTTGTCATTCGTCATTTTTGAAATTTATTTAGATGGAAATAAAATAACTGTTAAGGTCAGGAAGTGAAATTAATTTTCAATTTTTCTTTACCACCCCCACCCAAAGAATTTTTTAGAATTAATTTGATAGATAATAAACATATCTTATCTAGATGTGATTTTAACTAGGCTATTATGGTATACCCAGTTGTTGTATATCCGGACAGGTCGGATGTCCGGACACTCAATTTTAACCGAGGGTTTAAAAGCATTATCTTTGTAGTTTTTTAGCACAAAATTAATGTCAGAAAATATTGTGGAGAAAAAATATTGATGGTGATAAGAAATATTCAACATACATTTCTGACTTAATCCTTAGACGAAAAATCAGCCTTAATTTTTGTTAAGTGTCCGGACATCGCACCCCCCATCCTACTTTTGAAAAAAAAATAAAATTGGGCCCTGTGCATGGTCATTGATCTCTTGAATCCATATTATACCTTCGAAATCTCTCATAACTGGTTATTTATTTGGCACAAACTGCAATGAATAACAATTCGTGTAAAAAAGAAAATCAAACAAACAGAGGGGCCTCTTTTCAAGATGAAGGAAAAAAAAAGGCCCTAATCATAATTAACCACCCCTCCAAATATTGTTTGTTGATGGCTGTGTTGTTTATTTTGTTATGGCTCCCTCTACTTTGAAAGTTGGACAGTCATTTCGTGCAGATGACCGGGCGTTTCCGATCAAAGAGGTGTAGGAAGTACAATAAAAATGGTATGTATCTCTTATTTCAATTATTATTTACAGTAATCAGTCATCACTATAGTATTTTCATTACATCCTTTAGGATTTGGAGTGAGAAAATTTGTGCTAAAATTTGTTATTGAACGTAAAGAACTCATTGAAATTAACGCGGAAAAGGATGTCGAGTCGCATGTACGGCGGAGACACTGCTGTCCTACGGGAGCGTAGTGGGCTAGCTGGTACTTGTAGCTCCCATCCAAACTGCGAGCAGCGAATTTACTCCATGTAGATTACTTCCGGTTATGTAGCTTTAGATTTAGATCTAGTTAACTATTACTTTATATTGAGAGAATCATGAATGTTTATATTTCCAATAGATTGTGATTGTGATACTTGTAGAAATGTGACTGATGAAAAGAGATAACGAAAAGAGGAGGGGGCACTCATGCACTAAGTTAGATCTAACGTTTACACTCAGGCGTGATTACAAAAAAAATTATTTATCTAAATTTTAACTTTCAATCCCATCATAACGTTTAAATTTGTAACTCAATAATCTCTTAACATTTACTTTTTTAAGATTTGTACTTTAAAAAGATAAATATTGAACTAAAAGAGTGAAATGAGAGGGAAACTCAACGATTCTCAGCAGTTTTTCCGGTTTTTCTGCCACTCCAGTTGGTATGGTCGCTTTGAGAAAAAAAATGAAATGTAAATAAAGATAGAGTGCCTGCGATCGCGATCAGCACGATCATGCTAAAGCTGTGCGAGGCTTAGAAGAAAAAAAAGAGACAGAAGGCTAGCAAAGTGGAGAACTAAGTCAAAGTTATAAAATAAAAAAATATGTCTGTCTTTAATTAAATTTTAGTAGATGGAAACGCAGATGGCGCTACACGGTATATGCTTGATAAAGTAGCAAAATATTTCAAATACTTGCGACGAGTGGAACATAGGCTATTCTTCCTAACTAACTTACAGCTTGTCGTTTCGATGGGTACGGTATACAGCCAACGTTGCAACATCGACGAGAGAAGCGTAGCATATAGTATATCCGTATGCTACCTGTTGCCAAAGAGGGCACCACCATTTATCCTCCTTTTGAATCTCTGCCCACTTGGTCCCAATCAGCAGTGACAGATGTACATCTACAGCCGTTTAAATGACAAATGTATCACTTTGGGAACATTAGAGAAACGGTGTTGAAGAAGAAAGAAGGAGAAGAACACGATTAACAATTCGGAAAGTGAATTTTCATGCACCCACCTATTTTCCATTTTTTCCCCATATTACTAGTTCTATGTTAATATAGCCTCTCTATGTGTCCATTGGTCATGACGTAGTCCCATCTATTGCAACCACGGTGAGCTGAGGACAACTCCACTTCACGCGTGGAGGGTTACTGCGGGCTGCAAGTTGTTCCATGAAAACATAAGGTGCCTTCGCTTTTCCAGGCTAGAATGTCAAAATTATGGAAAAAAATTGACAAAACTATTTCATTTATTAGTTTATGTACTTACAATACTAGACAAGACTCTGAAATTGACTGGAAAATACAAGATTTCTTCAAGTGCACTCAATTTTTTGGAATATCTTATTTGCGTCTGTCAGTTTAGGTAAGTGACTTAGGCCTACATAAATTATATTTTTGCTATATTTTACCCATTTGTGGCATTTAACCATTCTAAATCAAACTTGAAAAATTTGAGGACGTTTCCTTCAAGACGCTGCCACTTCGTGGCAGTGTCCCGGCTGGGGGGGGGGGGGGGGGGTAAAGTCTAGTCTCTAGAAGGTGTAAACGCATCAGACACGAAAAAGTAGATCTTTTTGATTCTGTTGAGAATAATTGTCTATTGAACCCCCAATTATACATATTTTGAAAGAATACTTCTCCTTTATCATTGGTACCATTTTTTGTGTGGTGTGAGTGCATGCTTGGATGAACACGACGCATTATTTACGAGAATGTAAATAGCAACTTGTGTTAGAATGGGAGGTGAGATCAAAGCAACAAAAAAGCAACTTCATCCTGATTAAACTGACATAACTTTTAGGCAAAAAGGTTTCTGAGCAAAATAAAATAGCGAGACTGTTTTCACACCTATCGACCTGATTCTGTGTAAAAATGAGATTAATCTATTTGGTAATCCATGGCACAAGTCACTGTTTACAATGTGCAGTGTTCATCCTAGCAGAAACTCATACAACACAACAATGGTACGAAGTGGTAAAAGATGTAGGAAAAGGTTTAATCTACTCATATCAAAATATGTGAAATAATTTGGGGTTTAAAAATTGGTTTTCTTTTTAATGACAATTTTCTGAGTGTTTAATTTTTTTTTCTCACTCGTCACTCGGTATACATGTAGTCTACATTTCAATTTAATTCTTATTCACTTTGTATAATCTTAATCACATTTTGAAATTGTACCAGAATTTAATCATGTGTATTATGGTCATGTGTCATGAATTGGGTGCAAAATGTGTTACATGTCCCAAAATTTCTAGAAATGTACAATGTCACAAGCACACATCTCCGGTTCCTGAATAGTAAGTCAGACATGTATAAAAGTATATTGATTGTAAGGACACAGGGTTTTACAGGGAAAATGGTGTTAAAAATTCCACAATTTTACTGGCGAATAATTTCTTATTCTCCACACCAAATGAAAGATATCGAATAAGACCCTACAGCCCTATTCTGGCAGAACTACGTATCTCCTTTTTTGCGATTCCGAGATTTCCGAGTTTAAATGTTTAAAATTGCTTTTTTTGCTTTCTTTGGAAAAATGGAGAATGGTGTATCGTTTTTTTTTTTCCTTTGATCTGTGGAACATATATAAGGTATTGGCATCAAAAACTTGTTGATTTCCTCATTTAATCTTGTAATTTTCCTCATTTTTTAAACCATACGCGCTTTTGCCTGATTAAATCGACGACTACACTCCTAGCTTTTGATCAGGCAAAACTACATATGTTCCAACTTATCAGGCAAAACTCTGGATGTCACAGGGTATGTCCCAGAAGTATGTAGTTTTGCCTGATAAATCAACTTCTACTGTCGAAGCTATTGTTCTAATAAAACCAAGTATGTACATGTAGACTTACATAGTTTTGCCTTTTTATTATCATCAAAGATCGAAAAACTACTGTTGTAAGTCCACTTACATAGTTCTGCCTTTTAAATTGACTGATTTTTGAGAGAATTTACAAAAACTGAGTTTCGAATCTCCAAAAATGATCAGAGTGAGAATTTGAAATTTTGCTAGATGAAGGAGCATATTCGAAATTATAAGAAACACTAAAAAACTGAAAAACGCCCAAAAATGATTTACATAGTTTTGCCAGATCACGGCCGCCTATGCTTCTAAAAAATATAAACTTGTAATACAAAATTATTTTTTCCATCCGCGCTACAGGGTGTCAAAAAAAGGAGAAGAATAGTGCAAAAATGACAGAAATCATGTCTTTTACAATTTGATTACAACTAATACAAAGTATATTGCAAGTTACAAAAACACAATTATTGTTATCAAATTGCATGTTGCAATTTTTGATGCCTACTATGCATTGTCTATGAGGGTGCGTGCATGAAGTATGTTTTAATTGATTAATTAATTGATTAAAGACCGTTGACGGAGTAAATCCAACCTTACATCGATTGAAAGCTAAGAAGGCGTATAACATAAATACCCCCCAAATAAAAATAAATTTTCATAACAGTATTCATAAAAAGATGATCGAACCTCAACCAGGCCATCCCTCCCAAGTACTCGTAAAAGTACCCGTATATGCGGCTGTAACGTCAAAGAAGTTTAAGGGAATGCTACTGCAGGCATGATTGGGTTTCGCCTTAGAAAACACGTTTGTATTGCTATGTCAGAACAATTAGAATTCTAGCACACATGGGTCTATTGTTTGACATAGCAATACAAACGTGTTCTAAAGCCGAAACCCTATCATGCCTGGCAGCAGCATTCCCTTAAACTTCTTTGACGTCATCAGCCCCGATTATATAATAGGGGTACTTTTACGAGTACTTGGGAGGATGGCCTGGTTGAGGTTCGTACACTTTTTAATGAAATACTTTCTAAATGGAGATAAAAATGCTTAAATTGGGAATTGTTGTTATTAGGAAGAAATATTAGCTTCGTTTTATATGTAATTTTGGTTCATTTCTGGTCCGGTCTGGGACTTAACTGACTTTTGAAAAAAATCTTTTTTTCACATTCATTTAAAAACAGATAAATTCCAAAGAGATAATATATCACTCAACCTATAAGACCAATTGGATGCAAAAATAAAACGCAACAAAGAATAAGAAAGTAACAAAATGGGATCCCTATGCTTTTAACACATGCCTCCACCTAGGATCCTCCACCCCTACCTACTCAACTCAAATTATTTTACAAGTATTAAAACTGATGAGCACTACAAAGCTCACAACTACACAGACATGTAGCCTGATAAATATTTACAACATGAGATATTGTGTAGTCATAAACGTACTTTGTTTTTTATGCTACGTGGAAAAAAAATGTGATAATTTTCCTACACAATGTAACGCCTCCACCCTTGTACTATACCCCAATATGTGTCATTGTGACACATGACTGTATACATTATATGGATTCAATCTTCAAAATTCATATTCACAATTATTTTTGAATGTTGAACTATTTTATGCATAATCCATAGATTCTTACATGTTTTATTTTTTTTTAATATGTATGTAGTCCTAATTTTATTGTAAACATACCACTTTTGGCCTTTCAGACAGGTTGTGTATGATGTTTAAAAATGCAATTAACCATTAATTAAAGGGGAAGTCCGGACCCAAAATAAGTTGTTTTTATAAAAAGCAAATTAATTGAAAAACAGATCAAGAAATTTGAAGAAATCGGACTGATAATAAGAAAGTTATAATTTTCTTAACGATGCAAAAATAATGATCGCTACACAAAATGGCAACAGCTGTGATGTCATAGGTGCACTACTTGCCATGCATGTTCTATATTGTTTTATGAAAAATTTTCACTTTATTTGTCAAGATAAAGTTTTCCTTATAACTTCCCTAGTTGAATTGATGGAAATATTTTATTGCATCTATGCATTTCATAATGAGAAATTGTAAAGACATATCAAACAAAAGTGACATTTTACATGAATTTCAACATTCATGAATATCTTCTTTCTATACTGAAAACCTACTTTATTTTTATTTATTTTTTATTTTATAGATGGGATGCTGATATTACAATGTTTGTATCGATGCAATAGCAATTTGCCATCAAAAAACTTGGCTAAAGTTAGGGGAAAACATTTGCTGAACAAAAAGTGAAAATTTACCATGAAACAATAAGAACATGCATTGCAATGAGTGCACCTATGACATCACAGCTGTGCCAATTTCGTATAGCGATTCTTTTTTCTTTTGGCAACGTTACAATATTCATAACGTTCTTATTAGTAGTCCAGTTTCCTTCAAACTTTTTTTTATCGGTTTTTCTAATTTTTCTGCTCTTGATAAAAACACCTTATTTTGGGTCCGGACTTCCAGTTAATCGAATTTAATTAACCAATTTTTAATGTCCGGCCCTACATGTATTTTAGGTTATAATAAGACTACATGTTTGAGTTCCAAACTGGCAGATAAATTTACACTTGTCAAGTGTGTTGCAGCATGCCCCCTGACACATGTTGTACATTGGGATGGCGGCTCTTTTCACGCACAAAATTTTGCTCTGGGGAGCATTTCATGAAACAAATACTGTATAAGTGGTTATTCGCTGTACTTTATTTTCGCGAATTTCGCGATCATTTATCGCGAAAAATTTCCACTTTAATACAAGGCTATTTATAGTAAGAGATCATCACCAAAATCGCGAAATTTTGCTCTCGCGAATTTCCCCAAGTTAGTCCAAAATCGCGAAATTATCTGGACGCGAAAATATGGCTTATACAGTATTCACTGATTCTCACTGACAACTGTATAAGCTACAGGAAATGCTTGCATCTGATTGCTGAGAGCAAATTTGTCGGATAAAACATCTGACAAGTCCTTTCTTGCCAACACAATAAAAATAGTTAATTACTGAACTTTAGTATGGGCTTTTGCATAAGTTTGCACAGTATATTGGTGCGTTCACTGCACCTGGAATGTCTTGCTTTCTCACATATCTTTCAGATACGAAAGAGGCTGGTCAAAGTGCCTGTACATGGTAAAAAGTAAAAATTTTCTTTACAATGTATCCAAAAACTCTTACAAGGATACCCTTCACAATGTCTATCTGATAAAGATTTCAAGCCCTGGGGAAGTGGATTTTTTTGAATTTTAAAGTTTTTTTGCTTCCCAAGTGAGTTGTAGCAATCAAGTTTAATTATCACTAAAAATATAGGGCTCATGTGAATAGCAATTTGTGATTCATTGTATGTGCATTGCTAACCTTTTGGATTATTTTCATGTGTTTGGATATTAGTGTTTTTACATGTATATTGATATTAGAAAGAAGTGTCATTTCCACATTAAAAAATATAATAATGAATACTGTGTGCTATGTGCTAGCCTGACGCTCTTTGAGAGTTGATCTTGAATAACCCCATATATTTCAGGCCTCTACAAAAATTATATTTTTCGCTTGCCCTATCGGGCAAGTGAAATTTGATTTTGCTTGCCCACAAGAAGAAACACTTGCCGGATTTTTCTTTCATTTCTTGTTTAGACCAATTCATGATTCTATTCTAATAGCAACTACCATCTGAGACCTAATAATAGTCATAAACGATGAGCGTAGGGGAACTGGGTAATTATGGCCCCCTTTTTCACATTTCCTATTACTACCATTAAATAAAAGTTCAATGATATTCTAAATATGTAAAAATACAGTCAATCTATATACCTATAATATTACAAAGGAAAGTATAAACCTGCTACTTCTCATTTGCATATTAATTACCATTATGTTAACAACTTTGGGGCCATAATTACCCCACGGGTTGGGGTATTTATGGCCTTTTGTAAATGACTGTATGAATTCAAAGATATTATGCTAATTAATGATGGTAATGTATAATAAATGTTGTTTGGGTATTCCTAATACACTTATCAACCACCAACAATGATTTAATCAATAATTGGTTCAGCCAAGTGTTGAAATTGTGCAATCAAAGCAAACATTATTATGTACAAAATCGTACAAGTTAATGTCCCCATCTACGCTTGTCTGCGCTTATACACTGTTTACGTATTGGGGGCCATAATTACCCAATGACATTTTCAATTTGATCCCCCTTTAAAGCTCTACTATTGAAGAATATTCAGGTGGAAGTTTTCTGTTGTGTTTTTTACTTCCTATTGTTTCAGTTTCAATCAAAATTTCATCTTAAATGATTTTAATTAATGATATCAACCCCACATAAAAAAGCAGACTTGCCACTTTCAACGAACAGAATTGTAATTGCCGTACATTTTAAGCTCCCCTAAGCACAAAATTTCATGCAAATGGCTTATTTTTCCATATGATAGTAGGATGAGTTTAGCTAGGTATTGTGTTAAAATTAAATTATCATGTGTAATGCAGTAAAGAATTATAAGATCTCAAGACAAAGGGGCCATAATTACCTCAGGGCCATAATTACCCCAGTCTCCCCTATATGAAGATTGCATACAAGATATTTAGCAATTTTGTCTGATTCGTTATTCAAACACAATATTTTATTGTGTTTTTTCGGTGAAATGTCGCACATACATGTGTATCTTTCTCTCAAATCATGGCTTGCCCGATCGGGCAAGTGAATTTAATCTTTACTTGCCCACCGTGGCTTCACTTGCCCGGGCAAGCGGGCAAGTGGGTTTGTAGTGCCCTGTATTTAATTTTAAGGGGGAAATGTTTTTGTCCGATTGTTTTTTTTTTTTTAATTTCTATGATATTGTCATGAGTTGTTTTTGCATGTAGGCTACTGTAGTCACACTTTTGAAAGGTTCCAAAAAATTGTTTGTAATTTTAAAGAAGCTGTTTTTAATTAAAATGTTGTGTGTCTGTTTTTTTTTTTTCCTATTTCAAAAAATCTCACTCATGATAAGGAACCCAAAACCCAAAGGAGAGAATCAGCCTTAGATTTAACTCTCTTAACACCTAAAAAGGCCGGGTATTTTTTGCCATCTCACAGCCAGGGAGGGGGGGGTGCTGATTAGGCCCCCCTTCAGATCTCGGCCACCGATCGCGCGAGGCCGCCGAAAAATTTGCACAATAGTAGTGTGCGATGTAATCTACAAGACCATAGTTCGTTTTACCAAATTGTCTTTTAATTTATATTAATTGATTACGCTAATTATGCATGAAATCATACTTTTTGCTCTAAATCATTAAATATGACTCCTAGAATGCTATTTCTTGTGTAAATATCGTTTTGTAGCATTCCTAACGATTGTACGTGAAAAAAAAATTCTGGTTGTCTAATTCTATTTCTTCTGTATTTTATTGTTTTGGGAATTCTTAAGCAGGTATTTCTTTGTTTTCGATTAATGTATTTTATTGTTTTTTTTGTTTGGAAAACTTCGGTCATTATTTATCTCTGGAATATTACAGCAATATCAAAATATAATGGCTAATAACCATATTTTAAATACTGAAATGTGATTTTAGGATAAAAAAGCCATTCCCATGTTTTGTACACAAGTACAGAAGTTCTGGTTTTTGAGCTGCGCTGCATTACATAATGTTGCGCAATTCCAAACCGTACGCTCAATTTTGTTCAAAATAGTTTAAAAGTTGCGTAAGATGTTTAGAGTATAAAGTGCATAAATCGCGGAGCTCGAAAAAATTTTGTCAACACGACCGCACAAAATGTTGAGGGGGGGGCTGATTAGGCCCTTTTAGGGTTAAGGAGAGCTAAATTAGCAATTTTGACAATTTTAATGTTTTTAACATCAAAATCAGTTATTAAAAAGAGACTTTACGTGTATTTTTTATGGGATCTCAAAATACCAGATAAAGGAAAAAAAAGTATGATTTTGTGGAGAACTCTCTGTTTGTTTTGTACATAAACCATCTTCAGAGTATGTCTTACCC
The DNA here is from genome assembly GCA_940671915.1 of Paracentrotus lividus. Lineage (NCBI taxonomy): Eukaryota > Metazoa > Echinodermata > Echinoidea > Camarodonta > Echinidae > Paracentrotus > Paracentrotus lividus. The sequence continues at coordinate 25,309,847 of CALNVZ010002100.1, read as the reverse complement.
TTTCTTGAGCTAAAGATATGTCATGGGAAAACATTCTACACTACATACTCAAGGTCAAAAGTAGGAAGATCAAAAATCTGTATACTATAAACAAATACAGAGTTTCCACAAAATCGTCAATTTTAAAACAATTTTCCAATTAAGCTCCCATAGAGAGTAATAAGACTTTTCAAATTTTTCTACTACTTTTTGATTTGTTATCTTATTTTGATGGAAATTTTTAAAATTGTTCCTCTAATTGTACCTTTCTTAAAAGAAATATATCATATAGATCCTTGGGGTTTCATTCCCTGAAAAGTCTCTTTATACAACATTTGTTAATAGTATAAATCTCAAAAGAATATACTTTAAACCTGGTGTATAGTTTTGGTAACAAAAAAAAATCGGCATGAAACGATTAAATATAGTCTCATGTTGTTCACATTGCAATTAAAAGACATGTGTGAGAAATTTTGTGATATTCCTTTCATGATTTCCGGTGAATTTCGGTGAAATGTTTGAATCCAACACAATTTGTAACGGTTTGAGATCTTTGCTGGGTTGTCCCGTCCCCGAACTCCTCGCATGAATGGAGCGAGCGGTCTGTGTGTATCACCCACACAAGAGAATCCCATTGGTTTTCCATGTGAACGCCTAAGCTCACACAAAGATAAGTCGGATCCCCGACTTACCTTTTTTATACTTAATATCGTGAAATAAAGACATTAAAACGAGATTCCATGTAATATAACTTTCTTTGTTACAGTTATAGGATTCAGTCTTTCATATTATCTAACTGTGAATCCAAATTAAATTTTTCCTTCTCCCAACACTATACACCGCTTTAAGACTAGGTACTTATAACACACAGTCAATGAGGATTGCTCATTTGCTCTCGCTGTAATGGTATTTTTTTAATGACACTGTAGTCCTATTGATAAGGAAGAAGTCTTGTAAGACTAGATTGTCACTCATGAATGTACATGTAAGCCTATTTTCTGTGTGGCTAAGAGTGTGTTCAATGTCCAGTTTCAAATTTATACGCCAACATGAATCATGTTACAAAACGCTGATATAAAGAGAAACAAAGTGTGTGTTCATTGTCCCCCATCCTCGGTCGTAAAAGTAAATGTGTTTCAAATCTCGATTCGGAGGAAAATTTAAGTGCCGAAAAAGATGCGTTTTGAAACACAATCGGCTTCAATTTTACGACCTTGAGCATCGCCATTGCAACGAAATGCGACACTGAACAGGATTGAGTTTTCAAACATGTTTAAATGTGCTCTCGCAATGGAAGCTTCCGGTGCAAGTGAAAAAAGGGGAAGATGTTTGTTTTTTTGAGAGCAGGGAATTTAAAGACGATGGAAATATAATCAGCTTTAAATTTGTGACACTGAACGGTGCACCACTCATCGCGTTTGTGTTTGTGTTTTGTAATTGCGTTTTGTATCACGATTCATGTTGGCGTATAAATTTGAAACTGGACATTGAACACACTCTAACAAGCCTAAGTGACACAGTTTGAGCAGACATGGTCTGTTTTCAATCTGATTCCCTGGTGTTGAGCCTTTTTTCCTGACCTTTTTACATCACTGTATCAGTCAAACGTCTCCTAAAAATGAGATAACTCCTGTACCTGTGCATATTTTGTTAAAAGTATTAGATTTGATTAATTATTGTCAATCTTTAAAGAGGGGAGATTAGATTTACTGACACATCTATAGGAATTCTGAACTGCTGTAGTATGGGTTAATCTTGAATAGATTGACTACTGTGTGAAAAGATTTGTAAGGTGAGACTTACAGGTCGATAAATATGAGGAAGTAACGTGTGTTCAATTCTGTGTCCTACCACAATAGAAAGTCATACTGTGTTTCCTACTTGTGATAGCAGGTACTGGAGTAAAAGGAAATACATGACTTTAAAATAAAGCAACCCACCCCCCCCCAAAAAAAAAAAAGGAACAACAACAACACCAATAACCAATAAGTTTATATAATATCCTATCTTTGAGGAATTAAGATATTTTTTATTGCAAATCAGATATTAAGATCAGATAGGGGTCTAAGTCTTCTTTAATAACAAACATAATATACACAATTTTATAATTTGGTCATATTCAAACGTGAGTGACACAACAATTTGAGAGACAGAAGGGCGCATATCTTCGTACTTGTAGGTTATGAATAGATCATGACTGCTATTATGTACAATGTAGGACTGGCATGTGTTATTACCAGTTGGATTTGAATTTTACAATTGGTCCTGGAAATTATGATTAAAAAGCGGTGAGCGAGTGACTCAACAAATTTTGGACATGGGTTTCTGACAATTATTGGTTATGGTTGGATTTGTACCCAAGTAGGTCTCCAAGGGAACCATAAGTGCTGGTATACATGTATGTACATGAATAGTGTACCTCTCTGACATTTATAGTCCTTATTAATCATTCCTTCTCTGTGGAAAATTGTCCACTTTTATGTGTCGTGAGTGACACGACATCCAAAACTTGAGTGACACGACCACTGCAAAAAATGCAACAATTCAAGTAAATAACTAGATCCAAATTACCAGTGTGTATATGTAATGACATGTTATAGTACATGTAGTCCATGATAAGAAAATTGGATCACATAATGTTTGAACTTAAATAATTGGTTCTATTTTAAAGAAGCCTTTGTGTTGATTTCAGATCCTAATTTGCATTTTCAAAGGCACAGCGCCACATTAAAATTTCAGCTCTATGTCAACTTTTAATTGAATATGACCATTTGTTTAACTCATGTATGTAATTAGTAAGATTCCAGCAATTACTTGTATATTATGATGAATTCATAAATGTATACCACTGTGGTGTTTGTACAGTATTTCAAAAAGAAGAAAAGATAATTGAAAATATGTTTGTCTGGGTATGCTGTAGTATAGTGTATAAAAGCTGGTGTTCAAAGAAGTGTTTTAAACAAGTATAATAACAGCAATTTTTACAGGAACACTTTCTAAAGTTAATGATTTGAACTGCTTTTACCCGTGAATTCTTTGAACTTCTTTTGCATAAGAATAATTAAATATGTTTTGTACGTGTTTCTACAGCCATTCTGAAAAGCAGCCTTTTGCAGATTTATGGCTTTTCATCCATGTTTTAATGATTAAATTATAAAAGAAAATTTAATTGATGAATGCTTTAAATCACTTTAAATGAGTGATATTAACATTCATTTTGCCCTTCATTGCTCATTTTGTATGCATTTGTGAAACTGAGAGAGTTTCTTTTGTTTATTTGTGACATTTGTAGGCTGCAACACTGAGACCATACCTCAACGCTGTGAGGTCAACATTGACTGCTGCTATGTGCCTAGAAAACTTCTCTTCACAAGTCGTAGAAAGACACAACAAACCAGAAGTAGAAGTCAGGTGAGATGATAATAAAGTTTATATACGCTTGGTCTAACAGCAGTTGGTCTAATTCTCTGTTTGTTCGATACCACATGGGCTAAACCCATTTGGTCTACTAAAAATTCAATGGTCTAATACATACTTTGTCTAACTAATCACTTGGTCCATTAACCAATTCTTCTACTAGCCAAATGGTCTAATTGCATTTTCGTTTAATGCCCAAATGAATATTTGGTCCATTTCCAAACTTGTGGTGATAGACCAAGTGGACATTAGACGAACTGGACATTAGATGAAATGGGGATTACACGAAATGGTAAATAGGGAAAGTGACACTTAGACCAAAAGGATATTAGACAAACTGGTTGTAGATGAAATGGAATTAGACCATTTGGGTTAAGACCAAAATAGATAGTAGTCGAAGTGGGTTTAGATCAAATGGCAGTTTATTGATAATAAAACCCACTGCACACTGACAAATAGATTGATATGTGAATTTTAAACTAATCGCAAAGTTCATATTATTTATTAAGGCTATCTCTGTTTCCTCATTGCGAGTACCAGGTACAAATATTGAAGTTGAAATCACATTATAATTTTTGCCTTCCCTTCAAATTAAAGGAACTCTTTAGAGACATATTTATGTATTTTAAGAAACAGAAGCATCAAAAACAAATATGAGAATGTTTCATAAAAAACAAAGTACAATGAATGAGAAAGCATTATTTGTATTTAGATCCTCCCAGTGTAAAGGTAATATAAGGCTATGGATATGATTTTATTATGATGAATTGTGTAGGCTTCAGGTATAATTATACATTTTTGTTGTTGATTGGTTTTGTTTACAGGAGTAGTAAAGAATTATTGTTGACACCGGTAGTAATCAGCAGGAATGAAAAGGAGAAGGTTCTAATAGAAGGTTCAATCAACTCACTCAGAATAAGCATAGCTATCAAGCAGGTGAGATTCAAACTTTCACTTTGTAGTATTATGATTATTAAATTATATCATAATTTCATAAAATCATAGATGCTTATCATCATAGCATATGCTTATTAGGATTAAAACTCTAATGCATACCAAATAAGAGTGGTGTATATTCAGAAATTTCCTTAGTTAAATTCATTCCCGGGTTTATTTGTACAGGTAATAAGAGTGGTGTATATTCAGAAATTTCCTTAGTTAAATTCATCCCAGGGTTTATTTTTACAGTTTTTTTTTAAATATAAGCAATGTAGAATGCTGACCTTTAAATAGTCGGAGAAGGGGATGGCTGCATATCCTAAAATTGAATTTGTATTGGATAGTTCATAAATGCTAGTATTTACAGTTAAATACAGTTAATATCCAGCCTCGACATTATTGAGTTGTTAACATTTAGGCTCAGTAGAATTATAGAAATGAACGAACTGTCTCTCTCTCTCAATCGCAATTGCATTTATATTTATTTCTGCGCACATTTTTATGTTAATTAATGAGTATGTTGTGTTTTATGGTGTGAATTTTCATTTTTGTTTCATTTTTCCAGGCCCGATGAAATTTGAGAAGATCCTGTGTCATAAATTTACCCGCTTCATGATGCTCAGAGCAGAGAACTTCTTCATCCTGAGAAGAAAACCAGTTAGAGGTGAGTTATTTAATCTACCTGTAATCTTATGGTTTCTAGGACAACTACCCCGCAGACAAGTTCCCCTGGATCAAGTACCCCCTAACCACCTCAGCCTAACACCTATTTCTTGGGTAGTTGTCCTGATATGCCTCCATCATATCCATGATGATACAAGAAACTCCTTCCCAGAGGCCCTTTATTACAGTTCCAGTAGGTTGCAACTTTGGTTGTGTTGCTGTTTAGGCATGCACATTACAAAAGAATATGTTGTATCCTACTGAAACAAGGATTTGGCAAACGCTGTACATAATTACAGGGTTCTGAGCTACTCCACCACATCGTTTTTATAGATGATTGGAAGTGAAAGGCAAGATAGAATTATAACATTTACTTCATTTTATTCAATAAAGGGTAGTCTTTTACAGTTTATTTTTGAAACATAATTAATTGTATGTTTAATTATTAAACAACACAAGCATTTGGTAATACAAGGTCGAACAATATACCGAAGTATATCAACATTGTAATCAGCTGAACAAAAATACAGAAAAATTAATTTTGAGAGGTCAATGATTTATAGATGATGTCTGAAATTGATAAGTTTCTCCATAACACATTATATCTCAGTGTGAATTTCAGGGAAGTTTGTTGAATCTACATATGTGGTGATCTATATGACAATTGGAGATTCACTGCATTTAATAATGCCACAATTCTATGTAGAGACAAATCAACTCCAGAGCCTAGGTTTTATTAAATGTCCCAATATGATATGTTATACATTGACAATAACTATCTGATAAAAAGAAGAGTTTTATAATTTCCTCTCCAACAGGGCTTATGACATCAGCTTCCTCATCACCAAACTTCCACAAGAGCAGTGTGAAACACAAGCTAGTGGGACTTCATATAGTTCAATGGGGAGATCGACAAGGAGATCAGTAGAGATGAAACTGGTGGTGTCAACTCTCGTGCTAGGATTGTCGCAGAAGATTTCCTCAAGAAGCGTGGTGAATGTTGTCTGTATTACAAATTTGTTTTTAATATCAGACAAGTCTAATTTTGTTTTTGCAACTTTGTCCCATTTGTTACTGATGTATAATTTAACATATGATTTTTTATTTATTTATTTATTTTTTTTTTAAATGTTTTGGGTAAAGCTTCTGAACCTTTACCGGAAACATTGAAAATAGTTGAGATAAAACATTTCGTAATTATTTATTATAAATTATTTCTGGGTAGGACATTTATGTCATTAGGGGAAGTTCATCCTGGAATTTAATTGTATTTTTAACAACGTAGGAAAAAAAAGTTTTTAACTCAGCTTATGAAGGGTTTAAAAACAATAGGATATAAAGGGTAGATGACTTAAGAAGATGATTGACTTAAAATCATTATTCAACTTTATGCAAGATCAACTTAGGCAAGGTTGATTGTATTGCAAAGTCTATAATAAATGAGTTTATTTGAACCTCATACATCTTAGCAAGGCTAATTAATATTTGACCATATTATCTTTCTCACAAGGAAATAGAAAAAAAAATTGTATTGGTAATCTCTTCCAAATTAATGTACCTGAAACTATCTTCCGCATATCATAAAAAATAGCTCTGTAAAAGCTACACAAAGTGATAAAAATATAATAAGATTTAAACTTGATTTGTAATTTTATGGATTTGTTTCATATCTCTTTGTTTTTTCCTAGTTTTGAGGACAGCCACACCTTAGCCCTTCATCATCATGTCTTTTATACACCAAACCATTCATCAGAGTCTGGGATCCCTGCTGTACAATACATTCCTTGGACAAGGACAACTTTTTTATATACACCTTGTACTCTGACTTTAAATACTCTACCAAAAAATAGAAAAGCAACTTTTAAGTTACAAGATACTTCATTTGAGTTTAGTTAGTGTTTACGTTGAATGAAGTTCAGCATTGTCATTTTGGGTTCTCATTCTCTGTTCTCTTTTTTTTTTTCCATCCGTCTGCTTAAAGCCGAGATCACATGTCACTCTGTGGGTGGTATGACATGTAATAAAAAGCCGCTTTGATTATTTTCGGACCGTGCGTTTTATCCTATTGGAAAATTTCCAAAACAGCTGTTTTTTCATATGCCGTAAAAGCCCCTGAGTAATATGTGACTGGGGTTTTACTCTCTTAAATTCAGTCTCTTGGCATCCCTTTCTGTTTGTCACTGAATGGGATAGATTGCATACTAATATCAGCCATAGGAATAATTATAAACCTGTGTCTTATATATGATTCTTACTCTTCACAGTAAAATGATAAAGCAGCCTGCTGTCATATTTAGTTGATATAATTGTACTAGACTTTTCTTTACTAGCCTAGAAGATTTACATTTCTACTGAACTGTATCTTTGGAATAGAATTGAAATGTCTTACGAATAGCAACCTTAAAAGAGGTGAAGAATTAATGATTTTTGTAATTGGAAGATTTATTTATAGACTATCTAAGAATTAAGATACCAATACTGTTGCTTTCTTTTGTTTGTTATTGTCTTATCTTACCGTCTCTTTTTGATTGTGGTGCTTTGGAAAAGTTTCCTAGAAACCAAACTGACATAATTTTGCTTGTCACAAAAGAACAAATCTAGCAGCATTTAGGTCATCACATTCTTTAAAATATAATAGACACAAGCAAGCGCATGTATATTTTTGACAAGTTTTCCATGCAATGTGCACCAGAAAAGACTTAAAGTCCCTATTTTGTCCCCAATTATATGTGAAAAGAAACGCTATTATTTTTTATCTGATTTTTGTTCATTTGTATTGGGTCAGACGGCGTTTTAAAGTTTCAGTGCATGCAAGAAATTTACTATATCCAGAATTTTAAAAGATGAACAAAAGACATTTAAAAGTGATGTCGCCATTATACAACAAAAACATTGCTTTCATTTAAGTTCATCTGTTGAACTTAAAGCATTATTCGGTTGTAAAATTAATCCTGTGGAATATTAAAAAATATGAATTATACATTTGTTTGTGCATTGAATCTTGTACAGCAAAGTAATTGCAAGAAAATATATTTTGGAATGTGTACGCAAGAAATATTTACAGACATTTCAAGGTTTGCAAAAGATGCATTCTCTTTTCAGCGATCTGGATAAGGCTCAATGAATTAAATATGTAAATGTAGACAAATTTTCTTTCCCCTTCAAACTCTTCTCAATATGCAAATTATAATCATGATTGCCATGATGTCATTCTTATTTCTAGTTTTATTGTATATAAATAGTGTAGTGTGAATTATTTTGTACTTAAAATCTAGTGTCATTAGTTATTAGCACATGATGCAATTGAATTGGGAGTGGGATTGAAAACCAGGTGGTTTTAGTTCAAATATCTTTTCTTGTCTCTTGCGTATTTGCGGCATTTGAATGTGTGTTTTTTTTTTTTTACATTTTCTATGAACAAAATTAAAATAATGGTAATGTGTATGAGATCACTTGAAAGTAAATTAATGGAATGTATTTGAAAGAATAATTGAAAGTATTTTTATCTGTAACAAATGCGCTGAAAAAAAACCCCTACCAAGTTTAGTGCCCGATCTCAATATAAATTTTCAGTATACTTTGAATTGAGAAAAATGTACATGATAACTCCTATCCTCTATGTCCCATTTTGCATGAATGGACAGGCTTTTGCATGTTACTTTTGAGCTCAAGTATACACATGTGATTGGGGAATAAATGAAGTGAATGAGTAAATCTTAGTTAAATGTTAAAAGTGCCTCATATTGCGTATAGGCCGACCATCTCAGCCTTTGACTTCGGCCAAAAATAAACTCGTTCAGGATATGATTTGTGTGTTATATTTGATAATTACTCTATAGAAAATCTCTCTGTTTAGATTTACTAATCACCTCTCATGACCTTCCTTTTAGAAGTCATAGTCAATTCCAGATTTCAATTCTCTTTTTTCATAAAAATTTATTTGTTAAATTTAAGCTTCCTGTATCTAAATATTTATGTTCTTGAATACAAGTGTATCATATCATGAATAATGGATGTATATTATACCGCCCATAAATTCACATTTGTAAGACATCCAATCATATTAATCATTACACTGTTAGTAGAAATATTGATTCTTTATGTGCTTCATTGAACAGTATTCCAGGAAACGAAATGCCTTTTTCTTTTTTTCTTTTATGAAGTTTCTGGCTCATTGAATACACTGAAAATAAGATATTTAAAAATACATGGAAGGAAAAAATAAATAAATACTGTATATTAGTTTTCATAACTAGATACCAAGGTCGTATTTAGCTTTACAAACAGAACAGTTTATCATTTACGGATGTCCACTTTTGAGATAAAGTGTTAGCATGCCCTTAGCTCTGCAGCAAAGTTAAGTCATGATGTTATACTTTGCCTCCATCATTCTGTTATTTTCTTATTTTGACTAGGTATTCTTTCATAATAAGAAATAAATACTTGTCTCAGTTGTAACATTCGACACGTTATTTTGCCATAATGGTCATAAAAATTCCCCTGAAACCCAGTTCCCGATATTGTTTGACGTATTAATGCACTTTGTGATAGTCAATACGAACTTGTTTCAAGAAATGTAAGGTTTACTTGGTATAATTACTTTGTAAAGCTTGTTTTTTTATGCATCACTGTGCATTTATCTTTGTTTTGTATTCCGTTTCATAATTCCTACCATTTACAAAAACTAATTGTATTTAGTCTAGTTCTATTTTGTTTCATTCTGGCCTTTTTACAAGATGTTGAAATATGGCCTCCGTACAAACAGGCAATACTCATGAACCTTCAAATGAGCTTTGTTAATTTTAGACTGTTATCTTGTGAAAGTTCAGAATATTTTGGAAACAACTGCCACCTTTGGAAAGATTTACTTTTAAAAAATGGTTCGTACAGGAGGAAATGGAATTAATGGTTGCATAATGAACCTGCATTTATAAATAAAAATAATCAGGCGTTAATAAACTCCCTCCCTTTTCCCCCATTAAGTATCGACCACTTTTGTCAAATGCATTGTATCTTAATTCAATGCCTTATCTATCATTGCATAATTACTTTCTTGCTTTCTGGAAACAAATCCTCCATGACAGCATGTAGTAAGATATGTGTGAAGTTCACTAAACATATATGTATCATATTGTGGTCCTTCATCACAGAATATAAATTAAGTTAAATGTTAAGCTTTATATTCTTGTATATTTGTTCTGTGGATATCAGAATCAGGCGATTTAAGGTAAACCAACAAATGTTCTGTGGCAACTTTGGTCAGGTTCCAAGTGCATGAAACTCAAGTCCAGGTATACCAGGACGCTAATTCTTTGAACGCACATATCTTTAGGTTTTTTGTTTACGCTGTATGTTTATCTTCTTTTATTGTGAAATTTTCTTTGAAAGAAAATAAAATTTGTAGGATTTATAATCATTTTGATTAAGGAAACTGGAAGAAAGGTTTGCTAATTGAATCATGGTATTATTATATACAAGATATTAAAATAACATCTTTGCACATACTTAATGATTACGCATGTTATGAGTTTTTTTGTGCCAACTTGTCTGTCCCACATCTTTGTGACTGAGTATATTTTGCAGCACTCGAGTGAGAGAGAAAGTGAGATGGCAAGAGAGAGAGAGAGGGAGGGAGAGAGAGAGCAAAGCTAAGAAAAAGAAAATATAGGAGATGGCTAAAGATGTAAAACAAACAACTAAAAAAAAAAAAATAAAATCTCTCAGACGATGTGAAAAGGAAAGAAAGGAAAATAAGAGCAGGCTTGGTCTAAAAAAGTATAAATCACACATTTTTGATACAGAGAATATAAAGGAAATCAGATACTTAGTATTAGAGAAATGAAACAAGGAAGCATTGTAGTTGTCATAAATAGCCTTGAAAAAGAAATATACTTGAAAGACGATCAGAGTACTAGAGGATGAAAAATAAAGAAATTTAATGTCGTATTCCCTTTGACACTTCGATCAGGAAGCAGCTTATATAAGAAAGGGGTTGTAATATCCAAAAATAATATGTAGGCCTGACTTATTCCGCATTAGATTGCCAATTTACCAAATTTTATGAATCCAGTTTATCTTGCGGACCGGGGGCCCGCGGGCCGTGACGGGGCGGGGGGTGGGATGTTCCAAGTTAGTCAAAATCTTCTAAGTACGTATAGTGTGCAGCAGCGCCGCGCAGCAGCGCAGATCCATATATGGGATATGATATGGAAAAACAAAATCGATGGAATCGACCTCGGCACGCTCACACAGGGAATGCAGCCGCACTCTTGAAGCTGCAGTGCATTAGACGATGTCTCTCTTGAAGGATTTACCGGGTCAGTCTGAAAAAAAGCTTTGGTAAAAATTATATGATCTATAAATGCCATGTGAAAAAACATAATCGTATTTAGCTTTAATTAAAAAGCGTTTTTGCGGTTATCTGAACATTGCAGTGTAGATCTAGATTTTCTAGATCTTTATTGTTCATTTATGTATGTCCCACATGCTTGATTTTATGTTAGTCAGATTAACTTTTTAGAGCGCAAATGAGAAGGAAGTTATTGAAATCAAACTTTATTTCACTTTCCATTATTCAATAAATGGGTGTTTGAATGTTCCTCGCATTATCCCTGTTGTGTTGATTGTTTTCTTTCTCTCTTCTGAGATGAATAATATATTTAACGTTACTCGTTAGATCTAAAAAGTTAACTGTTAAGCCTAACGTTAACGTTAGATCTAACGTCACCTACCATATGGTCGCCACCTATTTTTTTAATATTGATATAACAGAAATATAATACAGAATGATGTATTATCATTATACACTGCTTGTGAAGTAACTATTTCTCTTTATCATTTCAGAAGAATGAAGCAGAGAGATGACAAGGTCATGTTTAAGACACGTCATAATGACGTCATGTCCGGCTGGCGACCTTACGATGGACTAATCATTTGGTCGCCGACCACTCATTGCGTGTGTTAGGGAATGCACTAAGGCTGTGCACAGTTCATAAATGTCATGATGCGTATAATTTTATGTATTCACAAGCAATAGGAGGTCAACTAACCCTGCCCACTGACTTGCATCAGTGGGTGGACCATGTGACACTAAACACGGAGAAAAGTTCCTCCATAATATAGTAATTTATGCATGACGCTCGAATGATCACGAATTAGCATTTGAAATACACTGCCATTGTGCCTTCCAATGAACAATAGTCACGATAAAATTTAGATTTGTCATTTATTTTTTTGGTAAGTCCTCATTTCTTTATGCGTTTTGAAATATTGGGCGTACGTCCGAAAGTGGATTCGTTGAAGTTCCTTTTTATATTTCTCTTCTTTATTCTAAAAAAATATTGAAAGAGTGGGTCTACGCCCAACCGTTTTTGAAGTCGCGTCTTGCAGTTTTTCTTGCAAAATGGTCTCCGTTTTGGTAATGATTGACAGCTGGAGCACGAAGAGCCGAATCGCTTTCGCGGGTATTCGGTTACTTCCGCGGACTGCAAGTTATTTTCTTTTGTTGTCGTTAATGCACTACCCTGGGGATCAGGTGCGTGGTGGATGATGGTGCGGCGCTACATTAATGCGCATGCGCAAGTAATGTGCGCATGCGCATCTCACTGTATGGTGCTCTGTGACGATTTATGCGCATGCGTTAAGTTTTGCCACTAGGCCTAGCGCATGCGCAGCTAGCATGCATGAGCGAGCCAAGCTTAAAAAGTACGCAGCTAGCTAGGCTGGGAGACGATTGTTCATGGATTATTTGGTGAAAGATTCTGCAGGGATTTGCATTGTTGGACATACATTTTGGAATTTAAGAGGTGAGTTAATTGTGATGGTTTGTAAGAACAGATTCATTGATTATATAACAGATTGAAGTTATTTTGTTCTGGATCATCGCTGATTTTGGCATGCTTATAATGTGTCTGCCTCTAGTCTAGCTTTTAGTATAGCATTAACACACGCCCGAGCGTGCGTTAGCGGTGAATGCAGTGCACCGCGAGATAGCTTTGGATAGGGGTCGCGCTGCAACGAGCCGCAGGCGAGTGCAGCTGCGCCCCATCCGAAGCATCGAGCGATCACTGCATTTACGTTTAATCGCACAATACAGGGAAGTGTGTTAACGCTTTTATAAAATTGCGACATTGCTCTAGTAGATCTTGAGTTACTTACCAAAAAAATTCCAAGGGATTATCCTTTGGAATTTTTGGTAAGTAGCTCAAGATCTACATCACGATCGTCATCCAAGAAAAGTAAACAAGACACGGAAAAGACCCGGATGTATGTGTTATCACTTTTTTTGCGCCGCAAAATGCACACTAGTGCTTTGCATCGAAAATTCAGCATGCACACGTGACGCGTTTTGACCAACCACGATGCGTAAAATCACAGAGCCATTTTATAAAAGAAGATGATGCACGCATGCATTGTCGTTGCATGCAATTTGGTGATGCGGCAATCTACTTTAGTGAGCAAAGACAAAAATATCATTTTTAAAGTTCAATCACGAGCTGATTACGCTATCACAACTTTGTATAGGGCCTAACTTTTAAATTTCATTTCTTTCTTTTTCTCTTCCATGAAATTAATGAATCAGTCTAACTAGATCAAGCCCAAGTAATTTCATGCCTCGTCCGAGTCATTATTTCAACATCAATAAATGATTAAATCAAGACAATTATCATAAAAACAGACATCATGCTTTAATCATTGCTTGGTATTTTAGTTAAATCTAAGTTAGGCCTAGATTCTAGGCCTACTAGAGTATAGGTCTAACGTTAGGCCTGTTGGTAAGAGAAAATAACCAGATTGTTATTGAAAATCTTTTTTAGGCCTAACGACAACGTTAAGGGTGGTAGAATCTAACGTTAGATCTAACGTTAACTGTTAGGCACTTCGAGGAGACGTCTCCGTAATGGATAAAAAGTAGGATAAAATTAGATGTCTACGCAACATTTTTCAAAAACTGTGACAAAGCAATTTCAAAGAAATGTCTCAAAGTTGTTTCCGCAACTCATGAAACGTCTGAGAGACGTCTCCGCGTCAAATTTTTAAAAGTTGTCGCGGAGAGTCGGTTGCTCCACAACGTTTTATGAGTCGCGGTAACACTAACAACATTGAGAGTGTGATGTTTCTTTGAAATTGCTTTGTCACAGTTTTTGAAAAATGTCGCGGAGACGTCTCTAATATTTTTTATCCGTCACGGAGATGATATTTTGTATTTATTTCCCTCCCCGCGAAGTGAGATACCACCCTAAAGGTTAAGCACTTTTAATGAGTCATGCAATTCAGTTGCCATGGCAACCAGCAGACATCTGGGATGGTCCATAATAATGAATTTTAATTATTGCTTTCTCTAACAGAATCTTGCTTAAACCAACAAGAAAGTCCTGCAAGAACGTTCAAAATAGTCAACAAGAGCAAGCCTATAAATCGCCCTCCTAGCTGAACCCTGGCCATCGGCATCGTCTACAAAAGCTTTCTTGAGGATCTGGTATTCCAGTCCGAGATCGTTGCGAAGCCCACTGACATCTTCATGTCAGCCAAGAATTGACAACGAGGTAGGCCCCATCACCGCCCCATCCCCCCCTCAAAAAAAAAAAAAATATAGATCTAGATCTATATATATATATATATATATAAATACATTGATGTAGACTCTAATGGATTACTAAGAAATACAGTGCTTTTCCCAAAAATGTCCCTCTGATTGGGCGCTAAATAACTTCTATAATAAAGAATTATTGCCAATTTTATATGCATATTTAGAAAGCCCACATAATACTGCGATTGTTGCGAAAATTTAAACAGTTTTGCTTCATTGGTTTTGAATACACAGGCTCTTGTGTAAGAGTATTAGAGTAGGAAAATCCTTAAAAAAAATTTTTTAACATGTCTGGCTATTTTTCAAAGTCTTTTAATCGATACTGAGGGGGACTCCCTAGAGTATGGGCAATGTCAGGTCGACAGCAGCTACATGTACAACTGGAAAAACTATTTTTTAAGAGTTTTATTTCAATTTCTACACACTTCTCCGGAGACTGGGGGAGGCATCTCCACGATTCTCGAGACTCAAATCATGAACTAGTCATAGCCAATAAGATGAGGCATTGCTCCTTGAAAACAAAAGAATGGACATCACAGTTGTTAAACTGAAATAAAAGTGAAGCACAGAATAATGTAGGTCATTTTTGGAATGTATCCCTTTTCATCAAACTTGGACATGTTGGAATGGGCCAAAAATGACTACTCTTACAAAAGAGCCTGTGTATTAAAAACCAATGAAGCAAATCGTTTCAAATTATACATATGAAATTGGGAATAATTCTTTCTTTTTTTAAAAGTTATTTAGCATCCAATCAGAGGGACATTTTTTTTGGGACGCGTTGTATGATAGCTACATTTGTATTACAGGTTTTTTTTTTTTTATCATACATACAGTTGAGGCCAAAAGTTCACAAAGGTCTACACCTTCTTTTAATGCTTTTAGTCCTCCATCTGTGTAGCTTTCATATCATAAATTTTAAAACAGGCCAGTAAAGTCCAGTAATGATTTATATGTAGAAAAAGCTCACCTCCTCAGCTGTCATTGGACATTAAAGAGTCTGAAAATAATGCATACTTGGGTGAGTAATGCCAACTTTTGTCAAGGACTCAAAAATGGTTTATCACCTGGTTATGGGCCGTGAAAAGGGTAACTTGGTAGTATGATAATGGCGTGAATTGGCGAACAAAGACAACAAAAAAATTAAACAGCCAAAGACAACAAAAAAATTAAACATCGATATTGACACAAAAAAATTTATGTTTATTTCTGACTTGGTTTATATTTGTTAGCTGGTTTATTATTGATATTGACATCAATCATTGAAGCATGCATCTGTTTCAGACTTTTTGGTGTGAAATAATAGTTGAGGATATGAGCATTTAGTACATATAAATCTTTCCTCCAAGAAATATATTTCTTATTTGGTAGCCATTTCAAAAGCGTATACTTCTTTCTGGGACACACTGTATGAAATGGGGGGGGGGGGGTTCTTTTTCTCTTTTATGAACAAATAGCCTAAAGTGTTTTCATGATATAAAGAGAAAATGATAAGATTTTTAGGTTGGTATCTCACTTCGCAGAAACAAAATTGAGACAGATTTGCCAGCATAACCTTTTGAGGAGACAGCTAGTAAACAGCTGGCAAATCTTTCTCAATTTTGTTTCCGCGAAGTGAGAAAACACCCTTATTGAAAGTCACTTGGTCTAAGCCTATAAATGGCCGACTACAAAATATGGAGTTAAATCCAGTGATCGGGGTAATAATATACTGTAAAGCGCTTTGAGCCACTATGGGAAAAGCGCATTATAAATAATGGGTATTATTATTATTATTATTATAAGCTCTTTTAATGAGTCATGCAATTGTGTTGCCATGGCAACCAGTAGACCTCTGAAATGTGGAATGGCCTGTAATAATGAATTTTGATTATTGCTTCCCCAACAGAGAGAATCTTGCTCAAACACAGTCCTGCAAGAAGAGCAAGCAGAATTGCCCTCTTAGCCGAACCCTGGCCATCGTCTACGAAAGCATTCTTGAGGATCTGTTATTCCTGTCCGAGGTTGTTGTGAAGCCCACTGACAAGAAGCTGCATGACAGGAGGAATGTCGAGTTTGATCTTTACGTCAGCCGAAAAATACAGATTGACCACAAGGTACATGTAGGCCTGTCACTCCCCCCCCCCCCCTAAAAAAAAAAAAATTATTATAAATAAAAAAATATATATATAAAATAAATTGATGTTATGGGGAACTACCAAATATAGCTACATTTGTCTTGTGGGTTGGTTTTTTTTTTTAATCATAAAGTTGAGGCCAAAAGTTAACATAAACCTGGTAACGAAAACATATTCTTGAAAATGAGTTCATGGTTGAGTGAGCACTGGTCTTGGTTGACATTGTGAAAAAGGATATTTTTGAGTATTTTATGTGTTTACATTTTATCAAATATGATTGAATTTATCCTATAAAATAATAAACAAACAAGAATAAAATGAAAATCTAGGCCAAATTTGACATTTGTCAGGTATTGATTACACAGTGTGTCCCCAAAAAAGAACAACTTTGGAAATATCTGGGCCAAGATAATGTCCCCTGAAAGGACAAAATTATATCTTTGTCTTATGAAGGAGTTTTTGGTTGAATATGAAAGCCCAAATGTCAAACCTCGGAATTTGATTTAAAAAATTTGTTAATATGCAAATTTATGCAAATTTGGGGCATTTAATTTGCATAATTGGTAACAGAGCGTTATGTATGGGACATTTATAAAAAATTCATAGAAAATCAAAACAAAATTGGTGAGATTCAATCATGGATGGGACATGGACCCCTTATCCTTAATTTTTTTTTTTTGTGAAAAAAAATTGATGAATTCTTATTAAATATGCAAATTAGCTCGTGTCGAAGCATGAAGTGTCCCATACGTAACAAATTGAGGCCATTTTTTAAAGTTATTTCTCAGAATACAACACTTCAATTGTTGCAACTCTGGCAAGTTCTAATTTATTCAGTGTGACAGTATAATACCATTATAAGTTTTGAAAATTTAATTAACTTTATTGTCCCCGCCGAACGAGTTCGAGCAGGGGACTATGAAACGGGCTCCGTATGTGTGTATGTGTGTGTGTGTGTCCGTCCATCCGTCCGTCCGTCCGTCCGTGCGTCCGTATGTCCGTATGTGACCAAAATCTTCAATTTGCTACTCCTTCGCCATTTTTCATCCGATTTCGATTCCGTTTGCTTTATATGATAGCACTAGGTGATAGCTACAAAACATCTTCACAGAATTTTGACCTTTGACCTTTGACCCTGATTTTTGACCTATAATGTTAATTGGCTACAAAATGCTACTCCTTCGCCATTTTTCATCCAATTTCGATTCTGTTTGCTTTATGTGATAGCACTAGGTGAGGACAACAAAACTTCTTCATGGAATTTTGACCTTTGACCTTGATTTTTGACCTATATTGTTAATTGGCTAAAAAATGCTACTCCTTCGCCATTTTTCATCCGATTTCGATTCTGTTTGCATTATGTGATAGCACCAGGTGAGGACTACAAAACTTCTTCGTGGAATTTTGACTTTTGACCCCTTTGACCTTTGACCTTGACTTTTACTTATATTGTTAATTGGCTACAAAATGCTACTCCTTCACCATTTTTCATCCGATTTTGATTCCGATTGCTTTATGTGATAGCACTAGGTGAGGACTACAAAACTTCTTCACAGAATTTTGACTTTTGACCTTTTGACCTTGATTTTTACTTATATTGTACATATTCGCTACAAAATGCTACTCCTTCACCATTTTTCATCCAATTTTGATTCCGCTTGCTTTATGTGATAGCACTAGGTGATGGCTACAAAACTTCTTCACAGAATTTTGACCTTTGACCTTTGACCTGGATTTTTGACCTATATTGTTAATTGGCTACCAAATCCTACTCCTTCGCCATTTTTCATCCGATTTCGATTCCGTTTGCTTTATGTGATAGCAGTAGCTGAGGACTACAAAACTTCTTCACAGAATTTTGACTTTTGGCCCCTTTGACCTTTGACCTTGACTTTGACCTATATTGTACATTGGCTACAAAATGCTACTTCTTCGCCATTTTTTACCCGATTTCAATTCCGTTTGCCTTATGTGATAGCACTGATCGTGATATAATGGGAATTTTACATTATCGGCGGGGACATATATTGCGCATCGCGTAATTTACTAATCCACTTGTTTATAGTTAATGTCAATGGGGAAGTTTGTGTACAAAGTGAATGTAAGAAAAAAAAATTAAGAGTGCTCCGAAAAGTGATTTATTCACATTTTCTGGAGTTTATAAAGATTACTTTGCCATGATAATTGGTCCATGAAAAGAATTACACCAAAAAAAAAAACTGGTAATAATGGAGGAATATGGAAAAATAAAAAACAAGAGAATACATAAGAAATTTACAAAACAATGAATAACATAAGAATGAATAGTGAAAATTGTCAAATTCTTTTAAAATCCTATTGAATATACATGTCTCAATACAACATTTTAAAAGAAAAAAAACCTTTGGCTCTTTCCATATTTGAAAAAAAAAACTGATTTTAGAATTGTGTGCATTCTCTTCCCATACGTAACTGTCCCATACGTAACATGTCCTCTCCGATTTTAACAAAGGCTTACAAAAAAAGTAATAATCATCATGACTTCAAACTTTCCAGAAGTAAACTAGAGGGTTGGATCTTTTATCACATCAAACTTCAATACATCAGTGGAAATAATTTCAGAGAGTTTTAGAGTTAAAAAATTTTCTTGAAAAACTGGGAATTCTTCTGGTCTCAAATGTAATGCACTACATTTCATGCTATTGCATCAAAGGTCAAAGGTCATCTCCCATCAGTGTATTACTCTCTAGTCTCTAGGATACCTAACATGTGGATGAGAAAAAATAGTACCCTTAACCTTCAAAAAGATTTTATAGAGGCTCTGAAATGTCCCATACGTGACATGCGCGTTATCTTGGACTTGCCCATCTACTAGTACCAAATAAAAAAATTGTTTTGACAGAAACAAAATGCTTCCTACATGTAGTCAGCTCTACAGTCCCAAACTGGATACACCCTTGACATCTTTGAAGCATCAGTGCTCATCAGATATGGAGTACTTTAATATTTTGATTGTAATGTAACTTGAGTTTAAAAGTATTCATGTATAGGCCTAATGGAGTCTTGTGCACACATTACCAACACAAATATCAGTATGTGGGGGTAGCTGTAAATTTGTAAATTGCATTTCAAAGATTTTTTAAAGGTGAAGAAATAAAATATCATCCTAGATGTTTACATGTTATGTTAATATAATACTGACAATTAAAATACATCAAAATCAAGTAAACATATTATTCGTCTGGGGGTCAAAATCAAGGTTAAAGGAAAGGTCATAGCATTTTAAATTGCTCCAATAATATTTTTAATACCATTTTTTTAATTTCCCTTTGAATTTCGTTTTGAATGGTACCAGTTACATACAAATTGGTCAACCGGTTAAGGCGCAATGTGCCATTGAAAGTGAAAAGGGCAGGCCATAGCGCTGGACCGTTTACACGAATTTCTTTTTAGTTCTTGGGAGGGTAATGTTAAATTTTATGTGTACCAAATTTTAGCAAATTGTGAGACGGTAGGGTGTAACCCATTTGGTGAATCCAGATGGAATGACCCGTATGCAAAATGACTTTTGATTGATTGTAGTACATGTAAACTAACCACATCGTAAGATCTACAGCACCAAATGAGATTAAAAGGAAAAAAAACTTATTTTTCTTGCTTCATTGAAATATCAAGCATTATCAGGTTGTGACCAATCTTGATATCATAAAATTAAATGTTTTGCAAGTGAACCATTTTTGTCTTGCCTGAATCAGCAGAGACCTCTAGTAATCATTTTTCCTGGTCTGTTAGTCTGTTTGTGTGTTGTACAAATGTAAATGAAAATGTTATAGTTTTTAGTTTTTGTTAGCTCATCCGGCTCGAAGAGGTGTCTATCGTCCGTCAACAATATCAGACTGCTTCTTCTTCGTCATTTGAAGTCCGATTTCAATTCTGTTTGCTTTATATGATACATGTACATGTAGAACTAGGTGGGGATTCAAACTTCTACACAGAATTTTGAAACTCATTAAATTTGCTAATTCATGCACATTTTTCAAAATTGACAAAAAATGCTTCTGCTTCATTTGTTGACACTCATGTTTTTGTATACAGACTATATATAAATTTTTTTTTTTTTTTCTGAATGTCACATCCTAAATTTTGTGGAACGACCCATAAATAAGATATTAAACAAATTGTAACTATTGCTTTCCCAACAGACAAGAATCCTGCTCAAACCAAAAAGAAAGTCCTGCAAGAAGAGCAAGCAGAATCACCCTCGTAACCGAACCCTGACCATCGTCCATGACAGCATTCTTGAGGATCTGTTATTCCTGTCCGAGGTTGTTGTGAAGCCCACTGACATCAAGCTGAATGGCAGCAGGAATGTAAAGTTTCATCTTTACGTCAGCTGAAAAATACAGATTGACCACAAGGTAGGCCCTGACACCCGCCCCACCCCCCCCCTTCCCTAAAAAAAGGGGGGGATGTATCTTAACAGGTTACTAACAGGTTACCCCCCCAAAAAAAATTAGACCAAATGGATATTGGCATGAATGATATGTAAATGGTGTTTCACTTATATTGTTATATTCGCTGGACTGTCTGTCCCTCTGTAATGTTTTGTGTCTCCTTTTGAGACACATACTGATCCTATTATTCTCTGTGTATGTACATTGTATGTGTTGTTGATGTTAAGGCTTTTTAAAGTGCTCTAATTTCTGAACCTTAACTCTAATTTTATCAATCGTGGTCCAAGTACTCGTTTGGTAAGGGGACAGACTTGAGATTTCTCATGACATGTTAGGTTCAAAGTCATCTCGATTTCAAGATTTCAAGAGAATATACATGTACAGATTTATGTATAATAATTGGTATTGTTTTGCAAGCTTACAATAAGTCCTACATGTGCATTGGGCCTAATTAACTTAATATGAGTTGTCCTTTCCACTTAAAATGAGTTTCAGTAATCAATAATCAAGAAAGCATCTTGAGACTTGTATTTTATCATTATGCATGCATGATTGATGCATTTTGATACAACACAGGAAGATATTTGTGGGACTGTTATAACAATTTATGTAGTCCTTTAAAAGGGGCTAGAAAAAAAATACATCTCCAGTTTTTTATGTTGGTTGTTCAAATATCAAAATTTTGGCTCAAGTTCATATGATCCGCAAGGTCAAATTCAAGTTTAAAACAAAGGTGAAAGGGTCATCACACGTTATATTGCCTCAATTAAAAAAATAAACATTTTTGAAGTAGTTCATTTAATTCTCTTTCCACTGAAACCATTTTTATCGAATTTGGCCCATCAGTTGCAGAGCTATGGTCATTTGAATCTTGGCAGCTGCACCCATTTTCAGTCTAATCGTCGAAAATGGGCGTGTCCTAGCAGGAAAACCATAAGGCCGATTGTGCTAAAATCTGGTATTTCTGCATGAGCCACCTCAAATTTCCTATTGACCAAATATCAACGAATTTGGAGATGATGCAATTTTATTTTGGGTTATTTTGACATGGAATGACCCCTAGACTTTAAAGGGATTGGGTAACTTTCAAAAACAAGAGCAATTAGATCAAGATTAATAAAATTACTGAATGTTTCAGATCAAATGGAAGTCATTTTCTACCTTAAAACAGTATAACAAACAATGCCAAGCATACAGCTAAACACCAGTACCCTCTGTTGTTGTTGGTAGCTCAGCAGGCTGCTAGGGACGGGGGACTATAAACCAGGAAATGGGTGTATGTTGTGCTATGTGGAAAAGCACATGGTTTTTTTAAACCATCCGGGGTTGGTTTATAAAATTGAGTATGAAATCATTGATAGCTTTAATTCGTCATGGAGACGAATTAGGTGGGCTGTAGGCCTTTTTATAGAAATACATAGGAGATGATATAGATAATATGAAACAGAGGCAATGCACAGACTTGATATATGCGCAAAGTACTTCAACTGTAGTTATCGTAGGGTTGTACGCCACTTTTTTTGCAAATGGTTTGTAGGCCTACACTAATCCTTTAGAAGGGAATAAAAATTTACATGGGTAAGCACTTATTGTAAAGAAGGTGGAGGGGGCATGGGCCAGCTTACTCTGTTACATTAATTTGCTTCTATTTGTTGTATGATCATCTTACCCCCGTTCTACTTTCTGTTCAATCCACCTTCTTCCCGCCCCCCTACTCCTATTGTTCTCACTAACCATCAAGAAGACATCTCAGGTAAGGTCTAAAAACTGTAGTCAAGAATTATGTCTTCTACCTTCAAGTGCATCGTACGTCGTACAGTCTATGTGGACAGGAGAGAGAGGTTATTTTTCATCATCTCGCAAAGTTTCAGGGATTCCCCAGCCAGAGTAGCATTGCTTTCTGCCGTTAATTCACAGAAAACTGCAGCGAACAATGAAGCTTACGTAATGTTTGAATTTCTTTTGTCACTTGAAAGTGCATTGTCGGACCCAACATTTAAATATACAGTTGACACAACAGTTGAAGACTTTCTTCATCATCAGTCATACTCCTTGTTTGTCAATATGTTATTGACAGAGTTGGGTGGTGAAAATGGTACTAGACAGTACCAAGAATTTGCTGCTGTTGTAGAACACTTTTTTAATAAATAAATGCAGGTCCTCGTCTTCCTTTGTCATATACATATTTGTATATAAACAGTACTACCACCAATTGTCGTAAGAGCCAAAGGAAAAATATTCAGAGCAGTTGGAATATGTCTTGGATACGATACAGAAGATCTACAAAAGTTAAATGACTGTATGGTGCTACATTTGGTACACCTTATAAGGAAACATCTCTGATGGACAAAACGAGTGATGAGGGTGGTTACAAGAGGTTTGCCAAAACAGGCTGTATTCTTGCAGTTGGCTTCTGGTCACAGGAGGAGAGGCTGACTTTGACTACGCGCAACATTGACACATTTAAGAGACCAAGACAAAATGGACTTAACTTTGAAATAGTGGAAAATGGTGAATAATTAATGATAAACAGACAATGTCAATTTTTGACCGACATCATTATGCTTTTGAAAATAGTACTTGTATGATCACACAAATGTGGACTTAAGAAGGAGAAATTTGATTTTTGGGGCCTGTTGTAATTGGAGCAATTTGCATCTAGGGCAGGACTATTTTG
This sequence comes from Paracentrotus lividus, assembly GCA_940671915.1. Classification (NCBI taxonomy): domain Eukaryota; kingdom Metazoa; phylum Echinodermata; class Echinoidea; order Camarodonta; family Echinidae; genus Paracentrotus; species Paracentrotus lividus. Next base: position 25,286,033 of record CALNVZ010002100.1, on the reverse strand, counting down.
GTGCTTTGGACGATGTCAGACTAGATAAATGCTCTGAAAGCACAGCTAATTTTTAACAAGGAGTGCTTCATGTATATCTTAAACATTGATATGGGAGTGTACACTTCATGTTTAGAAGATGTTAAAGAAAAATGATAGTGACTGCTCTTAAAGCTTGCTGGAACCCGAAACTTATAATTGATCTCTTCATTAGAATGGAAGCAGGTTTAGTTGATGGTTTAAATCAATGCATGCTCTTGAGAAAGAGAATGTACATGTTGGAGATCAGGGTAATGCCTTCTTTTGTTGTGTTGAAGTGTAGCGAAAAAGCTATTTCATCAGTTATTGACACCCTTGCATATAGCAGTGCATTCCACATTTGTCATCCATGAAGTTTTGATTTAACTAATAAGTTTTTCACAGTTATAGGACTTTCAGTACTATTACTAACTCTGTTTATGTCATAACATTACTCCCTTTCTAGCTTAGGCCAAAAAAAAAAAATTGTTTGGTTGTCCAATGAATGCCTTTTTTCAAAAATCGGGTCGGTCGGTCGGGGTTTTTTTTTTCTTTTTTTTTTTTCCTCCCATTGAAAAACAAAGAAACGAATGACTTCCATTTTTTAGATCACTTTTACGTTTTATTGAGTTATGTAAAATGGGACTGCATGGAAAAATAACACATGTTATAATACTGTTTTATGAAAAATATATACAAATAAATATGAGCTGTGTATTTTCGGCGTTTGGGTGAAAAAAAAAAAAAAAAAAAAAAAGAGGTTGGTCGGGTCGGGCCGTTTTCAGAGGGTCGGTCGGTCGAGGACAACCAAACAATTTTTTTTTTGGCCTTATCTCTATCAAGACCAAGATACAATGTATTTTTATAATTCATAGCTGCAAGTAAAGTTTACATGAAGGGGGTTACATACATGTATGTATGTTATAATAGCATGCAAGACTTGACATGAGGGTTGTCATTTGGGTGGCATTGCTCTATATTTGTGTACCGTTGGTACTTTGTCACAGGAAAAGTAAGAAAATCTAAAGAACGAAAGTAGCAGCCACTTGAAAATGATATTTTACTTTCATTTCAAGAAAGAAACCCAAAATAACATCCTAGATTGAAGTCGAAAAATTGTAATGGTTGCTACTTTGTGGTTGACATACAGTTTCAGCAGCAGAGAATGTCACACCCCTCTAAACATACACACATGTAAGTTCATGATTAAATGTTACATGAAGTCACCAAATTTAGTTGGAAATTATGAAGAGTATAAAAATGTCTAAAAGTTTGGTAGGGGGCACATTGTCATCCCCTTGGTCTTGATAAGAATTTATATTTCTTTTTGTATTTAATATATAGTTTTTTTCTTTGCACTTTTTCTTGAAAACCGTTTTTATGAAAACTACATTCATCTTTTTTTTTTTTTTTTTTTTTTTTTTTTTTTTTTTTTTTTTTTTTTTTTTTTTTTTTTTTGTGCACTGCATTTTAAAAGCATTTTCACTTTTGTATGCAGTTCAATTATATCTTAATTCTGATGCATACTGTACATGTACTTATTATGTAGGTATGCTTGTTTTATTATTATTTTTGTTCTGTAAAGATTTTACATTAAGGGATTAATTAGAAATGGGAATTGCAAAGAAATTCTGCTGAATATTGATCAAGGTATTTAGTGTGAGAAATTGATTATGATTTTGATTTTGATTTTGATTTTTTTTTTTTGTTGTTGTTGTTGTTGTTGTTGGTACCATTTGGTAGAGCTACATGAGGTTTACCAAACTACACACAATTTTGAAATTTTGAAATGAAAATAATTTATTTTGATTGATGCGAAATCTAAAAATCGTGTTTATTTCTTTGCGAGATTCCTAAGGAGCACCATATCATTCATGTGCTACAATGTAGTTGATCTTGCTCTCATATCTTTATTTGTCTATGAATTGTGTTCACACTTGGTACAAATGATTGTAGGGTAATACCACATGTATGTTGATGAGGAGGATGAGAAGCAACGTCATATAAGGGTCAAAAGGTCAACTTCAAGTCAACTTTTTAAACATGTCCCGATTTCTTTATTTCTTCATAAATTTTGTTTAAACTTTGAACAAATGTTAATTAGGTATTGTGACATAACATGATACCTACATAAAGTTGAATAAAACTCCATCTTTTCTTACATTCGTGTTTTGTATTATGTTTCTTTTGTTTTATGAGAGAGACTTTTTTAACAAAAGTTGTTGCTATGCCTTAACTTTACCAATTGTTTGAAAAATATTACAGGGAATAATTTTCCCATGTGTTACCTGTCCTGTGTGTTACATGACAAAGTTTTTAAATGTCACTTCCACGGCAAGCTGGATGTGCAGAGCTTACCCAGTTTGCCTGAGAAGTAATAGTCTTCCTATCATTTGGAGCAACAGTGATTCTTTGCTTCGTAATGTTTCATTGATTTAATTGTCATCTTTATGCACATTTTATTTTATTTATTTATTTAAATTTATTTATTTTTTTTTAATTTAAGATCACAAAGTATGAATTTTCTTATTATTGGCTGTAATTTTGGTTTGTTATGCTTTGCTTTGCTACATGTATTGATTATGAACCAAAAAGATATGATCAGAATGATTAAAAAAAAAAGCCTACCCCCAAAAAACAAAGGAGGGGGGGGGAGGAAAGAAATTAATGAAAGAAAAACAAATGACTTACATGTACATGAAAGAGAAAACAGATTGAACACATTAGGTATTTATCTATTGCTCAATCTCGTCAAAGTAGCATTTCAATTTTAAGAGCCAATATCCTCAAAAATTTCATCTCGATCCCCAGTCATTTATGCCCATTTACGTTTCTATGCTGAACTATTTATTTCATCTGACATGACTTGTTTTATGGGCGAGGTAGAATTAGACTCGGTGGAATTTATATTTATGTAATACCTGTCAAATTTATTTGTCATGTTTCATTACATATTTGCAATGTTCCGCTAAATATCTATTTTTTTCTTTGTATATTTTTATTTTAGTGAGCCTTTGTGCATCTGTAATATATGTCTAGACTGGTCTCAGAGGTACAGCTGTGTTTGAAGGCTATATGTATATACTCTCATTAGGTAAGAAGTTTTAAATCAATAATCATTTATTATTTTCATACCAACTTTTAATGATAACTGTGATGTCTGTCGTCCATACACAATTTGAAAATGTTTTATCTTGGTCATTTCTCGTTCTATTTCAATTCTGTTTGCTTTATATGATAGTACTAGGTGGGGGATTCGAAACTTGTACACAGAATTTTGAAACTCAAAATAAAAAATCTACAAAGATTATATCAAAGGCCATCTTGGGGTTAAAAGGTCATATTTCGTGTTTTATTGATATCAAAATCAGGCGAGCCTCATGGTTTGTGAAACTCCTTGTTTGTTTAGAATCTCTCATTTTAACTTTTTGTGCCTCTGCCACAGAGTCGAGTAATTCTCACATGGAATGTCCAATTTCAATGAACTTAGTGTCAAAAGATCCGTAAGACTGTAAGGAAAAGATACATGAAACGACATTACTGAAAACGCGGCAGTTTTGATTGCGCAACACAATTTGTCTAGGGGTGCCCTCAGAGACCCTACCGGTAATTAAAGAGTTAAAACTATAATTCCCTTTTTTCAGTACATTCTTCACTACTATTTGCAATTTTGACACTGCCATTGGATTTATCAGGCTGATGAACTTATGAATTAGACACCAAAATCATCTTTATAGCCCTTTAAATAAAAGAATTACAGCTTTTTCGAAATTTGAAAAACGATGACTCAGCATTTTTTTACTATGCCCCCTCAAAATTGATTTTTGGTCTGCACTGTCTCAATTTTTACCCGATTTCCATAAAATTGGTGGCATATCGATCAGGACAACAAGCTGCTTAAAATAAGATAGCACAAACTTGGTTCTGAAACATGACCCTTTTTTTTTACCCCTGTATAGCCCACCTCTAGTTATAGCCTTTTTTCCAATTCAGCCCAGCAATTATTGTTGTTCATGAATGTTGTGCACATAAGGAGGTCTAGTCATTCTAAACAGGTTTCATTAGTTAGTTGGTGAATTTATCATTAGGCAACTTTTTTTTTTAAATAATCATTTTTAAAAGGAAAAACCAATGTTACAATTTTTACCCTCTTTTTGGACCTCATTCTAGACTTTTACAACAAATTGCACAAAAAGGAGAAACCCTCTAAGGCTCATTCTATTTATTTTATTTCTCTATATTACCAAGTCAAGTATAAATAACAATTGAGACATACTTATTCATTTATTTTTTAGTTTTTTGACACATGGATGAAAGTATAATTGTTAATGGTACATTTACTGGAGAAATAGCCAAGTCCATGTATTGAGCTAGTTATTGCCATATCAAGGCGATTTGTGTGAAGGGGAAAACTTTAGGAGGGACTATGATCTAATAAGTTCTGGGGCCACAATGTCAAAGGTCAAGGTCAAAGATGTCTTTGTATAAAGGAAAATGAATATAGGTTAATATGCCATATATGTTTCTGATCTGGCAATGGCGGAGGCATATATTTCGACTGCGCGTGGTAAAGGATTCATCTTGCTTTTTTTTAAAGTTTAATGGCTTTATGGTTGTTATTTTTCGATTCCTTTGATTCTCAGCGTTCCAACATACAGCTTGGGGGAAAATATATTAGACCAATCTCTTTATCACAAGGGTATTTCTTTTTTCTCTGTCTCTTTGCTAATACAGCCCATTTTTCTTCAACAATTCTAATGGTGGTTTCTGACTTGCCAGACAGATTTGGGATTGGTTTGAGACTGTTTTTAAACCGTATCGGAGACCTCTCCACAACGGGCAAAAAGTACCACAGACAAATATTACTGATATTTATTGACAAATGTGACGTCAACTGACAGGAAGAAAATTTGACTTTACATACATGTACATACATGTATTATATGCTTCTGTGATGAAGTTTAGCAAAAGGCATTATGTTTTCAGGTTATCCATCTTTTTTGTTTGATAATTTTTGGATTTTTTGATTGATGGATTATCTTCATACGTGGTACATGCATGCATACAGGGGTGATAATAATCAGGGGGGCATTTCATCAAAAGACCTGTCAGACATTTTATCTGACAAATTTGCTCTCGGCCGATCAGATTCAAGCATTTCAGTAGCTTACAACAGTTTGCTGGATAATATGTCCGACAAGTCCTTTGATTGAAATGCCCCCCTGATTAGATTTTGGGGGGTTGAGGGTCAAAGGACACCAAGGTCAATAAATAGGTATAAATGGATCGTTCTCATGAAAGCTCGAGAAGCGTTGAACGGATCATCTTCAAAATCGGCCCATGTATGCATATGGGAGGGACAATGTTCTGATTAGGTTTAGAATCACATGGTCAGTGCCAAAGATGTCTTATAGGATAATGAATAAATGTAAGTGCCATGTATATTTTGGATCTGGTGATGGCAGTGGCATAAATTGGACCATGTACAGTCAAAGACTCATGTAGTTAGCTATAAAACCTAATTTTTCGCCCCCCCCCCCCCCCATTACAAACAGATCATGGAAGTATTTTCGGAGACTGATCACAAAAAGGCTCTTTCAAGGTTGTGCCGTTTATGTGGTGAATTCAAGATTAGTGACAGAGATCTTTCTCCAAAGCTGAAATACGAGCAGCTCATTCTGCACTTTTGCGGCATAGATGTCAAGCTTGATGATGAAGATGTACATCCATCCAAGATTTGTGCGACATGCAGGTAATGATATTGATATACACTGCCTTTCAAAACTGTTCTGAGAGTAACATGCGCTGCACTTAAAAAATGCCTGTTTTGGACTACATGTATATGTGCACACAAATGTTCCTGCCAGAACATCTCAGCTTTTTTTTGTCATATTAGGGTGTTTTTGCAGGACTACGGAGGAGCTAATCTAGAACGTTAGCATAAAAGAGGGCACTATTTTCAAAATGCCTGCGAACCCTCGTTTTCCATCTTCTTCAGTAACTTTGAATAAAAGTTTGCAATGGTAACTGCACATGTACCCTTTGGCTTGTGAGACATTGTAACGTCTATTGTTGCAAGGAAGATTCGATCAGTATATAGGGCTTTGATATACAGTGCGACACAGAAAAAAAACAACTAATTTGAAAAGCATCTGTCACATTGAAATGTTTTGTGACTTTGATGTTTATTTCATCATAAATAGTCACTCTATATTCAATTATACCAAACGTAAAAGTGTATTGTAACGGTCGACTGAGCACTAAGGTTTAACAAAAATCGTAAAATTTGTCTTATAGCATATTATGCCAAGTTTGAGCAAAAGCAACCCTTGCAATTAATTAGTCTTTTAAAATATTTTGTCCTTTATGAATAGACCCAGGGGGACTGACCTAAAACAAAGAATGAATGCTCAAAAGCCAGGGTTTCTTGTGACAAAACTTTTGAAAGTGTATCCTAACAAAGTTATCAAAAATTCAAGTGCTCAGTCATCCATGATAGAACAGGTACAAGTGTGGTATTACTGAGGTATCTCACTTCGTCTTCGCGACGGATAAAAAGTATTAGAGACGTCTCTAATACTTTATTCCGTCACGGATACGTCTCCGTGACAATTTTTCATAAACTGTCTCAAAGTACTTCCAGCGACTCAAGAAACGTTGCATTCACTGAGTATGAGGAGATGTCTCCGGAATAGTTTTCACAACTGTCTCCAAGTAGTTTCAAAACCGTCTCAAAGTAGGCCCAAATCCATCTCAAAGTAGTTTCTGCGAAGTGAGATACCACCCTTACTCTTCGTCATGATAATGAAATAAATAAATACATATCCCTAATCATTAAACATATAGGACATATCTTAATTTGAGGGTCTCAAAGTTGGGTTTACTCTTTCTTGGGACGCACTGTATACGAGACAAGAACTTACAAAGTATGCAGAATGCTCAAACCTTGCTTTTGTCATCTTGCATAAAGGATGTCAATGGTGACCGTGGCTATATTTTTAACGTCTATTGTTGCAATACGAATTCAATTCCATGGCTACTTTACCGGGGATACCTAGTTCTTTTTTTTTCATACCAAGGTTTTATTGTGTCAAATGCGTTTATGTCTAAAACAGCTGACCTAAAAGATTGCTGATATGAAAAGAAATAACCTACCGCCCAGCCTTTATGATTAGTCAAATCAAAGTATGCTTCTTTTTGTCCCCGCCGAACGAGTTCGAACAGGGGACGAGTTCGAGCAGGGGACTATGAAACGGGCTCCGTACGTGTGTATGTGTGTGTGTGTCCGTCCGTCCGTCCGTCCGTCTGTGCGTCCGTATGTCCGTATGTGAGCAAAATCTTCAATTTGCTACTCCTTCACCATTTCCCATCCGATTTTGATTCCGTTTGCTTTATATGATAGCACTAGGTGATAGCTACAAAACTTCTTCACAGAATTTTGACCTTTGACCCTGATTTTTTACCTATAATGTTAATTGGCTACAAAATGCTACTCCTTCGCCATTTTTCATCCGATTTCGATTCTGTTTGCTTTATGTAATAGCACTATGTGAGGAGTACAAAACTTCTTCACCGAATTTTGACTTTTGACCCCTTTGACCTTTGACCTTGATTTTTGACCTATATTGTTAATTGGCTAAAAAATGCTACTCCTTCGCCATTTTTCATCCGATTTCGATTCCGTTTGCATTATGTGATAGTACTAGGTGAGGACTACAAAACTTCTTCGCAGAATTTTGACTTTTGACCCCTTTGACCTTTGACCTTGACTTTTACTTATATTGTACATTGGCTACAAAATGCTACTCCTTCACCATTTTTCATCCGATTTCGATTCCGCTTGCTTTATGTGATAGCACTAGGTGAGGACTACTATACTTCTTCACGGAATTTCGACTTTTGACCCCTTTGAAATTTGACCTTGATTTTTGACCTTATGTTAATTGGCTAAAAAATGCTACTCCTTCGATTTTTCATCCGATTTCGATTCCGTTTGCAATATGTGATAGCACGAGGTGAGGACTACAAAACTTCTTCGCGGAATTTTGACTTTTGACCCCTTTGACCTTTGACCTTGACTGTTACTATATTGTACATTGGCTACAAAATGCTACTCCTTCACCATTTTTCATCCGATTTCGATTCCGCTTGCTTTATGTGATAGCACTAGAGTGAGGACTACAAAACTTCTTCATGGAATTTGACTTTTGACCCCTTTGACCTTTGACCTTGATTTTCGACCTATATTGTTAATTGGCTAAAAATGCTACTCCTTCGCCATTTTTCATCCGATTTCGATTCCGTTTGCAATATGTGATAGCACTAGGTGACGACTACAAAACTTCTTCGCGGATTTTGACTTTTGACCCCTTGACCTTTGACTTGACTGTTACTTATATTGTACATTGGCTACAAAATGCTACTTCTTCGCCATTTTTTACCCGATTTCGATTCCGTTTGCCTTATGTGATAGCACTGATCGTGATATAATGGGAATTTTACATTATCGGCGGGGACATATATTGCACATCGCGTAATTTACTAATCCACTTGTATGTTTTAGCAAAGGGGAAAATGCATGTATACATTCCTATCAAAGCTCTCGCTTATTGGCTTATAACTGACTTACGTTCTCCGCTGAGAACCTATACGTTCTACGTTTCTGGAGAACGTACATTTCCCCCAAAATAGCGTTGTAGATTTGACAATGGAGAGCTTTCTCTTGTTGCTAGGGGAAGCCCCTCGATTGTGCACACGAAAACTCGTAATTTAAACGCTTGCCAGCCGTTTCTAGCAAATACCAGTTTTACACACTCTTTTTCCTCCACTAACAGTATGCAGGGGTTTGGGGTTTGAGCTATTTTGAAAATAAAGCCTTTCATAATGCTAACGTTCTAGATTAGCTCCTCCGTAGTCCTGCGAAAACACCCTATTATCATTATAAGGACATTTATAATAGAGCATTTCTTTGCAGTAGAACCTTGTAATATCTTCTCTAAATATTTTCTACCATTTTTGTCTCACCTGAACAAAGTTCAGCAGAGACATAATGTTAGTCTGTTAGTTTGTTGGTCTGTTACGTTTTTAGTTTTTTCTTTAACTTGCTCTCATTTCTTTATTTGGGCATCATTTCTATTCACACTTGGTACAAATGATAGTTGGGTAATACCAAATATGTGTTGAAAAGGATGATGGGGTCAAAGGTCATCTAGGGGTTAAAAGGTCTATTGATATAAGGCCATCTGAAAGGTCACTTAAAGTTTAAAGGTAGTGTCAGCCTTTTGTAGGCAAAAATTTTAAAGTTCTAGTTTTTGAGAGGATATTGTAGTATATCAATGACTATATCTACCCACAAGATGATTAAGCTCAATTGTGTATATTTGTCATTATATTGCGATTATCAAAATTAATTTCTATTTTTTCGAACCTCGAAAAATATACCGTACGTAGCGAACCGTTGACCGTTAGCGCAGAGAATAATGCACGCTGATGCGCCGTGTGTATATTGCTGTGTTTGGTCCGTGCTGCACGCGCTGTGATATCCACGATGTTGATGGAGAGCTGGTCTAGATTGGTAGTCAGATTTTCGTTTCATATTACTGATCTCGGCAACCTATGACAGTAAGACAGTATAGGTTGATCATATTCTAAAGTTATGCCAAGTTGCATTAGTTTTCGCAATTTGTGAAAAAGGATGACACTACCTTTAAAGGTCAACTTTTCTTAAACGTGCTGTTTTCTTTATTTCTCGATCAATTGTGTTCACACTTGGCACAAATGATTCTTTGGTAATACCACATGTGTGTTGATGACGATGATGAGATCAAAGGTCACTTAAAGTTCAACTTTTCTTAAACTTGCTGTTTTCTTTATTTCTCCATCAATAAGGGACGTATCAGCTTCAAACTTTGGGTTCATATGTATCACTATATGAAGATGGTCTGATTAGATTATGGTTTATGTAGGTCAAAGGTCAAGTGGCGTACTGGTTTAAATATCAAATTATGTGTATCGAGTTCATTATGGAGATATCTTTAGAGCCAATTGAGATCTAAGCTTTAGTCTTTGTAAGGTTAATAAATTATGAAGTACCAAGGTCAAGGGTCAAAGAGGTTTGTGGTTCAAAGGTCAATGTCAAGGTCAAAGATGTCTTTCCATTAAGCAAAATAGATTGATAAATATGTCATATATTTCTCATCTGGCAATGGCGAAGGTATATATTTTGACTGTGCGCGGTCAAGTATTCATCTTGTTATTGTTTTTTTTATGTTCAAAATATGAATAACATGTATATAAATGTAGGTCTCATTCTTATTATTACTGAATTATGATTAAATAAAGCTATTTATTATTATTTACAGGAAGTGGATGATACGAAAGGATGCTCGTAATGCAGAGGGGTTAACTTATCGGACAAGTGGTAGACATCTAGTGACTTTTTGTGCACATCAAGAGTCCTGCTTTATATGTACTTCTGCCCATCAAGTATCTTTGAAAACTGGGGGATCATCTGGTTTGAAGAAGAAGCCAGCATCACAAGACTTCAGTCAATGCATGAAACCTGCTGCATCGAGTAGTTCCACTCAGACTGACATATCATCTTCTAAATCTGCTTTAAAGACGAAGAAGAACCAGCTGGCATCAAAACATTGTATTTGTTGTTCAGCTCCTTCTCATAGAGCATGTACAACCCAAAGTGTCCCGCCATCTTCAGCTAGAAAATTTGTGAAATCTGCGATGAGGAAACCAGCCTCCAAAAAGTCTTCACATACCAGTACCCATGCATCCACGTGTACTTTTCCCATGCCCTCCTCTTCGTCTACCTCTACATCATCTATGAGTGGTACAAAGCCAATGCAGCCATCTTCATCTAGGAAATCTGCGATGAGGAAGCTAGCCCCAAAAAACTCTTCACCTACCAGTACCTGTGCATCCACGTGTACCTCTACATCATCTATGAGTGGTGCACAGTCAATGCAGCCAGCTGGTGTCAAACGTAAACAGTCGTGCGCAGACTTGGACCAAAATCCGGAGAAGAGAAAGTGTGCAAGAATGAGCCTGCATTCTGCTCGTAGTGATTATAGAGGCGAGAGAATGAAAGGAGCTGCAGACTTTGTCAGCTCCTACAGCTCTAGAAACAACGAAGATGATACTGACCTCTTATTTTGCATGCTTCACAACAACTTAAAGGCAAATTCTGATGAGCGAACTGAAAGTGTAAGTATCAGTAATGTAATTTTTAATTTATTGCAGGGAATAATTTTCTATGCACTTTTGTAGGATTGCTACACAAAATTACCACATGTGTGTTGATGACGATGATGAGATTAAAGGTCATATAGGGGTCAATAAGCCAACTTAAAGGTCGGCTTTTTCTAAAAATGTCCTGATTTCTTTATTTATGCACGAGTTTTGTTTAACCCTATTCTGACGGGGGGGGGGGGTCAAATTGACCCCCCCCCCCTGTACAAAATCTGCATCTTGCCGCGCAACCCCTGAAAATCGCAACCCAGCGTTCTATGACTTTTTTCTTTCAAGTATCTTTTGACACCAAGTTCGAAAAAATCTCTGACACCCAGTTGTCGCGTTACGCAATATTATGTTATCGCCAGTCAGACCAAAATTGTACAAAAATCAACATTTTGCATATGTACAAAATACTGCTTTTCCTTAATTGCTTTATAACACTGATAATTGTGCCTTCTGAGTCTTTTGATTGATTAAATTTGTCTTAATATTGATCAAGAAACATTTCTCAAGCATAAAAAATAAAAAAAAAACAAAGAAATACATAATAAATAAAAAATAATAGAATACATAAGATATTCACAAAACAATAGAATACAAAAGAATTAATTTGAATTTTCTGACTTTGTCAATTCAATACTGTTGACTTTGATACTCAGCAACTTTTAGAAAAAAATTGAGCTTCATAACTTTTTTTATTAATGAAATATTTAGGATTCCAATAAAAAAAACATCTATTTGCATACATGAGTATGCATAAATTATATTTGTGAATTTTCTTTAAAAAAAAAAAAAATCATATCAGCGATACCCTTTACATGTGAAGCAAAGTTTGTCAAAATTTCGCGGCGATCGACCATCCGCGACCCAGATCTCGGGGGGGGGGGGGTCAATTGACCCCCCCCCCAGTCAATATTTCCTCTTGAAAAGCCCAGTCAGAATAGGGTTAAACTTCAAACAAATATTCATTAGGTATCGTCACATGTATATATAAATGATGCCTACAAAGGTTACATCCAAAGCCATCTTGGGGTCATAAGGTCATACTGCTTGTTATCAATAGCAAAATCAGGCAAGACTTTTGGTTTGCCAATAAAACACAGACATGCATCTACAGAAGAATATGAATTAATGAAATTGCTCATTCATTATTCTTGACTTACAGACTTGACAACTTTTTCAAAATAGAGATATAACGTACAGGTGGTACCATTTACATGTGAAGCAACATTTACAAAATTTTGCTGTAAATGGACCTTACTCAATTCAGAAATCAAGGGTCCATAAGTTTCAGTGCCATTGTAATATTGAAATATTTCTTGATTTTGATTATTACCAGGTTATTGCAATTTTGTTCTTTCATCCCGTTACCCATAGGTTCTCAAGCTTTGGACTAGAAAGGAGGGATCCAACCTGTCGGTGGATGAGTGCCTTGCGTTTCGAGTACGCACTATGCTGAGCAAAAATAAGTATGCTGAGGAGTATCATTTTTTGAAGGCAAAAGGTGATTCATCACTTAAACCACCCTGTGCCCTTAATGATAGGGAAAGCTCCTACATGCCAAGCAGTGCAAGATTCGCCCTCTTGGATACCGATAGTGGCAAGTATAACGACCACACACCTATTGACACAGGTCACGGCATTTTTGAACCATTTCGCATTAATGAACCCAGCGTGCTTAAGGAATTTGCACAACCAAATTGTGCTGGAGTGTCATGGTCGTATGCAGAGGCGTTGGCAAAAACCCTGGAAGAACTGGATGATAGTATTAGGGAAGGGTTCCACCGAGCAGGCTTGGATCCAGATGATTCTTCTATAGTTATCGAGACGACCATCAAAGACGGTGCTGATGGTATGGGTGATGTGGCCGTTTATGACACCAGATCAGACACCGTTTTGCCAGATAAGGCCCTAAGAGCTTCGTTTGTCATCTTGAAAAGCGAGGTTAAGAGCAAGGATGGTTCTACAGTAGTTGTTTTTGAGGAAAAGAAGCCAAACTCAGTATCAGTCAACAGGCCGCTATTAGAGTCCATTGGAGATGAAAATTCTGTATCGTCGGCAACAATCCTTCTGCGGCAAATGGAGTGTGAAAGGCAAGTTTTACATCATGCTACGATGAAGGTGTTTGCTGGGACATCTTCACGGTTACACCATCTTAAGATCTACAACTCCATGATAGATGAGAAGATAGACCGATCTCTAGGAGGGCTCCAAGGAAGTGGGTCAAACCACATTTGCACATTGTGTCATGCCACTAAAATCACAGCAAAGACGCAACTGGGGTCCTTCAATATAACCCGAACATTGGCCGACATTAAATCCACTGCCAACTACATAATCACCAACCCTGATAAGCTCCCTGCTACTGAGTTAACAGCTGTGGGTCGAGGAGTAAAGAGATCTCCTCTGTTAACATCAGAACCCAACAGAAAGCTCCTTGATGCAACTCATGCTGACATTAATTTGGGCCAGTTTTTTAAAAAGATCTTTGTGAGAGAAGTTGCAGGGGTGCAGAAATGGGAAGCCTCAACAGATGTTAAGGATTACATCAATGATGCGGAGAGACGTCTAGATATTCACCTTAGAGAGTCCCTTGGTCTATCTCCTAGAATGATGATGCCCGGGAATTATGCACGCAAACTGTTCGCTGCAGAAAATGAGGAAGTTCTTCTGGAGCTTGTTACTTCTGAAAAGAGGAAAGATGCTCTTCGTTCTGTTTTACGGAAATTCAGAGCTCTGCGTAAAGTGTACCGTGCACATTCTCCATGTATGGAAGAAGTACTCTCTTACAATGAAACCGCCATTGCCCTAGGTAAAGAGCTCCTGAGCAACTTTGATTATGTCAACTGGCCTAATTACTTACACAAGGTGTTGGAGCATCCACAAGAGATTATTTTGGATAAAGATGGACCAGGAAGCATCGGCATTATGAGCAGTGAAGGTAGCGAAGCTGCCAATAAACTATTCCGAAATTTGCGACTGAACTTTGCACGCAAAAATGATGTGTTTGGTGGTCTTCGTGACATAATATGGTTTCATTGGCTCTACACTAGTCCAAAGCTGTTGCGACTGGGAGCAGTGCCACGTAGGCAATACAAATGCTCAAAATGTGGTAATTATGGACACAATGTAAGAAGTTGCAAATCTTAAGACGAATCCCTGCTCAAATTGTTTCTTTGTACTTTTTGATTTACATGTACAACTGTATATATATTACGTACTTTGGGTTAGGTGTTGTGGCTATTTGTCAAAGGAGAATTCCATTCTGATAACATGTTTTGTTTTCACAAAAGAACAAAAATGTCAGGAAAATGAGCTGACAAGATTTTACATAAGTCTGACAGAGATGTGACACTAGTCTATTTTTAAAGCTATGCCTGTAGAGCTTTGGTAAATCTCGAAATATAATGTTTCAAACTGAGTTTATGTTGAGACTTAATAAGCTGATAAAACACATATCACTAAAAATAATAAATTAACAAATAATTCTAAACATACAGTACCGCTCTAAAGTTAATGTTACCTGTTTACACACAAAGTGTATGGGAGGTTTCAGGGAGGTTCACAAAGCAAGGTTTCAAGGGAAATAATTAAAATCTATCATTATTTTGCTCTTTCCTTGATTAATTCTGCTTTGTTTTTATCATTATCACCACTACAGTCTGTGTCAAATAAAATGGTACAAGTGGAAAACATTTTTTTATAGCATGAAGATTAATCACAGCCTGCTATTCTTTGGTATTTCCATAAAGCAGACAGTTTAGACTTTCACCTGCAGTTTCTTTTCATCACATTTGGTTTTGTAATTTTTGAAATATGACTAGTGTTCTACAATTAAGAAAAATCCCATTTTTGCACGCCGTCCCATGTGTTGTGTATAGGTTTCGCATAATGGCCATGAAGAGCTCAATTTCGATTTGTTCCTCTTCGGACAAAATTTATCATAACTTTTCTCTTACAAAAGCAAATTATACGGAACAAAGCGCATCAGCAGGGAAAATCTTTTGGCTTTATTTTGGGACCACATACATTATTTGAAAATATGTCACACCTAAATAATTTTTTTTCTGACTGTACCATTTTTTTTTAACAATTTAGGTAAAGACACAAGGATGAAAAGTTTGGATGCATTTTTATCTTTATTGTACATTTATTAAAAGCAAATATGAAATATACATTATAATACAATATGTCACAACTTTCCAAGATTTTATATACCAAAACACAATACTTAAAAAAAAAATCTTTGCATTTCTCTGGAATCATTTAAGATAGCCCATTATAATCTGGTCCATGGTTAGCCCTTACAAATTGAATATCTTAGAAAAAAAAAAGCTGGGGTTTCCTCAAATATAAACATTTAATACATGTATATAACCGTGTAAACTAGAGACAAAAGAATGTAAATATATGTTCATTGTTAAAGCTAAAAGCCAGTAAAAAACACATCTCACAATTGAGCTTATATTATTATGCACCCCCCCCCCCCGAACCATAACTCCCTTTTACAAAACATTCAATTCGTTGAAGAACTACAATCTTTAAAAATAAAATGTATTTTTCATGTTGATTTCAGATCCTAATTTGCATTTTCAAAGGCACAGCACCACATTGAAATTTCAGCTGAATGTCCCACTTAAATGAAATGTAACCACATGTAATAAACCGTTATGTGGGCAAACTCGGCTGAATAAAGTGAAAGGCACATTTTAAGACAGATTACCACAGTTGAAACTTAAATGGGAAGCTCACCCTGGAATTTTATTGGTCTTAAAAAATAAAGAAAAATAATAAAAAACTATTGGTGAAAGTTTGAAGAAAATCGACAAAAAAATGCGAAGTTATGAATATTTAAAGTTTTGATTTTGTGACGTCGTGTGCGAGCAGCTCTCCCATTGGTTGTGTATATAAATTCCATAAATTTGTCTTTTTGTCATGGTTCTTGATAAAGGAATGGGTCAATTTGATATAGTCATGTATATGAACATATTTCTGATGGTATATCGACCGCACAGGTGACATAATTAATTTTTTCTGAAATTTTTTTTATGGAATTCACACTACATAACACATTGGAGATCTGCTCGCATGTGACGTCATAGAATCAATACTTTGAATATTCATATTTTCATCATTTTTTGGTCGATTTTCTCCAAACCTTCACTCATATTTTTTTATTATTTTTCTTCATTTTTTTAAGACCAATAAAATTCCAGGGTGAACATCCCCTTTAAAATGATTGCTCTTTAAATGCCCCATAGTGATAATATGACAAAGAAAGCTGATATGCTTGGGTCCTGAACATGTGAGCACATGGTCTTGTACTCCCACATTTTTTAGTGTAATGCATGTTACTCACAGAAGAATTTGGTAAATTTCATTTTCTTGATTCCAAACCTCACATCAATAATCAATTCTTAGATGCATTGTTATCAACCTTTCCCATCACTTTGAGGACTACAACACTATATTAGCTTTAAAGGCAATAAGAATTACTGGTACCTGTAACTGAGGACATCAGTATAATATTTTGAAAGCTACTCCACAGATTATTTTCACCTGAAAATATTGAATAACCAATTTTTTCTCTCTTTTTTTTTTCCCCTTCTTCAACCAAACTGCACCCCCCCCCCACTTTGTGTGTTGGATCATTTGGCTCAAAATGGTTGTAAATTCGACCTTCTACCAAAGAGTTACTTGTTTAAGTTTTTTTTTTTTTTTTTTTTTTTTTTTTTTTTTATATATGTAAATAAAAAAAGTTCTGATAGCTATTAGCAATGTGATACTTACACATTTGTATTTTACAAAGAACAAACAAATTTAGAACTTTTTAAGTAACAAAAACAGCTATTTCAATTGTTATTATATTAACCTATTTCTTTAATCTATCTCAGAGTGGACTTCTCTTTTAACTGTATGCTTGCCATAATTTGCATTTGTCACAATTGTACGGATTATTACCATAAGTTGTATTGAAAGTTTTCCTAATTGATATTGGTTATGACTTAATTTTATTGGTTTTGAAAAATGCAGAAAAATAAAAGAAAAATATGGGTGAAGGTTTGAAGAAAATCGACCAAAAAATAACGAAGTTATGAATATTCAAAGTTTTGACTCTGTGATGTCACGTGCGAGTACCTCTCCTATGTGTTATGTAATGTAAATTCCATAAAATGTCATTTTTTCAAAAGAATATTGATTATCTCACCTGTGCGGTAGATATATCATCAAACCTATGTTCATATACATGTACATGACTCTATCAAATTGACCCATTCCTTTATTAGGAATCATGAAAAAAGACAAATTTATGGAATTTACATACACAACACATCAATGGGAGAGCTGCTTGCACGTGACGTCACAGAATCAAAACTTTAAATACTCATAACTTCGCTATTTTTTTTGTCGATTTTCTTCAAACTTTTACTCATATTTTTCTTTCATTTTCCTGCATTTTTCAAAACCAATAAAATTCCAGGGTGAACTTCCCCTTTAAGGATGATTTGAAAAACTGCTATACTGCTTGTATCTGACTATAAACAGTCTATGTCAAAAAGAGAGTCGAGGATAAAATATCTCAAGTTATGGAGGTATGAACTTACTGTTAGTATGCATCACTAATTGTGGATAAATTGCTAAGGTTTGTGAGCATTTCAGTCAAAAATGAAATGTTACAGAGAGGAATTTGTCAGATATTAGGTATTAGCCCCATACAGTATCCCAAGAACTGAGTGCTAAAGTTAAAATCTGGTATTTTTGACAATAGGAAGATCTGGTTAAAGTTGGTAATAGTACATCAATGATCGTGAGTAACAGCTATCAACAGTAAACAGTAATGTCCATGTACTGGCCTCATATTTATTGTAATAAAATTTTAATATAAGTTATGTACATGTATCACCATAGTAAGATGATGTTATACCATTTTTTAAGGACATGTAGTTCAAAGGTTATTAGTTATGACATGCTCAAATGCTCCTGATATCTTTTGTACAAATTTCTCTTTCAAACATTGTCATTTGATCTTGGAAGAACCAATGGCATAATTATTGCCTGCATAATGTGTATTTTATAATACTGGGTGTTGTGACAATCAACTAAACAAAATACATCCCTCTAAAAAGTCGCAACCAAATAACCTCTTCTAGATACTTGGGTTCCAACAACAAAAGTTTGTGAGTTACAGGAAAATGCCCTATATCATGTGTCCACAGTAACCACCGTTGAATAGAATTTTCAAACTGATTGTAAACACAAACATGTCTTGTAGATCTGAAATCTGAATATATTACAATTGATATTGTTGCACAAAGAATGCAAATTGTACTTTGCCATCTTCAAAGTTATGTGTAACTTGCATCATGAGTTGGCCCCCAACATGATTAGGCAAAATAACTTCTTCCTAAATATTGCATGAAATAAATATTACATTTTGCATTACCTTCCTGTGAGGCTATTCTGAAACATCAGTAACTAGAGAAAAAAAAATTAAGAAGATCTTGCCTATTGAAAGTTTAAAATACATTCATAATGTATATCGTGTTTGGACATTTAAAAAAAAAAAAAAAAAAAGACATGTATTTGTGACTGAGCAAACCCACTCAAATTCTGGTGACCCGTTAAACTTTTAGCAGGCTAGATTACCCAACATGCATCACGATATCCTTGACAAGCCCACTTCCTGCTCATAGCTTTAAATGATCAGTGGGTTAGCTTACTAGGTGTGCATGTTATAAGAAATATGCTCTCGGCCATCATGTAAGAATTAATGATAAATCATAGAGCAGCTATCTGAGCACATGCCTATTAAATAAGTTTGTTAGTACTAGTAATCCAGCAAACCATCAATTCGTCTTTATGTTTGGGAACTTCATATAACAGATACATATAGGCGCCAGCATGGAATTGAATGCTGTGAATGGGGTAATAATATTCTGCAATGCACTTCGGGCAATCTATTTGAAAAAGCACTATATCAATACTAGATATTATTATCATTATCATCCTTCATAAAGAGAATTTTGCTAAGTCTATTTTGTTTCTATTGGCCGAACAAAAACACAAATATGACGCATTTCCAAAATATAGTGCACATAAAAACACACACAAAAAAAAAAAAAAAAAAAAAAAAAAAAAAAAAAAAAAAAAAAAAATCCCCCATATTTTAAATAGCTAAATCATTCTTTCCTATACATATGGCAGTAATGCATGCAGCTACACGTAGCAAAAGTGGTACTGTCAAGAACGTGACTTTTGATTCATAAAATTGGCAATGATATCGATAGTATTGAACAATGTTGTTCAATTTTTGTATAACAGGTCTCCCAAATTGCTTCAATTAATTGTCCTACAAAATAGAGCATGATTATGCACATTTTATTGTGCAAAAAGTACTGTCCTGCCTAGTGTCCAGTACACTGCTCACAAAAGTATCGTTCAGGACTTTCAGTCAATTTTAAACAGAACAAATGAAACCATGTTTCACACCTCGGTGTGTCACATCCAACCCATTCAATTTCAATACTCTCTGGTGATTCTCCTATAACACATGATGCAAGATCACATGGCTCTGGGTCAAAATCTCGATCTGAAATGATGGAAATTTGCTTAGATGTTCCACCAATAGATAACAGGCAATCGGGTGTCAATTCAACAAGACCATGTCCTGCTGTTGCAAAGGAATGGTGAGTGGGTGCCTTGCCTGTCTTCGGCATGATCTTGTATTTATTGTCCTTAATATCCAGGACAAACACAGAGGAGGAAGGATGTTGCAGCGTTGTACATATCAAACTATTGGGTTGCTGATACCCTCCAGATACAATTATGTGATCATCTATCCTTACTGAGGAATGGTATGACAGGAAGATAGGGGGCGTATTGGGGACAGTTGGCATAAGGCAAACCTTCGACAGTACTGCATTGTTTGGAGCTAGGGGATTGATGGTCAAGATCAGTACATCATTGATGGCCTCTCTGCTGCATGTAGTTTCAACTTCGAAGTGAATGCCACCAACAATAGCTACCACAATGTTGCCATCAACTTCCAAACACTCTGCAGTGTGATACGCCCTAGCTGTTGTTGGTGGCACTGAAATGATTGACCATTTGTATGTATGGGTGTTCAGGACATAGAAATATCCGTCATCGCATCTCCTTTCCCATGTTATGTGCAATCCCTTTGACACTTTTTGGTACAGCACGCCTCCAAAAAGTACAGCCTGATTGGATGCAATCGTTGTGAGGGTATGCCCTGTTCTTCCTGTGATAAACAGTAAATGTACAGACAGAATTATTTCATGCATGTCTATTACTAACGTCATAATTCAGCATTTCTTCTTTCTTTGAAATGATAGAAAGTATGCGCCAAGCGTAGATGAGCAAAAGGTATTTAAAGTTTGATTGCCAAGATTACAAATCTGCAAAATTTTGCATAAGGGTACTGTGCTTTGTAATCTACAAGTTAGTAAACTTAATTTTCCTGAAAGAGTGATTAAATTTTATATCATAAATTATGCTAATTTATGCATAACTCATAATTTTTGCTCTAATTTACTAAATGAAGCTCCTGGAATACTAAATTTTGGTCTAAATATTCTTTGTAGTATTCCTTACAAGCATACATGAAAAAAAAAATGGGTCAATATCATTTTTTCTTTTCTTTTCTTTTCTTTTCTTTTTGGTCAAGATTGATTGCATAACCATTTTGAAGCATAATTATGCTAAAATAAATTAATATCAGCCAATGAAAGTGGAAATAATCATATCTTTCTAAATTAGGTGAGAGAACTCTATTTACATTGACTTTGTACACAAAAATCATGTTTTTGAGTGGTTTTGTCTGACACTATAGTGACAGATATTTTTGAAAATTGCTGCAGCGTTGTAACTGTATGCCTGATTTTGGTAGCGGGAAATGTTTATGAGCCAGGGTGCGCGGGGCGCGGGTGGGGGGGGGAGGGCTGATTAGGGTTGAAATTGCTTAACAGGATATTGTTTATGACGCCGATTTATGAAACGTAGTATGGGAGCACAAAGGTACATGTTATTTCAAATATGCTAATTTATGCGCATTTTTCAAAATTCACATAAAATGCTGCTCCTTTTTTATTTGTTGACCGATTTAGAAATTCTGTGTTCCATCTGGTAGAGCTTCATGAGGTTCACCAAATTTGTACACAGAATTTTGAAATTTTTACCAGCAAATTATTTATGCTAATTTATGCAAAATTTATTCAAAAATCACAAAAAATGCTTCTTCTCCTTCATTCGTTGATCAATTTCAATTCCGTTTGCTTTTATATGATAGCATTAGGTGGGGGGTACTAAACTCACACCATTTTAAAATCTCATTAAATATGCTAATTTATGCACATTTTTTGAAATGCACATAAAATGCTTCTTCTTTATTTTTGTTGACCGATTTTGAGGGTTTTATTGGTTCCATTTCGTAGAGCTACAAGAGGTTTACCAATCTTTGCATTTAATGCTTTGCCATATGGGAATTGAGCACTACGGCACTGATTTGCCAGTCATCGTTTCCTATGTATTTCTTTTTTGTTTTTCTTCTTTCTCTTTTTTTTTTTTTATTATTTCTTATGTATTTCTTTCCTTTTCTTTTCTATCATTTCTTATGTATTTCTTTGTTTTCTCTTCTTTCATATTGTTTTTCTTCATTTCTTATGTATTTCTTTGTTTTTCTCCTTTCCTTTTGTATTCTATTATTTCTTATGTATTTTTTTGGTTTTCTCCTTTCCTTTTCTTTTCTATCATTTATGTATTTCCATGTTTTATCCTTTCACTCTCTTTTCAGGAAATTCTTATGTATTTCATTGTTTTTATCCTGGTGCTGTAGCGAAGTGCTTTCACACTGAAGGCACTCCGCGACAGCAGCGGGACTGTCCCGGTGCTGTTACTATGGTTTGAGTGCGATAGTTTATAGAGGGTCCGAGCATTCACACTGAAGGCAACACCAAAACATTCGCGGGACTGTCCCACGACTGATTGTTTGAGGCCACTGTGAATGTGGTATTAACGTCAGAATTATTTTATAGTCATTTATTATGCTAGTATGTGAATAAAACCTTGGCTCAAAGTAAAAAAAAAATATTGAACACTCCTAAACTCCTCCACTTTTTACACTACTAATAAACTGGCCTAGATTAATGTTGCATCAAGGAGCTTTTTGTTGGCTTCTGATGTTAACAGAGGAGATCTCTTTACTCCTCAACCCATAGCTGTTAACTCAGTAGCAGGGAGCTTATCAGGGTTGGTGATTATGTAGTTGGCAGTAGATTTAATGTCCAATGTTCGGGTTGCATTGAATGACCCCAGTTGCGTCTTTGCTGTGATTTTAGTGGCATGACACAATGTGCAAATGTGGTTTGACCCACTTCCTTGGATCCCTCCGAGTGATCTGTCTATCTTCTCATGTATCATGGAGTTAAAGATCTTAAGATGGTGTATCCGTGATGACCCCAATTGCGATTTCACTGTGACTATTTTTAGCTCGACTTAATGTACAGTCTGTTATCGTGTTGTATATATTAAAATGATGAATATGTGATGTCACTACCAGCAAACACTTTGATAGTTTCCTTGACAATTTCCTTCCAAACTCTGTTGCATCAAGGGGCTTTTTCTTGGGTCGTGATGTTAATAGTAGAGATCTTTACACACTTTTCCCACAGCTCATCATTTGATTGCAGGGAGTTTATCAGGGTTGTTCTTTGCTTGTGTGTAAGCCAATATGAAAGTAATTCAAATTCAACCTTTGTTCAGTTTTTGCAGTCTTCTGTGTGGCTTAACCCCATTGTGCAGATAGAGTTCATCCTTGCTGCCCCCTTAGTGACCTGTCTAGCTTTTCATCTATCATGGAGTTAAAGATGTTGAGTGATGATGTGCCAGCAAACACCTTGATTGTCGCATGATCAAGTAATTTCCTTTCAGTCTTTTTGGCCCGTATTCTCAAAAGGTTGTTTTGAAACCGTGGACTGAAACCATGGATAATGTAAATTTTATACAATAATTACTCTTATTTCAGTGCAGACATTCAGAAAGGTCTAATATAAGTGCACACTTATGTCACATCGTGCTTAATTTACCTGTTGCTATGGTTAACTCTACTGCATGTTTAGATTAATTTAAATGAACAGTAGACTCATTAGTGGACTCGTTAAGTAAAAAGCACACTCTTACAAAATTGCATTGATATTAAACTTTTTTCAATATCCGCGCTCAAATAAGGGTAATTATTACACAATATTCATATAATCCACGGTTTCAGTCCATTTTTAAAAATCACCTTTGAGAATGAGGCATTTTTTTTCATCCGCTTAGGCCTTTTGTAATGGTTTGTTCACTGTTACTGATTGGGCTTAACGAAATGTGAAGATGTAGTTTGAGCCACTTTCTTGGAGCCCTCCAAGCGACCTGTCTAGCTTTTCATCTATCATGGTGTTAAAGATGTTGAGATGGTGTATACGTGATGATGTGCCAGCAAACACCTTGATAGTCGCATGATTGAGTACTTCCCTTTCAGACTCCATTTGGTGTAGAAGGATTGTTGCTGACGATGTTTAATTTTCATCTCCAATGGCCTCTAAGAAGGGCATGTTGACTGAAATGATGAATATGTGATGTCACTACCAGCAAACACTTTGATAGTTTCCTTGACAATTTCCTTCCAAACTCTGTTGCATCAAGGGGCTTTTTCTTGGGTCGTGATGTAAATAGTAGAGATCTTTACACACTTTTCCCACAGCTCATCATTTGATTGCAGGGAGTTTATCAGGGTTGTTCTTTGCTTGTGTGTAAGCCAATATAAAAGTAATTCAAATTCAACCTTTGTTCAGTTTTTGCAGTCTTCTGTGTGGCTTAATGCCATTGTGCAGATAGAGTTCGTGATTGCAGCCCCCTTAGTGACCTGTCTAGCTTTTCATCTATCATGCAGGGGCCGCGGAGCGATTTTGAAAGTGGAGGGGCTGTACCAAAGATGGGAGGGCTGAGGGGGCCTGACTGAACAGCTAAAAATCACAAATGGTATGGTCATTTTTGCATTTTTGTACACGTTAGCTGAAAAAGGCTGGAGCCCCCCCCCCCCCCCCGCCCCTCCCCCGCTCCGCGGCCCCTGTCATGGAGTAAAGATGTTGAGTGATGATGTGCCAGCAAACACCTTGATAGTCGCAAGTAGTATCCCTTTCAGACTCCATTTGGTGTAGAAGGATTGTTGCTGACGATGTTTAATTTTCATCTCCAATGGCTCTAAAACTTGGCATGTTTGACTGAAATGATGCAATATGTGATGTCACTACCAGCAAACACTTTGATAGTTTCCTTGACAATTTCCTTCCAAACTCTGTTGCATCAAGGGGCTTTTTCTTGGGTCATGATGTCAATAGTAGAGATCTTTACACACTTTTCCCACAGCTCATCATTTGATTGCAGGGAGTTTATCAGGGTTGTTCTTTGCTTGTGTGTAAGCCAATATGAAAGTAATTCAAATTCAACCTTTGTTCAGTTTTTGCAGTCTTCTGTGTGGCTTAACCCCATTGTGCAGATAGAGTTCATCCTTGCAGCCCCCTTAGTGACCTGTCTAGCTTTTCATCTATCATGGAGTTAAAGATGTTGAGTGATGATGTGCCAGCAAACACCTTGATTGTCGCATGATCAAGTAATTTCCTTTCAGTCTTTTTGGCCCGTATTCTCAAAAGGTTGTTTTGAAACCTTGGACTGAAACCATGGATAATGTAAATTTTATACAATAATTACTCTTATTTCAGTGCAGACATTCAGAAAGGTCTAATATAAGTGCACACTTATGTCACATCGTGCTTAATTTACCTGTTGCTATGGTTAACTCTACTGCATGTTTAGATTAATTTAAATGAACAGTAGACTCATTAGTGGACTCGTTAAGTAAAAAGCACACTCTTACAAAATTGCATTGATATTAAACTTTTTTCAATATCCGCGCTCAAATAAGGGTAATTATTACACAATATTCATATAATCCACGGTTTCAGTCCATTTTTAAAAATCACCTTTGAGAATGAGGCATTTTTTTTCATCCGCTTAGGCCGTTTGTAATGGTTTGTTCACTGTTACTGATTGGGCTTAACGAAATGTGAAGATGTAGTTTGAGCCACTTTCTTGGAGCCCTCCATGCGACCTGTCTAGCTTTTCATCTATCATGGAGTTAAAGATGTTGAGATGGTGTATGAGTGATGATGTGCCAGCAAACACCTTGATAGTCGCATGATTGAGTACTTCCCTTTCAGACTCCATTTGGTGTAGAAGGATTGTTGCTGACGATGTTTAATTTTCATCTCCAATGGCCTCTAAGAATGGCATGTTGACTGTTTTTTGAGTTGGCTTCTCTTCCTCAAAAACAACTACTGTAGAACCATCCTTGCGCTTAACCTGTTGTAGAAGAGCTGATTTGGCTATAACACACATTTCCGTTAGACCTCAGCCCGAATATATTCAGATGCCACTAATTTTCAAGAAACCATTTCCTTACAACCCTAGGTATATCCCATGCATGGTTTGAACTTTGAACAATTATTTGTCACACTGGAAGATTTGATGGGGTTCTTTTTTTTTGGGGGGGGGGGGACTAACTTTTGATGTTGTGTTTATAAATTTTTGAATGGTAGTTGGGTTAAAAAAGAAATAATAAATATGGGGCTTTTAGGATTTCTACAGCATGTAAACCCTAATATTTTCATGTGTATAAGTATATGTTGGTTATTAATGTGAATATTCTTGATCTTTTATTTGCCTATAGAATACATGTACTGAGCACTTAAAGGTTGTGTGTGAAAGGAAGAGTCCAGGCATAAATACAGCTGGTTTGAAATGTATATTAACATACAGCAAGTACAACTCTGAAAATGTCATCAAAATCGGATGAAAAAATAACAAAGCTAATGTTTTTAATTTTATGTTTTAAGTTTTGCATTTTTGTTTCAATAAAACAGCTCTTTTCATCGTCTCATTTACATTCAGTATACAAGTTTATGATATTATTGATCCACCGTTTCTTTTGTATTTCATTATATGAAATCGTATTTCTTTCATTTTTCCCCCAAACATGTAAAAAAAAAAAAAAAAATCCCTTAACCCTAATCTGCCTGGGCTCTTTTAAAAATGCACAGCCCGGGGGGGGGGGGGGGCTAATTTAGCCCCCCCCCCCCTGAGATCTCAGCCGTCAACTGCGCGATCGCAACAAAAATTGGCACGCACGTCCTCTGGCGTACCCTCCGTAACTGCATAGTTTATTTTTCCGAAAAATGTTTCATTTTAATGATATTATGCTAATTTATGCAAGAAATCATACTTTTTGCTCTTATTCACTAAATATAGCTCCTAGAATACTAATTTTTGGTATGAATGTTCTATATAGCATTCCTATCAATTGTACTTTAAAGAAATTTTGGTATCAAAATTAATTTCTTATGTATTTCTTTGTTTTTTTTTAACCTTTTTATTTTCATTGTTTTTTTTGTCAAAATTGGTCCTCGACATTGTTTGAGTCATAAATAGCAGCAAATCAAATGATTATTATCAATAAAGCAAAATTAATCACTCATTTATCACACAACTTTGTACATGAAATCACGTTTTTGAGCAATTTTGGGTCTGACGCACAGGTACAAAATTATGTGTAACTCGCGAACAGGGTACCCGGGGGTCGCGAATTTGGTCTCAAAAGATGCGCAAGACTTCAAAGTAAAAACTCATGAAGCGCCGCGGCTTTAGCGTCAAGGGGGTGGTAAATTAGCCCCCCCCCCCCCCTGGGGCAGATTAGGGTTAAATTGCTTGAAGTTACAATTTTTATTAAAAATAAAATTATAACGTGTGACCCGTTTTACTATTATTAGAGCTACTTTTATAAAGTTGACTTATCATTATTTTATAGAGTACAAAAGAAAATAAAAAGGTAGATCAATTTGATCAGTTTGCTCATTAAATTATGCATGAGACTATGGATAGAACTGTTCTGTCGGGGGGGGGGGGGACAGAAACTTTGTTATCTTCTTGTCCCATTTTGATGAAATTGTAAATGTTCTACTTGTATATTTTCCCATACAGTTTACACCATCTCAATTTCAGGCTCAGCCCCTCCTTAAAGAGCTAAACATACTCAAAGCATTATCCATTCACTACCCTGAGGTTGTGTGTAATAGCACAAATAACTACTCAGAGGTAATCTTTAAAATGACAATTGACATTTCAAAAATTAAAAAGGAAAAAGTAAATTTACTTTTAGTGCTAAAAATAGATGAATGGTTAGAGGTGCTTTGGGATAAAGCTAAAGTCCTGTTCTAGCTGTTTGATGACATATGTTTAATAGGCAACAATCGAAGAAGCAGTTACTGACTGTTTGAGGAGTTACTTGAAGGATAATTTTAGGGTAAAAAGCTGAAATTTGTGCAAAAGCAAAAGAAATAATTGGGTAATCTATTTGAAAAAGAATTAACAGTGGTCCTAGATGTAGTCAGTTACTCACATCTTTGTTACATAATATTCATGTCTAATGCGTGTTCAATTGATAGATTGAATTGTAATTTTTGAACGAGCTTTGGTTTGGGGTAAAAGTCTATTCTCATTTTTATTTAAGCTATTGTAGCACCTTCACATGCAAGATGTACCAAGAATATACTTGACATTGTAAACTTCTACCCCATTTTCATTAATCAGATAAACAGATTGTTTTTTTAACAATTGTGTGTTGTCCCATATGTAAATATAATGTATACAATTCTATTAGTGACAAAGATGAGCCCAACCAATATCTCATTTTAGGGGTGATTCACTTACATTTCATGTAAATTTCATGTCAAAATTGTCAATAATTAATAAGGTTCTTGTACTACCATTGGTTTTGCTTGTGTTTCATTAACGGTGTAATTTTGATATGTTGCTAGTGGCCATTTCCACAACAAAGTCAATTACCAAGCTTTTTCATATTTAGAAAAATTGACTGCATCATGTTTTAAGTTTTTTTGATAAATATGCTCATTTACTGCATGTCCCAAATATTTTGTTTTTTTATTAACTGAAAGAGCTTGGTAACTGACGTTACTTTGGAATTGCCCAAGTATAAGAGAATGTACTCCAATAATTCTGAGAATAGATTTTTTTTTAAATATATATTTAGCTCTTATGCTACAGTCATACAGACTCATTTCATCTCCTATTCTATCATTTCTTATATATTTCTGTGTTTCATTGGATGGACAAAATTATCACTATTTCCACTGCTGACTACAACGGCAAGGCATCTGTGGGGATCTGCAGGATAAAAAAAAGGAGAATTTTTGGACACAACGCTGGGTGTTGCTCAACATAAGAGTCTGTGCTACTGTAGCATTAATTTCAATTATTTTCAACATTGACTCTGCAATATATGGTAATACACTTTGTTCTCAGCACTGTGTTGAAAATGGAGTGGACTGTATTTTTATA
Organism: Paracentrotus lividus; assembly: GCA_940671915.1. Classification (NCBI taxonomy): domain Eukaryota; kingdom Metazoa; phylum Echinodermata; class Echinoidea; order Camarodonta; family Echinidae; genus Paracentrotus; species Paracentrotus lividus. The sequence continues at coordinate 25,257,317 of CALNVZ010002100.1, read as the reverse complement.
GTAAATAGTGGTTGTATTTTACGAGCTGTGATCGGTTATATGATGTCACATGTCGTGCACATTTTTGTTTTAGTGCGTGGTTGGCTCATCCGGAGGCATTATGTTTTTGGGTTGTCCGTACGTCCGTCCGTACGTCCGTCCGTACGTACGTCCGTCCCACTTTTGTTCTCACAATAACTCAACAACCGTTAGACGGATCATCTTCATTCTTGGTACATGTGTTCATAATGAGGTGACAATGATCTTATCAGATTTTGGGGTCACAAGGTCAAAGGTCACAGAGGTCAATAGATAGGAAAAAATAGTTTGTTTTCACAATAACTCAAAAACCGTTGTATTAATCTTCTTCATACTTGGTACATGTGTGCATATTGAGATGACAATGATCTGATTAAATGTTGGAGTCACGGGGTCAAAGGTCAAAGGTCACAGAGGTCAATAAATAGGAAAAAAATAGTTCGTTTTCACAATAACTCAAGAACCGTTTTATTAATCATCTTCATACTTGGTACATGTGTGCATATTCAGGTGACAATGATCTAATTAAAATTTGGGGTCATGAGGTCAAAGGTCACAGAGGTTAATAGATAGGTGAAAATAGCTTGATCTCATAATAACTCAAGGACCGTGTCACTAATCATCTTCAAACTTGGTAAATGTATGCGCACTGGGGTAACTATGATCTGATAACATTTTGGGGTCATAAGATCAAATGTCAAAGGTCGCAGAGGTCAAAAAATATATGAAAATAGCTCGTCTCATGATAACACCACTGTTTCATGAATCATCTTCATACTGAGTGCATACTGGAGTGGCACTGATCTGATTAGATTGAGACTTTTTACAAGGTCAAAGGTCAAAGATCTTTGTATACATTGTACATGTATATGAAAATAGAATAGATGAATGTGCCATATATTTATTCTATATATTCATCTAGTTTATTTTTTATTTTTTGTGTGTGTGTTTTTTTTTGTTGTTTTGTTTTGTTTTTTTTTTTGTTAAAGTTATTTTAAACAAGACGCACCTGTCTGCGAACCACCTTGTTCTTTAAAGATTACCTCTCTTCCCGTGAAGTATCATTCCTGCACCCCCCCCCCCACACACACACACCCACCACCACCACCACAAAGATATACCTAGTTTGCCGGCACAAACCCATGGTGTTCGCTCAGAGGGTCAGAAGACCTAGACTAAACTTGTTGTCCCCGCCGAACGAGTTCGAGCAGGGGACTATGAAACGGTCCGTACGTGTGTGTGATGTGCCGTCCGTCCATCCGTGCGTCCGTATGTGATCAAAATCATTCAATTGCTACTCCTTCGCCATTTTCATCCGATTTCGATTTCCGTTTGCTTTATATGATACACTAGGTGATGGCTACCAAACTTCTTCACAGAATTTGACCTTTGACCTTTGACCCTGATTTTGACCTATATTGTTAATTGCTACAAAATGCTACTCCCTTCGCATTTTCATCCAATTTTGATTCTGTTTGCTTTATATGATAGCACTAGTGAGGGCTACTAAACTTGTTCACGGAATTTTGACTTTTGACCCCTTTGACCTTGACCTTGATTTAACTTATATTTACATTGGCTACAAAAATGCTACTCCTTCACCCAATTTTCATCCGATTTTCAATTTCCGCTTGCTTATGTGATAGCACTAGGTGAGGACTACAAAACTTCTTCACAGAATTTTGACCTTTGACCTTTGACCTTGATTTTACCTATATTGTTAATTGGCTACAAAATGCTACTCCTTCCGCCATTTTTCATCCGATTTCGATTCTTCCGTTTGCTTTATGTGATAGCACTAGGTGAGGACTACAAAACTCTTCAAGAATTTTGACTTTTGACCCCTTGACCTTGACTTTTGACCTATATTGTACATTGGCTACAAAATGCTACTTCTTCGCCATTTTTTACCCGATTTCGATTCTGTTTGCCTTATGTCGATAGCACTGATCGTGATATAATGGGAATTTTACATTATCGGCGGGGACATATATTACGCATCGCGTAATTTACTAATCCACTTGTTTAGTCTGTGTTTGCAGACTAAGATATACCTACCACTCGGGACGGTGCCTGTTTGAACCACAACTTTGTTGCCTCTCCTTGAGTCCACCTGTTGTCCATCTGCTGAAACGTACGTCACGTCAAACTGGGGGCGGGCGTTGACAGTACCTCGTCTCTTCACCTCCTCCATGATGACCAGGTCATTGACGCACTGGAAAGTGATGAGATCCAGACCTCCCCACATCAGTAATTTAGGTCCGTCCTGTACTACAGCTGCCGACTGGACAGATGGCATGCGTCCCCCTATTTTTGTTGCAATTAAAATCACTCTATAAATGTAGCTTTCCATTCATTTAGCCAAATATTTATAGCACATAAAGCGATGGTAAATGTCCTTGTTTACATGGTTTAAAAAACAAATAACAAATAATGGTAAATATAATAATGGTAGTAGTAGTAGTAGTAGTAGTAGTAGTAGTAGTAGTTGTAGTAGTAGTAGTGGAGACAGGGTAATGTGGAATGAAATTTTGGTTTTGTTAATTCCCAAGCCAGTTTACTTACTAATAAATGCGGCTTATTTTTTTATTGTTATGCCTCGGCGACAAAATCTCACCAGAGGTATGTTTTCGGGTTGTCCGTACGTACATCCGTACGTCCCCCCCCCCCCCACTTTCGTTCTCACAATATCTTAAGAACCGTTTCACGGATCATCTTCCTTCTTAGTACATGTGAGCATATTGGGTTGACAATGATCTGATTAGATTTTGGGGTCACAAGGTCAAAGGTCACAGAGGTCAATAAATAGGGAAAAATAGTACGTTCTTGCAATAATTCAAGTACCGTTTCCCTAATCATCTTCATACTTGGTATTTGTGTGCATATTGGGTCGACAATGATCTGATTAAATTTTGGGGTCACAGGGTCAAAGGTCACAGGTCAATAAATATGAAAAAATAGCTTGTTCTCACAATAATTCAAGAACCGTTTTACTAATCATCTTCATACTTGCTATGTGTGCATATTGGGGTGACAATGATATCGGATTTTGGGGTCGCAAGGTCAAAGGTCACAGTGGGCAATAGATATGTGAAAATTTTCTTGAACTGTTCAACAGATCATCTTCATACTTATACATGATTGTGTGCCAACTGGGATAACAATGATCCGAGTAGAATTTGGCGTTACAAGGTCAAAGGTCAAGGTCAAAGATGTAATGAAAACGAATAGTTGAATGTGCCATATATTTCTAATCTGGCAATGACGAAGGCTTAAATTTCGACCGTTGCGCGGTGGAGGATTCATCTATCTAGTTATACTAATCTTAGAGGGCATGGGGCCAGTTATCATACTGTCAATCAATAGAATGTTGTGAAGATGTAGTTTAATTAAAATTGATATCCCATAGTTTCCATTTGTTTACGGCATTAAACTCACGAGCATTATTACGTTGTCTATTTTCAGTATATCAGTTTCATTAATTTCACCTATAAGGCGCTTGAATTAATAAACCTTCCACTAGTTTATGAAAACAGAATTGTAATAATACAAAGCATATGTACCTCTGGTCATACAACTAACGACTGAAAAAATGATGACATCTTTGGGGTTCACTTTTACTTTGTATTCTTTCAGCCCCGACTCGGCCCACGTGGTGTCCTCGCCTCTCCTGGCCCCGCCAAAACAGAGAATTCTCAGTTTCCCTTCTTCCTCTCCCCATCTGACAGCCGCATGTCCTGGTGCCGGATACAATTCTTCGTCTAGTAACTTAAGCGCTGCCTTCTTTCTGGAAATTTTCTTTTTCCCCCGCAATGATTTTAATAAAATTAAATCATAATCCTCAAACTTATCCATTGCGCTAGTTTGACATGATACGCAATTCATGTAGGTCTCAACATGCCACGTGCTGCTTAGTCAGGCAAACACTTTACAAAAGGCAACTATCCTTTATTTGAATAACACATACTGACTTTCAAAATGGACAAGCACAAAAGACATTGGGTCACAGAACTGTCCATTGTGGGGAAACAGGCGTCAACCCCCACCCCCTCCCCCAATTTTTGTTCTTCAAAAAATGACGCAAAAAAGGCTCTTCATACTTTTTCATGCGTGGTTTAGCCCTCCCATCCATCTGTACAGTCCCATACTTTATGCTCCTAGCCCCCCTCCCGTATATAGCTTTCATAAATTTCAAAATGGGCCAATAAACTCAAGTACATGATGAAGCACGTATCAGATGGAAAAAAAAACTTCTACAAATTATTATAAATGTGTTTAGTATTATTGTATTTAATACGGGTGACATGGTCCCAGCAAATTGGCTTTGTATAAATTAAATGACTTTACAGGCACGGATATAAGAAGTAAGATTTCAGGATACTATCCGTGTATGTAGCTCTTCCACCAAGATTAACTTAATCTATAGAATAATCGTTTCCGAGTCATATTTTGAGGGAAATGGTATCAAACACTACACTGCAAAAAATGCTGATATTAAATATACAACAACGAGCTGGTGTTGAAATTTGTGGTGCTAGATTTTGGAAATACATTGCTATCTCTCTTATATTATTGGTGTTAATACAAAATCTAAAAAAAAAAAAACACGTTGACATTGTTGCAGATGATAGTAATATTTGAAAAACTATTTGATATATTTCAATTATAGATGTCATAAACACAACTTTTTTTAGATGCAAATTTAACTTCAGTTTATGAAGTTAACAACATATTTTTGACACTTAAAAGCTGGTGATATTTAACACTGGCCGTAGAATCTATATCTGTCCACATTGATTTGTGTTAAATTAACACCAACAAGAATCAAATCAACACCCAATAGTTTTAGTGACGTCTTTTTAACACCAAAACTGTATCACCCGTTCATATAACACCAATAGGTGTGGATGGATAGGTGTTGCTCTAATGGCCAAATTCCAAATTTCATAAAGATTCAACTTGGATAAAAACGGTTTAACGGTGACTTGCTTGTTTTATAATTGAATATATTAATATCAATAATAGTATCATCTTCATGCTTGTGCATGTCCACTTTAATTGATAATCGGGGTAAACCTGCATGGTAGATGCGTTTTTACTTCCTTCCCTCCCATTTCAAGACAAGTTAGGGAATTGTTATTGTTATCACATTTACATGTATGGCATGTATATGTTGTAAAAGGGGTGGATGGAAATTACTTCTTCATCCAACTTTTGGTCCAGTCATGGTCGCAATGCCCTTTCTTTATCCCTCTCTTACCCCGCTTCTCTCTCTTTCTCTCTCTCTCTCTCTCTCTTTTTCTCTCTCTCTCTTTCTCTCTCTTTTTTGATATCTCGCTTTCTCTCTCTCTCTCTCTCTCTCCCCCCACATCTCTTGTTTTCTTTCTTTTTCTCTTCCAGTCCAGTCTTTTGGTTTCTCTCTTTTGGCCTGGACGCTAAGCAAACTTCTTTCATCCATGCTGCATCTTCCCATTCACATGTAGTGAACATTATTCTCGGGTCCTATGGAGGACTCCAGGCCAAAATTGAAATGGCTTGGAAATTGAAATAAAATTTAACAAACACTGACAAAAATGCCATCCGAATTGGATAGAAAATAACAGTTATGTGGCCCCCAACATAAACCAATTGATGGTATATTGGCATGCATATTCAATAGTTTGCTGGCTTATGATATCACAGCTCATTACTTCTTATGTATTTTATTATAAGAGATCGTATTTGGATATAAAGATCTATCCCTCATGATTGAAATAAGTAAAATCAATTACGATCTCAAAACATTTCACAAGGCGTCATCCCTGTTTTTATGTTCTACTCCCAAAAAATCTGAATATAAATTGTTATTTTATTTAATAAAATGCAAGGGAAATGGTGGAGCTGTAACAGCATCAGCTTGCTCATTTAATATGCATGACTTATGACAATACCCACAACTGATTTATTTGAAATAAATCCAAACCTAAGAAATTCATAACTGCTTTTTGATTGATGAAATTTTGAGTGTTGTGCTGGTCAAACTTTACTCTATTTTTTTTTTTAATATAGGCCTACAAACTTAAGCCTGAAAGTCCTCCTTTTTGTCATAGACCCTATAAATCGTAATTGTATTCTTTAAACGATTAGCATTGCATAAAACAAAACACAGAATCCTAAATTGATTATAATATCAACATCAATTTATTATATAAAATGTAATCATACATGTATTTCAAGTGCAACGTCATGCACGCCTATACAGTAGGCCTATGAGTGCAAATCCACATTTATCATTTACTCATAAATATAACGTGGTATACTATAGTGCATTTATAACAATAATGAAATTCATCGAGAATGATGTATGGACAGCATATTCAAAATGATAAACGGTCTTTTCAAAATTGACAATTGGCGTTATACAAAATAAAGGAAATAAGAGTCATCGTCACAAAATCAAAACTTTGAATATTCATAACTTTGCTTTTGGGCGATTCCATGCTGTGTCGTACGGGACATTTTGACAACATTTTGCATCTTTTTGGTATGAAAATAAAAGAATAATTTCTTGATTGATGGTGATCCTCAAGTAATACAAAAAGGGGCACAAGAACCAACACTCGACTTAACTCGATCACACATCATTTACAATTGAAATGGAAAATAGTAGTGTGTCGTACGGGACACAAAAATAACAGAGAAAACAGAGAGACAAAAACAACAACAGTATGGAATCGCCCTTTTCTTGTATGATTTTTTTTTTTGCCTTTGCAAAAACAACAATAATTAAAAACAAAACAAAGCAAAAACAACAATGAGGCCTTAATCCCAGTGTGACCTTTCTCTCTAAGCTGGACATAAACCTAGGCTAAAGGCAAGCCACTTGTAGAACAAGCTATAGCCTAAGACCTGTTAATCTGCACCGTGCACTGGTCATAATCCAATAATTTTGTTTTGTTTTGAGCTGATTAAGTTAGGCCTAACAGTTTGCTTAAACCCTGTGGCCAGCAAAATGGGACTCGATCCCAAAAAGTAGATGTTCGATTTATCTCAATTTTGGGTTGTGATATGGTACTATTAAAAACTGTTTGGGAGTGATCAGTACAAAAGTTTCCCCCTTCGATTATATTATGATTCAGTAAACCTAGAATAAACATTCACTACGCACGCCAACACGTGCACCATAAACGATTCTCCAAAACAATGTCTGAACAATAAACTTCCTGCATGCATTCATCACCGCCCGATCCGAGCTAGCTCCCTGGAAATTCTTTCCTAAATCACTTGTTGACGGTTACCCAGTGTTACCACGAGCGTCAAACGCCCACGCACCGAGTTCGGGCTTTCGGGAAATTTGTAAACATTTCTCCGAGAGCTCCGAGCACGTGACGCCAGCCAGCCAAGGCCCGAGTGTTTGTGATAAGCTACGCCCCCAGTTATTGTTTCCGTCTTCGTTACAATGACACCATATGTGCTGTTTGATAACATGAGTGCGTGCGCACATTGCACGATTAGCCAATCAAGGCCCAACAATTCAAATTCCATTGTTCATCCTACTCTCTGTAAAAGTCGGAAGGTAGACTTTTTTTCCGTGCTAAAGCTTGAGGGTGCACGTGGTTTGCAAAGAAAGAAAATCCATGCAATCACATTAAGTTTCCAAGGACATTTCAAACAACTACCGAGTTAATTTGGAATGTCCTTGGATGTTTCAGCCGTCTAATTCATCTGGCGTGAAACATTTATGACGACTGAACGCCAAGGGCGGCAAGGAAGAGTGATAAAGAATGAGAGGGGAAAAGAGGGTGATGAGTGAGAGAGAGAGAATTCAGAGAGTAAGTAGGCGAGGGTATAAAATAGACATAACTATAACCAGGATTGTTCTCCGCCATGATTGCATGAATATTTTTTTTTATATGAAACGAGAATCAGGAAAAATCAAAATTTCCTTGGGGGCGGGGGGGGGATACATGTCTCCGACATCTTGTTAAGGTGCTATTCAATATTACAAATGTCACTAGCTCTCCTCTCACCATATCCACCTGTATTCTAAGATTCACAAAATATACCTTTGAACCCCCCCCCTTGTGAAAATTGTGCCCTAAATTTCCCCAAACCGAGTGAAACTGATTATACTGCATCAATAACAATATTTTCTCTAAGCTCTCTAGTGGGATTGCGCGATATCTCCATGTATAATAATTGATCAGTCTGCAGATGAGAAGACTTCGAGCAAAGACTATGTTCATGCAGGTATGTTTAACGAAAACAGCCTATGTGCCATAGAACTGTAGTGACTTGTTGATGGATAGATTTGAAAAGCAGATCACTTTCATGGAATAGATACAGTTATACTCACTGTTACTAACATCCAAGTAATAGCACTAATAATGTGCTCCATGAGACATAAACTTAAAGTCCATCCAGCCTCCGTTTGTGGTCTGTGACTTTATGATGTCATTTTTACAACCCACATCCTTTTATAACACTTCCTTTCCATTCTCACTTAAGTATCTTCTAGCCCCCCCTCCCTCCTCTCTCTCCTATTCTTCCAGCTCCCCTACCCCCGCCCCCCCGTTTCCCTTCTTCACTCCCCTCCCCCCCATCTCTGCTCACTCTGCATCCCTCCTCATTTTCAATGTTTTCCCCATATTTTGTCTTCTGATCAGTCCTCCTACTCTCGATTGTTTCTTTCGTTCTGGTGTTTTAGTATTTGTATCATGTACCAACACTTAGTCTGGTCACACCACGTCAGCCCAGTTTTATAGCTGAGCTATGAGAAGGCGTGTTCTAACATGAAAAGAGATTCACACATTGTGCTCTGCACCATAAAAGCTACAGTACCGAACTATGAGGGCAGCAAAGTTTGGAGTTTGAAGTAACATTTTCAAAGTTGGTAACTGTTGTCATGGATTAATACCTCTAAACCATGGAGGAAGAAGGAATTTGTTCATTCTTGTTTGACCATAACCTCGCTCTGAAAGAATAAGAGGTATAGGTCCATGCTATTATGCATGATTATATGTACTAGTAAGTAACATGGACACTTCTAGACAGGAATATTACAGTTCATTGTAATAATATCTCTTTGCTTCATATAGGCCGTAATGTGAAGGTCTTCCATGGGTAATTTGACACCGGTGAAGGCTTACCAAGTAACAGGTGGTGTTCAACACCTCAAAGTTTTATGACAAGGTCCGAGACCCTGTGGAATGCAACATTACTGCCATTTGGTAAACGCATTATCTCTCGCCTGGCCTGCTGATAGCGAATCACAAAGAAAGCTAAAAGGGGGAGAGAAAAGCAAGGAGTGAGAAGAAGAAAGAAAATAGCAGAGATGGGACGGGGGGGGGAGGAGACGAAGAGATCAAGATAAAAGGAAAACAGAAAGAGACAGTAGCAGAGATGGGGACGGGGGGGGCGGGGAGGAGACGAAAGGAGAGACGAAAGAGATCAAGATAGAAGGAAAATCAGAAAGAGAAGTAGCAGAGATGGGGACGGGGAAGACGAGAAAAAGAGAAACTGTAATATCTCTTCGGAAATTATGTTATCTATTTCTCAATCTCCCGTCCCCATCTCTGTTTTTTCTCTTTAATAGGCCTACTCTGTTTCTCACTCCTAATTTGGCCACTTTTATTCCATTCTCTCTATTATCCCTTCTCTCTATAGGCCTATACAAATATATCTTACTCTCTCTCTCTCTCTCTCTCCTAGGGCCCTCTCTGGTACTTTTGATGCCCCTCTACCCTTTATTGCCCCCGTTTGCCACTCTTTCTCTTTCCATTTCTCGGGCTCTCGCCATCAAATGCAGCCCCTAGAAAAGTCGGGTATTGATATATTTTGTAATTAGAGCAACAATCAAATGCATATTTGTAGTTATACATGTATTTATATTTTGTATAATAAAAGTATGCTCAATAGGTACTCTTTATTGTTTTGTCCAAGATAATATGATGTTATACTCTATGTATTTTACATTTGCAAATTAAAGTAAGAATAAAAACACGGA
>CALNVZ010002100.1:25209566-25240870 GCA_940671915.1 Paracentrotus lividus | reverse complement strand
TGCAGTGCATTAGACGATGTCTCTCTTGAAGGATTTACCGGGTCAGTCTGAAAAAAAGCTTTGGTAAAAATTATATGATCTATAAATGCCATGTGAAAAAACATAATCGTATTTAGCTTTAATTAAAAAGCGTTTTTGCGGTTATCTGAACATTGCAGTGTAGATCTAGATTTTCTAGATCTTTATTGTTCATTTATATATGTCCCACATGCTTGATTTTATGTTAGTCAGATTAACTTTTTAGAGCGCAAATGAGAAGGAAGTTATTGAAATCAAACTTTATTTCACTTTCCATTATTCAATAAATGGGTGTTTGAATGTTCCTCGCATTATCCCTGTTGTGTTAATTGTTTTCTTTCTCTCTTCTGAGATGAATAATATATCTAACGTTACTCGTTAGATCTAAAAAGTTAACTGTTAAGCCTAACGTTAACGTTAGATCTAACTTAATTGTGTTTAGGGTCTAATTTAACTATACACAGCCCCGTTGCCGAAGGCGACGGGGCTGTAGTACTTCCACCACCTCCATTTACAGCGAAGATTAATCAGCGATGATGAGCGATCAGAGGATTATACTGGTCAATTTAATCAATCTAATGTTAAAATGTTGTAAGGTTTCTATGATGGTTTCACGCGTAACAACGACTAAAAATGAAAGTATATAAGAGCTTCTTGACTTACCAGATTGAATTTTCCTTGGCCTTGTCTCTTCTCATAGTGTTGGTGCCATCGCTGCCATTTTCTATGACGTCATTTTACTGTGCGAAGACGTATGGCCTGGCGAAGACAACGCACGCACGGAGAGATATACGTTGATGCCGACTCAATTTCCTGTATTTTTCTACATTATTAGTTGATTACTTCATGTAAAACATTCGCAGATGTCACCAATTCGAGGAAAAACTTCAAAGATTGGATTCAATGTGAGTATGAATTCAAATCAGGTATTTTTGACCACGAAATTTGTGGTCATGTATAGATATTTTCAAAACTTCGCCAAATATGTCTACTGGTTCGTCAGTTCCCGTCGCTTCGCGACGGGGGCTGGTCGGTTTAGGTCTAATTATGATAATAATTGACCATGCAATAAGTGTAAGTGCAATTCATCATGACGAAAAGTTCACCAGAAGTTTGGCGGTGGGGAAAAATATTAAAATTATCATCACTATCCACTCATGCACTAGACTCGGTTGAATATATCAACCTCGCGCCTCGTGCTAAGTTCTTCTCACGCACAGGCGTGGAAAGAATTTAATAAAAACATTAATTTATCCTTACAAACAAACTGAAATAACTTTAAAAGTTATTTAGACTTAGCCTTAGGCTAGAATCCATATAAGACATAACATGATTAGATTTAGAAATAAAATAATATAATGAAGATAAGCAATGCATAGACCTCTAACAGTTAGACTTAAAAGGGGAAATGAGAGGAAAAAACTCACCGATTTTCATCAGTTTTCCGAAATATTTTGGCACTCCAATTTGTATGGTAGGGGCCTATATTTGAGAAAAATTGAAATTGAAATTCTGTGATCTATCATCGATACCGGAATCCATATTGGTATACTACATGTAGTGCATATCGATATCTTCTTGCAAGCTTTTGACGAAAGAGGGTGGCACACCATTTGCTCCACCATTTTATTTTCTGCAGTCCGTCGTTGGAAGAGAAGAATGAAAGAATCTCAGAATGGTATCCAGACATCGCTTTTCTGCACTTGCGTCTAGAGGTGGTGTCGCTTCCGTGCAGTAAACATATTAAATTGATGGGGGACTTTTCTCTCTAAAGGTATTGTTTATAGGATTTTGTAGAGTTCAGGTTTTTGGCACAGTGGGAAGTTTGTTCCAACCTTTTATGGTGTTTGGTATAAAACTGTTCATGTAGGCCTTTGTTCGGCACTGTAGTGGGACAAGACGACTGTTGTTTTCTCTCACAGAACGTGGTGCTTCGTGGACGTAGTCGGGGATGTCTACAGCAGCTTCTCCATGAAGTGCTTTATAGAATAAGGTTAGCCTGCTGTCAAGCTCTCCTTCGTTGTTGAAGAGAAGACCATTCCAAGGATCTGAGTAATTTGGTGACACTTGTGGTTCGCCGATAGTCACTGTAGACGAATCGAGCAGCTCTTCGCTGAACCATCTGTAGTTTATCGACAAGGCAAGCTCGGTGCGGGTCCCAAAACGTAGCTGCATACTCAAGCTTGGGCCGTACAAGGACCTTATGTGCAGCAGTTTTTACCTTGATATCACATCTTGACAGGTTTCTTCTGATGAATCCCCAAGATTTTATTTGCATCATTTGCTACATGGTTGATGTGGTTTTTCCATGACATGTTGCTAGATAAGTGAACACCCAGGTAGGTTGTCCTTAGCAGATGTTAGTTGCACCCCATGCAATTATATTGTAATAGTCCTTCAGTCGTTTACTTCTGGTTACTTGCATGGCTTGCATCTGATGGTTGAAGCTCATTTGCCATGGGTGACATTCCTTAAAGAGATCCAGGCTTTTTAAGTTGGACTTACTCCATTCCTTGAATGTGCGAAAGAGATGCAATCATCTGCGAACAGTTTATCTCCCTGTGGCACTCCAGAAGAACCGCAATGGTTTGAGACTTCACCATCCACAAATTTTTAAATCATTGCAATTGACACTTCATAAACGTGAAAACATGAATTTCATATTTATTATTTTCCATTAGATCTAGATTTTTTTTTTTTGTTGTTACCAGTCCAATATAACAACAGACTCTTCTGAATGCGTCTTGTCATGCTCGCTTCAGGGTGTCACTATCAGGATTTGTGTTCTTGTTTTTTTTTTTTTCTGTTGATTTTGTTCTTTTTCAAACTAATTCCGATTATGATTATGATTTTCTTCATATATATCCATGTGCTATGTTTGTAAAACTTGTGATTAATAAGGAGATTAAGGAGTAATATATTAATCAGTAATCACTCAGATAAGGCATTTTAGGCTCCAGACATAAAATCTAACAATGTTTTTTTTACATGCTTATTGCTTACACATATATCATACAGATAGAAAACACTTGACAAAAAAATGGCTCTTACGACCCTAAATCTCCTCACCAACTACTTAACAAGCTGGTTCAGAGGGCTCTTAGCATCTTTGGACCTCACATCCTGTTCGATTGGGAGAATGCTAGGATATTGGTAGATTTCGCCAAAGACTCCAGTCCAGACTGTTCAATGCCCTCTTTGGGAGTCTACCAGGACCCTGCAACACAGCTCTCTGCAAGTCCCAAGACAAGAGATGCAGTCCTAGAGCAACTCCTCTGTATCATTTTCAAGCGAGGGAACGTAGAGGTTTGATGATGCACGGCAAATGAATGACCTGGGATGTTCTCTAAATTGTATGGTAAGTAGCAAACTGTTAATGTCAAGGCCTATGTGTATACATCAGGAACTGTCAAACACTTTACTGTGGATAACATGGTGCATTGGATATTTAAGATTCCTCTTAACAAATTGCTGGTGCTAAGCTAAATGGTGTGAGAGATTTTTAATCTAGAAATTCAAAGGCACTTACATGTACAGAGCTAATCACATAGTTTTTTCTCCATCAATGTTTGATGCAAAAGAACTGGATTAGACGAATCCAGTTGCAGTGCAAATGTTTGATGCAATGAAATGTTGTAACATCTTGCGAGACCAATGATATGCAAGATAAAAATTTACTAAGTTTTACCCATGAAAGGAAGAGCAATTTCTATGTATTGTTTTATTTGTTTTATTAAACAGAAGAAAGAATGAACGTATGGAAGGGTTATATGTTTCTTCGTGGATTAGCAGGCACCAGCATCCTCTCACAAGCTGCACTTGGTCACCAGAAACTAAATCTTCCTCCCATTGGTTTGAATTCCCAAGAGTATGTGTAACCAGAAAAGCAAGTTGGAATTTTTAAATCCATATTTTTAATGACCGGCAGTACTCTAACTAATCTTTGAGATATATTTTCTCAACCAATGAAAATGTATAGAATTATCTCTATTTTGAAGAGGGAAAATCTGAAGAATATAGGGCCTGAAACACAGTCAAAATATATGTTCAAATTTAATTCTGAACATCAACACAATCAGGCTTATACCATACAGTGACATTTCCAATATCCAAACAAATGAATACAATCTTAAGGTTACAATGATTTCAACCTGAGGAGATTTAATGAAAAATGAATGACAATGTTTGTATGGAGTGCAGCCTTAGATTATTATAGGGAAAAATGAGATGAAATTTGTAATGAGATCTCATTTGTAGGAATTTACTTTCTTTTCAGGACCAATAGCTCTTTACCCGGAGGTGACTGGTTTCATGGTGATGGTAACAGATATAACTTACATGTGATGAACATCGGCCATACGTACACTATTAAGGTGGGTACCCTTCAAAGAAAATTATTTCTGACGAAGATTCTGCTAGGATCAAACGTCAGCTTTTTGACTTAATTTAAAATAGAATAAGCAATTTACTTTTGTTTTAGAAATAGATAATGACATTTGTTACTCTCAATATCAGTCTCATTGATTTGTAATATTAATGCATTTATCTAATTTTAGTTCTGCTACGTGTATGTGAATGTTCATTTAAGAATAATCACCACAATGGCTTTTGGTATATTCATCATTGGTAGCTGTAGGTGATGACAATGAATTGTCAGCTATTTGTCTTTGGTTTTGTATCAATAGGAGCTATTTGAATGTCAAGCAATGCTAAGCTCATGAATGACAGTGGAATATCTGAGACGTCGGTTATGATAGTTACTGGATACAAGTAAGTCCTCCCGACTTGTAAAAATTCAAAGTTTTATTCTGGATGAGCATTACAATTATTACTTCCTTGGCTGTGTAATGCTTGAACAAGAAATCTAATCGTTGTTTCTAAACACCAGTTTTTCAACGTTACAGAATAATTGTTTCATTTTAGCCCGCTCTGTTGATGATTTCCTTATCGTCTCAACTGACCATATCTACGGGACATGGCAGCTGCCCCGTAAGCCAATCTCTTTGATTTGAACGTTTGATTTGGCTGTAGTTTATAAATTGAAAAATATTAAAAAACCCTCTTGTCTGAAAAGGGTATGATGTAGAATTTTTTTGACAAAATCGACCGAATTATCACATACAAACTATTTGTGCCACCACGGCTAGTAATTATGATGTTGAAGAAGACAAGGAAAGTTTTTATAAGTGTTATTTCTTTATGTGAAAGAGAGAATATACTTGCTGTATTTATTCTATCTTGCTATGCTGATACCCAAATCTGTCTTGCCAATTATTGATAGTCAATTCATATGATTTTTATTTAGATATTTGAAACTGAGCCAGGCCAAGTCTCCGTGGAACAACTTTTGCAGTCAAGTCAGTATCAAAATCAAGCATGATCATGACCATTTATGTGAAATGAATACACTTATGGTGAACATGAGATAATTATTGTTATGATATAGCAACTTTAAAACCAATTGTTTAAAAGATTATTTAGCTTTAGGCTTCTATTATAAATTGAAAGCAGTTTAAAATCATCCTTAGGGTTTATCTGGTTTTGGATCATATGCTAACTTGTTGATCCCTTTTTTTTTTTTTTTTTTTTTTTGTCACACAATTTTCATGAATATCTAATTGACTAATAATGAAATAGTTAGTTGAAACTAATCCCAACAACAAACTATGTGTATAATAGATATCAATACTCTTGCATAATTACAGATGCAATTCTGAAGTCAGTCTTTCTCTTTGCTTCATATTAAAAGTGCCATGTATTATAGAGTGTGGGAGGAAAATATCAAAATATATCAATTAAATCTCTTTTTTCTCTCACCAGAGTCTGATGGGGAATGTTTATGAAAGGAGAATGCAAGAGAGTCTGTTTGGTGGTCTAGTTCACAGTCATGTCAGACACATAGACGCTAAACTCTCTCTACCAGAGCTACCAGACACAACTAACCCAGCCTTCCTTGGAATAAGAATACCTGCATTTGCAGAGGTATGTATGATTATTACCCAAGCTGTATATATTTAAAGTGTCGTTGATATTTTATTTCTGTAAATTTTCATTATCATTCTCTAGCTTTCTTTCGGTTTTGATGCAAGACTAAACAGAACATGTATTGAAAAATCACTGCAACACATTCGGAAGGTGAAATATCTATGTTTTATTATTGCAATTTTAAATCCTATTTTTTAGGTAATGTCAATTGTAGGGTTCTGATATGTTTAAAGGTACATGTGAC
Organism: Paracentrotus lividus; assembly: GCA_940671915.1. Classification (NCBI taxonomy): domain Eukaryota; kingdom Metazoa; phylum Echinodermata; class Echinoidea; order Camarodonta; family Echinidae; genus Paracentrotus; species Paracentrotus lividus. The sequence continues at coordinate 25,234,623 of CALNVZ010002100.1, read as the reverse complement.
ATGCTTTCCAAATCATATTTAGTAGTAGCAGAAATGTATTTCTTCTCCTGACAACCGTGTTTTACATCATGCAGAGGAATTTTGTATGAAATATTTAACAATAGTCAAACTGGCTGCACTTTAATGCTACTAGGGACTCCTCATACCTTATGTAAAAGTGTCATACTCTTGGGGTACTATCACTTGACTGGGGATGCAAAGGTCATGTTTGACAGACCTGAGCACTATATCAGAAGCAGCCATCATTATTATTCAGTGTATTTAACCGTTCTATTCCCCAGTCCATCTCATCCGATGATGAGGGCTACCATGAATCCATGTCAGGCTCGGTCACCTCGGCCTTCTCAACACCAGAGAAGGAGAATATCTGGGATGCAGCACTCCGCTATAAGCCTAGCAGACACAGGACATGGGAGAACATTGGCAAGTGAGTAGTAAGAATATGGTGGTTGACTCCTCGTTTTTGATGATTTCCAGCTGTAAATAGACAAATTATTAGAGAGTCTAGTGTGTACGCCGTTGGGTGAAGAGTCCGATCTTGGACTGGCACAGACGTCCACTAGTCAGACATTAGAAACTGGGGCTTGTTGCTGTCTTTGCCAAAAGCCCCCTGTTATTTCTCAATGCTTGTTTGAAGTGTCAAGTTTGGCGCATGTGGGATTCATGCTTAGCTGAATATTAGAATATATTGACTGTTATGAGAGGCATGTTTGTTTCTAAAGGCTCAAGGGGACCTCCAAACCTGCTTTGATACAGAGGGGTAGAAGAGGGGTCATAGCAGGTTGGGAGGTCCCAAAAGCCTGTAAAAACAACTATACTTATCATAGCAATCAATATATCTTTTATAAACTGAACGCAAAAAATATTTAAAATAAGGGACATATTTGGATACAAATTAGGTGTCCCTAAAAAGTGAAAGCATCCATGATCATGGGCTTAGCCAGCTGGGGAGACGAAACACAACTAATAATCATATTTATATGCAGTGAGCAGCTTTAAGGTCTGTGTTACTTTTGGTTCCCCTCCGACCTCGCGTTCTTTCTCAAAATGAGCGGAAGATTAAACATAAACCTACATTTGTATGTGGATCATGGCAAAATGATGTCATAGCCAAGTTTTTAAAAAGGAGCTTTTGTAAGCCATTTATTTTTGCCCCCTGTTGAAGACCAACTTTCAAAGACCAAATCATGAGGCCATGGTAATATTGTGATTATACTTTTTATTGGCCAAACAGCCACCCGAGACAGACTGAGAGACCCTACCTTACCGAAGCAGGACCAGGAGCTCTAGACCTGGTCTACCAATTGAGATGCAAAGAGGCAGCCATTGTTCAGCCCACCATTAGTCCCACTCCCACAGCCCTGCGAGACCAGCGTCGTTTGGTCCAACATACCTGGAATGTGTTGATTGGATTACCTTCATATGTGTACCTGTATGACAAAGTGAGCATTTAACTTGATTTGTGATTAGATTTTGATTTGATTTTATTTTAATTCTTCGAATAAAAAACTTCTCAAGCAATCTACCTAGAGTGTGTTTATCGTGAGCATTCAATTTGTTTTGTGATTAGAGTTTGATTTTATTTGAGTCGAATTTCTCAAATATAAATCCATTCAAACAACCTACCCACAAAGTGTTGATCATGAGCATTCAATTTGATTTGTGATTGTAGTTTGATTTGATTTGAGTTTAATTCTTCAAAGAAAAAAATGTTCAAGCAATCTACCCAGAGTGTGTTAATCGGACTGCTGTCTTGATGTGTACTTGTTTGATAAAGTCAGCGTTCAATCTAAATTATGATTTCATTTATAATTGGATTGAGCTTGATTAATTAAAAAGAAATACCTTTCAAACAATATGCGTTTAGTGTGCATTGATTAAATCCGATATATGTGAATATATATACATTTTTTGTGTGTGTGTGTGCATAGGAGTCAATGTCATTCAGTGTCAACTCCCAGATCTGCCTGACAGGGACCACACCCGAGACCCTCCACCAGCTTCTATCAGAGCTGGCCCGAGCTGGTACGGACTACACCCGTCTGTGGCACACCTCCCAGCAACCCATCACAGACTCCACCTACACCGGTGGTCTGGTACTTCAAGCATTCCTAGGGGCGGTCAGGAGGTACCTTCAGTACTACAATGCACAGGTGCTACTGGCCCAGTCTCGATTGGAAGGTGATGCTGAGGATAAGGGGGTGAAAGGAAAGGTGACCGTACTCGTCATTAGGGCCATGTTCAGTGGACTGTTGGCACAGTTGAGGTGAGAAGGATGATAGAAGTGAATGATAATAATAACAATACAGAATATTTAATTTTCTAGTAGCCTTATACTCCAGCTTTTGAGTATCCAAGATATACTTAGAATTCTTCGGACATAAAGAAATACATATAAAGTTGATGTAAATAAACAGTGATCCTATCCTTATGGATTACATTTTCTTATGTGACATAATTGTATTGTGATATAGTTTATTGTATAAGCTAATTTTTTCACATACATATATTTTCACGATTTTGGAGTAGGTGATGGAATTTGTGAGAGCTTAATTTCTCAATTTTTGTGATGTTTTCATTTCTGTAAACAATAATATATTAAAGTGAAATGTTCGCGAGGAGTGACTTGTGAAATTTGCGAAAATCAAACCACTGCAAAAATAACCATTTATACAGTATGTGGAATTTGTTCATTTCTGATACATAACAATATCAAGCTTTAAATTGTTGCTCATTTTCCAAATTCTCTTATGTCTTTATTACCCTTTCGCAGATATCTGGCCAGGTTGTGTGGTTGTGATGACAGGAAGGGTACCAAGCCAGGGGGGCATGGTGACCCCCTTCCTTTTGGTATCCAGCTCTTATCAATGCTCTACCAGGAGGCACTTGACTGTACTGGCACAGAGAACTACTGTCTCATGCTCTCACTCCTCAGGAGTGCATGTGCTCCTTATCTCATGTAAGCATGTCTTTATTTCAATAGACTGGTTCACTAAGTTATGATCATTTATGGATGTTTCTTTCCTGGGGACACAGTAACAAGGTATTCAGACAACCTGTTATTAAAGAATGCACTGTAATACTTTTGTTTTTTGTTTCCATACATTAGTTGTTGCTACATCGGTCAAGCCTCAGGCAAGCTTTCAGGTTGTCAAGAGCTACCTTTGTTAGAAGAGTATGCATAAAATTAGTAAACTGGTCCATTTGCCATATATTACCCATGATTTTGTTTTGTATTTCATATTATAGGATATCTTTGAAAGATGGAAATTCTTTGAATTATACCACAAGTACAATGCATTTTGACCATGCTAAGTAAAACAAATTCTATTTGTCATCATTGTTAGTATGATGTTGTGTTTTTACATTGTATTCTTAAATTTAATTATATTGTTACCTCGTTTCAGTCTATGTTTATATTTCTATCTTGTGCTTTAGGTTTATTCAAGACTGGTGTTTCATGGGATATGCCGTGATGCGTATGGGAATTTATGATTCAAGCAAACCATACGTATCTGTTTTACAGAGTACGTAAAATGATATTCTTATACATTATTTTCATTATCTAAATTAAGTACGTTATATAATTCGAAATATGAACCCTGCTCTCTTCATAGAAGCAATGGAACATCATCACCATAATCATATCATCATCATCATCATCATCAACATCACCATCATCATCATTATCATCTTCATCACATCATCAGCTTTATCTGTGTTGCGCAACAATAATTCTGACGATTTTTGAATTTCAGATAAGCATTATTGGACCCACGGGTATGCCCTTCTGACTGGACAGAATGAGAGTGCTGTACCATTGTTCCTCCAGGAGCTCTCCAGTGATATGTATGTGTGTGGAAGACTATAAACCTTCTCAAGCAGTGTGCTCCGGAGGTGAATACTTGGATACAATTGTTGCATAATGCTTGTATCGTAATACTTTGAAATTAAAGTTTTTTATTAAAACAATTTTAATGTGTGAGATTCTATTTTCTATTCTTGATACTTTTTTGTTTGTTTTTGTGCTACAACTATGCATATTTACCTAATTCTTATAACATATTCATTACACAGTTTTGTCTATCAAGTTGAATTATATAAATTATTGGTATTTATAAGTGCCCTATGTTGCTTCTCCCCTTTCGTCCTCTTGCTTTGCTCTCTTTACACCTCATCTATAGTGGCTTTATCTTCTGTCCCCAGAAGAGTTCTTGAAATATTTCATGAAGTTACATGACAACATAAATTGGTCACATTCACTCCCAGAATGAATCTAGATATCAAATTGATCACATTGTAACTTGATTGATCACATTGTAACGTTAGATCAATAAACATTATTTCCTTCTCATCTTTGGTAGCATTTCATCTGCAACCCTACAGTGGACACCCCCTGTGTGGGATTGACCTTCTCTACGGAGGAACTGGACCAAGTGACAAGTAGGACCAAGACCTATGTCAAACACATGGAGGTCTTAGCCGGTCAGCTGACTATATCCAGGAGGGAAAAGGTAGGATTGGAATTACCTGGAGAGAGTTTCACAATCTGTGTGTCATATCTGTGTACTAAATGGAGACACACACCTTTCATACACGTTACCCAATAGAGAGCCCTGCTATCGTATGATGAATATCCTATTATAAGTTAAGCCAGTGTTTTATGTATGACAGCTATTAAAGGTATGATCATTGTAATCAAATTTTTGTATGAGATAAACTTATTTGAAGGTATGGTCTTCTTGATCATACTTTTGTATGAGGTAACAAATATAAATTAGTTTACAATATTGATCGATATAGTATTTTCTACCAGTTTAGAGTAAGAGAACGATAATGCCATGTGTGTTTTGGGATGAGTAAATAATGTGTCTTTCTTATTTAATTGTGGGATGTAACAATTTTCCTCCCTTCATAATGAATTTCATGTCAGAAATTTGAAGAGATAGCCCTTCTACTAAAAATTTAGTCCTCTGTATGGTACATGGGTATGGTATGATGCTTTTGGAATTCTCTACATTCATATTTCAAATCGTCTTGATATATAGACAGTGTTTTGATTGGAAGTGGTATTGTTTTCTCCATGATTAGGAGAGAAGGGAAGAAGCTGCCAGGATTGAACTGATAGCTGTAGCCAGACGTACAGCTGCTGAAGAACAACAAAAACACAATGGTAAGTTATTCATCCTTTTTCTACAGAGTGAAAATTTTATGGGTCATTGGGCATTGTTTTGTGAATTATGTAAAATTGATCAACTTTTCCAACCTTCTGGATAAGTAGATTTCTGTCATTTGCCTCATATCAGTCAATGACTAATTCTGGAAGTTATATTTATATACAATGATAAATCAACTATTCATAAAAAATACTTCATGGGTTTGAGAGTTTGTTGGTTTTGATTTTCAGCTGAGTTTTTAGCACTTCCTCTGTACATAAGTGTTGGAGCCTTTTCAAATTCAGCTTTTTTCAGCTTATTTCATTTGTAGTCACTTACAACTCTGGTAGATGTAAGTGACCCAACGACCGTCACTTCATTCTTAACTTAGTGTATGCTTTTATATCATTGTCATGACAGAAATAATGAAAGAGAGACGCAAAGCCATTGGTGCTAAAAAGAGGAAAGAACTCGATGAACTAAGAGAACAAATGCAGAAAGATTTGTTGGTAAGTAATATAATGACATTCCAGGATAGGTGTTTCACAAAGAGTTAAGTTTTATTTCAAGGCACATTATAATTGCTAGTTTTATTTGGTAGGCCTGCATGTATATCATACGTATAGTGCATGCTCTGGAGTTGAATATACTGTAATATTTGCAGCCATAGATTTAGAATTTCTCAAGTTAATTATTTGTCACCGAGGCCATAGGCTGAGGTGACATATAATTCACGAAAGAAATTCTTAATTTATGGATTCTCATTTTATGGTATATTTGAAGACAATAAGCATGTACATGTACTATGTGATATATAAGATAGGAAACTGATCAATCAATCAGAAAATTTTATTTTGACAGGTTAAATTTTTTTTAAAGGACTGGTGAATGAGGTTAATAGGTGGGTGCGCGGAAATTGTGCAAGTCATTGTTGACGTCATAATCAAATTGTCAGATTTACGCTACATGCATGCGCTTCAAATAATGAGGTAAAAACTGTGCACTATAACTCGGTATATACAACGGTCGTGGCCATATAACAAATTACGCAATAGCAAGGAGAGTGTATCTGACCAATCACAAAACCTTCTTTCATATGACCTATTTTATATAACACATTCCTGCATTAGCTTGTTCATGTTCAGGGGACACATATTATTGGAAGTCTACCAGTGGAGATGACATGTTAAATTTTTCTTGCACTTTTAATTAATATGCATAATTTTAAATACGACTCAATTCTTTGTGAAACACCCCTGATTTTCTTTTGATGTCACATTATATTCAGATTGTTTTTATTTTTTATTTTAACAATGTTGCTTGATTGTAGAATTAATAAGATCTTTCATTGACAGTCATCATTATTTTGAAGTAAAGCTATTAATTCCAAGTTGTTTTTGTTTTGTTTTTATTTTTTTTTTCATTATAGAAACATGATTGAAACTTTTCAAATGTTTGAAGTAAAGCTATTAATTCCAAGTTGTTTTTTTGTTTTTTGTTTTTTTTATTATAGAAACATGATTTAAACTTTTCAAATGTCCATTCAAATCTATAATAATATGTAAATAATTTTTACCCTTTTAAATGTCTATTTCAGATCTATAATATGTAGATATTATTTAATCCTTTCAAATATCTATTTGAAATACCCACAAAGAATAATTTCAGAACTTATTTTAATTTCCTCTTTTGATTGAATGAATTTTGTGTTTGTGTAGAGACGTGGCCAGCAGGTTGAAGATGAGAAAGAAGAAGATAGAGAAAGGATGGAAGAGGTTGCTAGGAGACAGCTAGCTCTAGATGAAGCTGAAAGTGAACTAGAAAAACAAGCAAGGTAACAATTTGTTAATTCTTTTTCTCATATCATTTCTCAGTTCTTGGAATCATTTTAAGTACAGAATATTGTAATACAATTACACATTAAACAAACAGACATGAGATTATTTTACAGATTTCTTTTACAGCACTGTCAAAACTGAAAACAACAGCAACAACATTTTTTGCAACCATATAAGTAGTTAGATTCTAAGTATAGTATCTAGATCCTTTATTCTATAAAAGAATAAACACTACAATGCCCTTAGAATGATTGTTATTGCATTTTCAAAAAATGGACACTGTCAGAAACAAGGTGCAGTTTGCTATAACAATCTCCACAGATTTTCGATCTTGTATATAACAATCAGCAAATACCTTTTAAAAGAACATATACCTGTTCATAGTTTTTAAAATCCAACCATTAATATTCTGCATCACTTTGTTTTGATTGATATCATTGCAGGGAGGAGGTGATCCAGTTCTATTCTGAACTAGCCAAGGATGCCACAATGAGAGAACAGAGGGCACTCTGGAGGATACGAAGAAGACGACTTGATCAGGAGAGAATTGAGTTCTTGCAGAGAGACAGAGAGGCTCTCAAGCAGGAGCTCAAGGCTCCATTTGCTCCTCCAACAGCAGTAGTTGCTACGATGGATGCAAGTGGGAATATTAGAGAGTCATCAGTTGGGTTGTCAAACATTACAGATGATGCAAAGACAATAGCAACAAGTGGTGGTGGTGGTATCGAGTCAGCTCCAACTCAATCTGATGAGAGAAGAACAGTAGATGAGCAGAGAATGGAGAAAACCGAGATGGAAAATGCACCTAAAATAGATGTTCATGATGGAATATCAAAGGGTGAAACTGAATCCCAAGAAGTTTCATTGGACTTTGGTAATGAATTGGATGTTGGTGAAGGAGGGAATAAGGGTGAAACTGAATCACAAGAAGCTTCAATGGACTTTGACGCTGAAAGTGTTGGGGATCATGGGGATAAATTGGATGTGGGTGAAGAGGAGAATGAGGAAATTGAACCAGTTCTTGCTTTGATACGAGGAGATCAAGAGGGAAGGAGAGATGGTGGATCTACAAAGGGGGCATCTAGGAAAGCCAGAGTGGCAAAGGCAAAGAAAGGAATTACAATTGGAGAATTTCTACCTAAAGATGAAATTGATGAGAATGATGTTCCACTGGATTCAGATGAGGAACGAGCGAAAGATACCACAATGGATGATATTCTTTTGGAGATTGGCTCTTCACTACCTACTCAAGATGCTGCTGTCCAGGATGAAACAACAGCTCTCCAAGCAGCAGCTGGTAGTATTCTAGATGATATCATGGGTGAAGACAAGAAACAAGATGGTAGTGATGATGCTGATGGAAGAATTGTAGGATTACCACATAGAACACATAGGCATGGTCATCCGTCTGCAGCATCTAGCAACAAGGCCAGCTCTAACCTTGGACTGCTGCAAAGAAATGAGCATGGGCATGCCTCAGATTCCAATTTCATAGTCGGAGTAGATGGTACTTCTGGTGCCGATGGTGAGGATGTTTCTGTGCCTGGGGTGCCACAGAGGTCCCACCAACATGGTCATGCAACAGACTCTGCAATCCAAAACCTAGGTGTCATTTCTGAAAGCAGTACAGAAGAGTCTGGCAGGCTTGTTGGTTTACCTCACCGGTTCAATCTGCATGGGCACGTGTCAGCTTCAGCATTAGATCAGAAAGAGGAGTCTGATCTGACGTATGGCACAACTGAAAAGCTTCCACAGAGATCAAACATGCATGGTCATCCTTCACATTCTTCCATACAGGGTGCAGCATGCGCAGAAGGCGATTCCTCTCATGATCCTTCTAAAAGTGCTCCTACCAAGAGCATCCATGGCCACGCATCGGACTCCACTCTTGGAAAAGACAGTACTATAGAACTCCTTGATGTAGATAATGTAAAAATCACAGGACTTCCTCAGAGACCCCATGTCCATGGCCATGCATCAGATTCAGCTATGCAGGGTATAATATCAGGTGTAGAATCAGAGACAGGACTATCTGCTAGAAGTAGTGAAGCTACAGTAGACTGTGAGCCTGCCTCTGATTCTGGGTACGACACGCAGCAAGCACGAGCAATACCATCAAAGTCTTCATCGTCAACCAGCGAAGGATTACCAGGAGTCCCTCACAGACGTCCCCTAGCTCCTCAGAGAACAGAACCAGTGAGTGAGGAACCAACAGGGACTCTTCAAGATGTCCCTCACCGCTCTCACATACATGGACATGCCTCTGACTCGTCGCTTGGGAATGTCATGTACCCTTCTGCCATTGATCTTAATACCGGAGGAGAGGGGCATCTGAGTGTCCAGAAGGACGGTAGGGTGGTGTTCAGCCTCTTGAAGCATGGTCATCCATCTGACTCCTCAGCCCAGAGGCTCATGTACCCTCTGAACGAGACTGAAGAAGATGATGAAGGTGAGATATTGGATTTTCAAAGTTGTTTCACATGCAAAAAAAGTTAGGTTGAAAGTGTACATTGGTTCATTCTTCTCATCCTTCTTGTGTTTTTCATATTCATCTTACAGACATTTCTATCCAGCTTATCTAAATTTTGATTATTGTAATTATGACTTGCAAAGCAGTGATCACGTAACTTAATCAATTTCTATAACTGTTTGAATTATCAAACTTTAAAATGTATTCCGTTTAACATTGTATACTAACTTTGTATTCTGTAGAATCTGTTGAAGCCATTGAGTTACCTGTCACGGTGTGGGCTGACGAAGGCAGAGAAATCACTGAATTTGACTTCAATATGTTTGGTAAGTATTATATTTTTTGTAATTCAATATTGATTAGTTATTGATGCCTGCAAAGAGGATATGTATAGTTGACTTAACCTCCAGATTAGCATGTCAACAACTTTATTTAGCTCATCCCTATTATTCTCACATTATGTTTATTTGTTGGAGGTACAATCACGCTTTGTTGTTTATTCATTCATTATAAAAACATCAATACATAAAGTATAGAAACTTTAAATGATTGATTACCATTCAGAGCACTATAAATCAAATAATGAATCATATCATAACATAATACATGTATAGTTGTCCTAAGAATTATTCATACCCCTGTCAATTTTAAACAACATTGTGATTTATATTATCGAATGCTCTCCCATAATTTATGGTGCACACTAAGTCAATGTGGCGCGGTTTGTCTCCGTTTTTAAACTTTGTGTTCATGTTTTCATCTATCTATTTTATCACTTTGTATTTTTAATGAAAAGTGGAAATGAATCAATGAGCTTTGAACTTTGACCCCACTTTTAGAGGGATTGCCTGACACCGACCTTCTTAGCAGAACTGGGTTTGAACCTCTGAAGTCAGAGATTGGTGACTATGGTGTCCTTGCATCTCAGAGTGAAGACATCGAAGCTACAGACCTTCTTCCTCTACCTATCATCATCAAGAGATCCATCACAGCCCCTCTTAGGGCTCAGTAAGTATTCTTCTCCTTAGGCTTGTACACAATTCTAAATTTCTAATTTAGCCCCCCCCCCTCATGAAATGCTGGATCTGCACCAGTAGGATGCAGTGTTGGGACCAAAATTCAATCCGTATCTTAATTTGTTTATGTCAAACAATATATTTTGTCAAACTTTGTGAGGAGAATGTTTGAATGCCCTTCAGTGCCCTGTAACATTTAGAGTTACAATTGAATGTGTTTAAGTAGCCCTTTCCCAGCACAGCTACATTCACTGATATGGAGTAGGGTTAGATTCAGAATTAGGAACTTCCTCTAAATGTTTCAGGGCACTGATGTTTTAACATCCAAAATAAATACAGCTAAATAAGACAAAAATGGAACAACCTGTGTTGTCAAGAATTGTAATTTATTTATGCCAGTAGTGAATCCAGCATCAACTCTGACAAAAAATTGTATTGGCCCATGCACAAGCATGATAGAGTTGCTATTATCCCTAGACAATTGGGCCGATAAAATGCTTTGTCAAAGCTGAAGATGGATCTGTACCTGTATTTATATAGGATGGAAGCAGCATAATTCAGACTCAGGAAAACTGTATGAGCCAGCATTTTTTAGACTGGTATAGGAATTTCATGATTTTTGTGATGTTTTCAGTGCTATAAATAGCCTTACGTGGAAGTGGAAATTTTTGCAAAGATGGACTCGCGAAATTCACAAAAATAGCCACTTATACTGTATTTCCTTCCTGTCTATTTTTAAAACTTTGATCAGAGTTTGGCTGGTAAATCAGAGCATCTTAGACTACTATTTGGTGGATCTCCGTATCAACAAGCAATTCACTGCGCTCAGAAGGTTTCTGTTTCTTGAGGATGGCGAGTTTGGACAAGCTCTCTGTGATCAGATCTTTGATAAGGTGAGTCAGCAAAATTTGCTTGAGACTAAAAAAAGAGAAAAAAGGTAAATATTAAGTATTTTGTAAACGCGGTTAGCCCTAAGGTGATGAACTTGCAGTATTTTTGCAGAAATAAGTACATGAATAAGATGCAGTGTGAATATGAAAACTTTAAACAAATATTTGTGAGGAATAGATTTATTAAGATTTGGAACACTTACAATGTCATGTGTAATCTTCCTGATGAATCATGACCGTTTAGTATGAAATTGTTGTGTGAATAAATTTATATCTTAATAAATATATGACCTAGTCTGCCAAATTTCTTTGAGAAAGCCCTTCAACCATTGACTTTATTTGGACGCCCCCATTGTTTTTCTTCGATTTTCTTTGATTAAACATTAAACATTAAGTCCCCATGTGGCATTCTGTACATGAAGTAAATGCAAATCAATTTGTATCTGTTTACTGGTATATTTAAAAAATTAACTTATGTGAACTCATTTTCATTGACTTTAATTGGACATCCCCATGGTTTGGGCATGTGTGTGATTGAATCTAATCCCCATATGAAGTAAATACCAAGCCAAAACCATTTTATAATAATTTCATTTTCAAAAATTAACTTCTATTACCTCATTTTCACCTCTTATTGTAGTTGGCCCAGTGTGTCCATCTACAGGAGCTTCTCTCCCACTCACACTCAATCAATACTATCTAGAGCCATCCAACTCTCAGCTAGTTCTAACTCAGAACAAGCTGATAACCTCAGCTTTGCTCTTAAATGGCACCCATCTGTTTTCAAACCGAATGGTAAGCCAGGAGATATCATGGGGGGGGGGGGATTGTTTTTTGACAGACACGTATCAATCAGATATGATTGTTTACGTCTGGGACTGAACCTTTAAAGGGAAAGTTCACCCTGGGCTTAAATTTCACCTCTGTGGTTGATATACATGTATCATCAAACCTGTTTATATTTTCAAAAATGAATGCCTTTATCAAATTGACCCATTCCGTTATAAAAAAACATGAAAAAAAGACAAATTTATGAAATTTACATACAAAACACATGGGAGAGCTGCTCGCATGTGACGTCACAGAATCAACATTTTAAATATTGTTAACTTCGCTATTTTGGGGTCAATTATCTTAAAACTTTCACTCGTAATTTTCTTTTATTTTTCTACATTTTTAAAACCAATAAAATTCCAGAGTGAACTTCCGCTTTAACGTCACCATCCGAGAGACGTGACTGGGTGTAGAACCTTGGGTCCGCTCCATGTCAGTTTGTCAGTTGAGACACCTAAATTTTCAATAGACTAAACCCACTTTAATTTATGCTTAGCTTTTTAAAAAAAGGCTGTTCCTGACAACCTAAAAGCTTGCCATAAACTTGGCCGACATAGCAACAATTGATGCATACAAACTGAATTTGAAGTTTTTTTCCAATGATTAATAACATTTTAATTGATTGGGTCTACCTTGTTACTAGGTCCCTGTGACAGATAGGTTCATTGAGTTGAATTAGTCAACAAGCCTTTTGTCAGTTTTCAGGTTGGGTAAATTAGTTGTTTTATATCAAGCAAGACCCTTTGAAATGTTTTGTTACATTCTTGGATGCTATTGTAGTAAAGGCATGCATGAAATTTACTTTGGAGTGGTCTATTGTTGCATTTGCTATTCATTGTTTATGTTGTTCCAAATGAATTTCTTGCTTTATTCTTTCTTTCTGTGAACTTGTTCTGAGGTCACACTGTAATTTATGGATTCATGCTGGTTTCTTCTGAATATGTATAAGATTATGCAAATAATCATTTGTTCAACAACTGTGGTGTCCTGTGAACGTGTTTCTTTTTCCTAACTGTGACCAGAATGTTTTAAGTTCAGGGCCTGTATATAAGCCCGGCTTGACTTCTGTTAGATTGTGTCGGGAGTGTGACAGACAGGGCCAGTGCACGGCCGGGCAAGGGGAGGGCTCTAAATAATATAGAATAAAATTAAAATTAAATAATAGAATGGAAATGGTGGATGAATGAATTGATATTGTGAATGTGAAATCTAATTATGATAATTTTAAAAGGGAAATAGATGGCTGTGCACTGGCCCTGTTTATTATTAGTATTCATGTCAGCCTTTCTGCTGGCATGAATCACCAAATGATAATATGTGGTGTTACATAACCGGCCTTTTCGACTCGAGAACAATAAATTTAGGATTGAAATCATTGAAAATTTGTTGCCCTTTTTTTTTAAACATAAGAATCATAATTGTTAGAGTAAATTTTATTTAAAAAAAAAAAAGTATTTTGCTTAATTTTAACAACTGTAATCATGAAAATTGGTTGAATCAAGCAGTCATTTTTTAATTTATTCTTATTTGTTCTAACTTTAAGATAGAACACATCTTAATACATTTAACTTAAAAACACATTTTTTAAAAATTTTGTTTCAGCAATTGATACATTGGACTGCCTTGAATTGAGATATAATGTAAGTATTATACATTTTATACAATTAGTGCTTTTCCAATTTTTATAATTTTCTCTTCTTTTGAATTCAACCTTTCATGCAACATTAATTTTTAGCACAAAAAAAACAAACAACATATTTATCCCTGTTGATTTTAAAGATTATAAAAATAAATCCTACTTGTGCTGACAGCTCAAGAAAAAAAGATTAGAAAGTTTTTTTATTTATTCATCATTAGTGTTATCAGTGATAAATTTTTTTGTAAATAGTACAAAGCTGATGATTAAAAATCATTTAAAGAACTTTTTGAATGGCTATAGACATGGCTTTTGAATTAAGCTGAATACATTAAAAAAAAAAAAAAAAAAAAAAAATTTAAATTTGATTTTCATGTTCCATACAGGTTGGGTGGCCTATCAACATTGTAATCACAGACACTTGTCTGTCCAAGTACAACAAAGTCTTCTCCTTCCTGCTCCAGCTCAAACGAACAGGATGGGTTCTTAGAGACATCCATCATCAACTCAAGATCAATGGTAAGGTTGGGAATCAACATTTGCTCCTGTGACAATTGCTCTGGGCTTTACTTTTTTCTAAAATGTAGGGTTAGTGTTAAGGTTTCAATAGGGTTGTATGACAGGGTCAGGGAAAGTGTTAAGTACAAAGGATAATTATTCAATTAGTGGTAGGATTGACCAAAGAGCAATTGTCTCTGGAGCAATTGCCATAGACCTGTAAGGACACATTCTCTCTTTGTGAGTTTGAATACATACATTTCGTACAGGAATTAAAGATTATTTTAGGCTTGTTCTCCCTTCTTAGCATGCTTCTGAATATTTTTTTTTTTTTTTTTTTTAAAGAATTATGTATATGGTACATGTGTGACCAAATAGTAGACTGATATGACAAATCGTTGATTCCAAATTGGTTATAAAAGTTTTGCACAATTCTATCCCATATTTTAATTTTCCAGCAATGCTACATAATGCCAGTGGTTCACCTCAGTATCATCAACTGCAGCTTTTCAGGTAATGTGCATCCATTATATCAATATGGCAAATAGTAGTCAGTAGTGGATCTAGGGTCAGCTTAGACAAAGGATTATATCGGCCCATGCCTAAACATAGATAGCCCCTATTATCCCAGACAATTGGGCTGACAAAATCCCTTGTCAGAGCTGATGCTGGTCCCGTGCCTGGTAGTTTTGAAGATACTTCTCCTCATGTGCGTGAGGGACTTTTCTTTGTTTCACAGAAACAGGTTGATATACTTGAACTACAAAGGAAAAAGTAAAAAAAAGTGGGATTTGCGGGTGTGTCAACAAGATGGCAGGGGATCAAGAAATTGCAGATCATTAATACAACAAAAATATATTTTTTTTTAACTTAAAAAATTCCTTATTTTCCTCAGTGTTTGAATGTTGATATTATCATCAATTTAAACAAAAGGAAAGTTTTATATTTAAACATATATACATATATATATATATATATATATATATATATATATATATATATATATATATATATATATATATATATATATATATATATATATATATACACTTTTCAAGTACTGAATCTCACAGGGTCTATCCTTTACCAGATTTTTCTGTTAAACCAGATTTTGGTATGTTTCATGTCCGTAATACTTTGTGCAAGGTGTAAGATTGATATTTGTAATATTTTTAATTGTGTTGGTATTGTTAACACTAAAATCAATATCAATTAATATTGTGATTTGTATAGGCATGAGATGCAGCATTTTGTGAATGTGATGCAAGGGTATGTGGTCAATCAGGTCATACATGTCAGTTGGGAAGAATTCCAGAAAGATCTCAAAGGAAATGTAAGTATCAAAGGTTCATTATTGCAAATATTCATTGAGGAGTAAGAATTAGGAATAATAAGATCCTTCTTCTTCTTCTTTTTTTTTTACACAATTACATACATTACAATGTACATTGTATATTTATTGTTCTTTGTCATTCTTTGACATGATTATAATAAAAGAATAAATTATGTAATGTAATCAATGAACCATAACTTATGCATTGCATTCTGAAATTTGGAATTGAATATTTGTTGAAGAAATAATTGCTCATTAGGCATATATTTTTCTTATTTTCAAAAGATTCTGTCTTATTAATCATGTTTTCTTTATATAAACTGAAATAAACATACATAAAATAGCATATGATTGTTGGTATTTCTTGTAATTGTTAGTACTTTCCTTGTTTCATTGAAATTCAAATATATATCTTACATATTCAGACTATGCAGTGTTTATGCAATTTTATTGATAAATTATTAGTTTTATTATTATTATTTTTTTTTACAAATGAACACAATTATCAATTTTTTTTTTAATTGTTGTTTGTCATTAGGTGCACAACCTTGATGATATCAGAGAGAAACATGGACTGTATCTCAACAAAGCCATACTCAGGTCAGTCTAATAACCTTATAAGTGGTAGTTTTTGTGAATTTTCGTGAATATTTCTGCTTCGGCATTTTACTCAAATGGAAACATCATAAATGTCGCAAAATTTACACTTCTCAAATTTCCCAAAACAGTCCACAACCGCAAAAACATCTGTACGTGAACTATATGATTTTGAGTTATTTTCATTTCTCCTTGTAGTCATTTATTATGTGAAGTCAGCATGAAGATAGATACTATACAACTAATGAGTTGCTTGGAACCAAGCCTATTTCCCAGCACATACAGTTAGGAACATAGACACATCTTCACATGATATTAAAATTGAAATTGTGGGAATCGTCTCATTATGACAGAAGTCATAAAGAACTGTATGATTTTTATTATTATTATCATCATCATCATTTGAAACACCAGTATGAACCACCCTACAAATGTATTTATTATTATCGTCATCAATTATTATGATAACTATTTCTTGATTCTATGTAGATGTCTTCTAAACAAGAAAGCTGCTCCAGTGATGAAGATAATCTGTGATATCTTGAGCCTGGTGTTGAAGGTCCGTACCCAGCTCACCTCAGCACCATGGGCTTGGGATGCTTTCTCAGGTTAAATTTTATTATTATCATGATTATTTCTTCTACCTGTCTAGATGTCTTTTGAACAAGAAAGCTACCCCAGTGATGAAGATAATCTGTGATATCCTGAGCTTGGTGTTGAAGGTCCGTACCCAGCTCACTTCAGCACCATGGGCTTGGGATGCCTCCTCAGGTCAGGTCATTCATCCTTGCTTTAGGAACATCAAGAAGTCTTACATGGCATTCAAGGAGTACTCAGGATTCCTATACAAAGGTGAGAAAATATGTGTCTTGTCATGTCAAAATGAGACACAAGTCGCCAAGAAAAGAGTAGTCAAGGAAATCAGCAAAATAATCCAAAATGTCAATATTTTGGAAAAATTATGTTAATTGTCTGAATCGTCAATGTTTCATATGTGCTCTGTACAAAAAATTGACTGAAAATGATAAAGGGAAATTATTTTTAAAATAATTATTTTGCTAATTTCCTTGACTCTTTTATCTCATTTTGATATGATGGATCATTCATGTGTGTGTTTTATTTGTTTGTTTGCTGTTTTGGGGATTAGTATCAGAGAGGGATAAGTTTTTGTGCCTCTTCCACTGAAGGTGGTGCCAGAGGCATCATGTTTTCAGGTTGTCCGTCCGTATGTCTTGTTCACTTATTGCAATATCATTAGAACCACTTGAGATACGAATTTCAAACTTGGGGATAGTATAAGTCACAATAGGAAGGTGATTACATCAGAGTTTTAAAATAGTTAGGTCGAAGGTGAAGGGTCACAGGCCAATTTGTCAAATTATTGGATTGTAGGGATGAGGCATATGCAGTTGTATTGTTATGTTTCTTATGATTATTTTTAAGATATATTAAAACAATTGTGATTTTTTTTTTTTATCTATAGCTCCAAAAAATCAACTCATAATCATTGCACTTTAGGCTAATTTCATTCAGCTCACTCTATGTATTATGATTTATGTGTAACAACATTTATTTTATATTATTTGTGAGCATATTTGTAGACGGATATGTGTTGTTTTTTTTTATTAACATTGTCATTATTTTTACTATTATTATTTGCACAGTTGTTGCCAAACTAGTGACTCGTGGCTACCAACCTCATCTGGAAGAATTCATGCTCAGACTCAACTTCAATGACTACTACCAGGAACATAAATCATGAGAGAGGTGGCGGACTTCTCCATTTCTATTGAATCAGTCTACCACAACCACTTGCTTGTCGTTTCTTGCATTGTTGTTTTTTCTAGTCCCTTCTTCCTTTCCCCTTCTCTCTTTCTCTCTCATCTTTGTTTACAGTCTACTTGCACTCAGTCACCTCTCTCCTCTCTCCCTCTCTTCTTCAATCTCCTTGCATATCATTTTATGTCAAAAATTTATTTTACGTGAACTGTACATTTCAGTAACAAGATAATTATCCATAAATTCATTTCAAATCATGTTGTTGTTTTGAAATAGGATATCAATGTTTGTTTATGTGGTGGAGCAGCTGTTTCTACTGTGTATGTGTGATTTTAAATTATTTCTGAATCTGCCATACAGTGTTTATGAAAAAAAAAGTAACCAATGTTCATTGGTCAGTCATTTCTAGAATATATAGTTTCTTGTTGTGATTTGTTATCTGAAATACTCAGTAACTCATCAGCGTTGATTTGAGACATTGCTTGCGTCAACATTGTCCTGGGTCACAGAGTTAGGGTCCTTTGAAGGCGAAGGTTACAAAACCCATGTTTTCCAAGTTTTTGCTTTGTAGGGTACAAAACAAACTTCTTGGTTTCATCAGATTTTTACAGCAAGTTTCAATGAAATGCTATCTCCTCAAGTGGGTCACGGAGATGTTGCCATAACGTCTCCTGAGTCTCCAGGAAGTCGTAGGAAAATTACACAAATGTTAAAAATGTTCGAACTTTTAGTAGACTTTTTCCAGATTTGAGCGAGTCTCAGTGATCATTCTATGGTATTGACGCGACATGCCCTGGGTGTCCTCAACGTCTTCTGAGTCTCCGCGACTTCGTAGAGACATCAGCGCAACTGGCTCGCATCTGGAAAAGTCTATTTAAAGATCAAACCTGTTTGAAATTTGTTTCATTTCCCCACAACTTTCTGGAGACCCAGGAGACATCACAGCACCATCTCTGTGACTCCAGAGACTCATAATTACGAAACCATCTTATAGCCAGTGAGAAGCCCACTTTAGCAGAGGAGATAGCATGTCATTGAAACTTGCTGTAAAAATTTGATGACACCAAAAACTTTGAAAACGGGGGTTTTGTACCCTTCACCTTCGAAGGACCTTGTGACCCGTGCCATTGTTGACGCAAGCCATGTCTCAAATCAAAGCTGACGAGTTACTTAGAATTTCGATTAACAAATCACAACAAGAAACCATGTATTCTTGAAATAGCTGACATTTGAACTTCAGTTACCTTTTTTCTTTTCAGGAACACACTGTATACCTAGCCTACATACAGTCCACTCCTATTATAACAAGGTGATTGAGACCAAGCCAATTACCTTATGATATATATATAATGAAATATTGTTCTACTTAACATTGAATAAATCAGTTTGCAGAAACTGGAATCAGGAATTACCTCATTTTAATATGCAAATTCACAGTATCTGTACTTGTTATAGGATTGCACTGTACTGAAAGGTTTTTTTATTGGAAATTTCCTTTTGAGGTCCAGGAATTCAAATCCCTGTTCCTATTATTGCACCCTGTCATAGGCTAAACATGTGGAACAGTCAATCCAAACAAAGATAGGTTTTAAACTGGGTTATGAAACATATTTACCGAGAGGGTGTGTTACAAAACTGGGTTATGAAACATATTTACCGAGAGGGCGTGTTACAAAAAAAAAAAAAAAAAAAAAGGGGGAACCACAGTAAGCGTCCACTTTCGGAAGCAACACACATCAAAATCCTCATCCAGTTGTTGAACAGGCGTTGATGAGTATCACATAAAAGTAGAAGTTACGCCCATTGGAATGCATGAAGTGAGTTAATTGTAGTAAAAAAATCATTGCTTTGTTGTAGAATCAACCAAAAGAGGCTATACTGGTGTAAATATTCAAAATAGAATGATACCTGTCATTTAAACAATCCAATACTTTATACAACATTATAACTAGAGGGGTAATTTGAATTTGAAGGAAAAAAATAAGAAATTGTATACCATTGCAACAACCACCGATTATTCAGTTTTTCAACATTTTGAAAAGTTTAAAGTCATCTGAAATATATCAGATAGTTTTGGAAGTTTCTGTGAAGATGGTTCTTGCCCTCAAAGTGTATTGTACTAAGATGTCAATGAGATTTACAGATGATTCTCTCTAAAGGAAAATTGATAAAATCATACTTCTACTGTAATATGGTTATTGACAAAATAAGAACCATGTTCTGATTTAATATTCATTTGGACATCTTTATATGTAAACATTTCTGTTTATATTATTTTTATGTTATTACTTTTCTACTAAGTTTTGTACATCTGTAAAATACAAATGTAAACATATTTCTTTTTGTATATAAACTGGCCAGCAAAAGAAAGTACCCACTTCTTTCAAAGGCTGCACACAAAAATTCACCCATGAAATAAACAATTTTGTACACAGGTATGGTGCAATAATCCATTACTAATCACATACCCAACAGGAAGTGATTATCTTTTTACAAAGAAATAAAATGGCATATACAGCATCTTGGTCACTGAATCAAAAGTCACAAAATGTACAGAATGAGCCGTCCATGTTTACACAAAAGTCAATGTCAAAGGATGAAATAAACCAGACACAAAACACAATGTTCAATAATGTGTATGTCCTCCTCGTGCCTGGACACATTCCAGGCATCTCTGACGCATGTTGGACAAGTTGTCTGGCGTAGTCCTGGGAAGTTCTGTCCATTCCTCCTGCAGAGCTTGGATCAATGTTTGCCGATTGGGGAGGCTGTTCCCTTGATCTCACCCGTCTGCCAAGTTCATCCCACAGATGCTCAATGGGATTGAGGTCAGGAGAGCATGCACACCATGGGATGACGTCAATGTCCTGCCCTGAAGGAAGTTGGTGGTGAACCGTGCTGTATGGGGTCTTGCATTGTCCTGTTGAAACAATGTGATGCCAGGATGTGCCTGCAGGAAAGGGAGCAGATGGGGTCTCAATACTTCATCAACATAGCGCTGAGCTGTCAGATTACCTGCCAGGATAACCAGATGATCATTGGTTGGCTGATATGCCTGCCCACACCATCACAGAAGGTCACCCACCGATCAACTTCACGAATGCAACATTCTGCATATCGCATCTGTGGGATGAACTTGGCAGACGGGTGAGATCAAGAGAACAGCCTCCTACCAATCGGCAACACATTGATCCAAGCTCTGCAGGAAGGAATGGACAGAACTTCCCAGGACTACCGCAGACAACTGTCCAAAAGCATGCGTCAGAGATGCCTGGAATGTTAGTACGAGGGGGCATACACATTATTGAACATTGTTGTTTGTGTCTGGTTATTCTCCTTGACATTACTTTTGTGTAAAACATGGACGGCTCATCTGTTACATTTTGTGACTTTTGATTCAGTGACCAAGATGCTGTATATGCCATTTATTTCTTTGTAATAAAGATAATCACTTCCTGTTGGTATGTGATTAGTAATGGATTATTGCACCATACCTGTGTACAAAATTGTTTATTTCTATGGGGTGAATTTTTGTGTCGCGCCTTTGACAGGGGTGGGTACTTTCTTTTGCTGGCCAGTTTATATTATTTATCTTGGAAGAAAATAAAAGAATATTGACATATTTGTGTTTTGATATTGCTCTTTGTTTATGAATTGATACAGAAATAAATTTGAAAACACTTTGAGATACTGTATACGCCATATATTTTCATGATTTCGCTCCAAGACGGGAATTTGCAAGAGTATAATTTTGCGAATTTATTGTATTTGCATTCCTTATGTACATAAATATCAGGAAGTGAAAATTTTTGCGTTCAGTCGCAAAATTTGCAAACTTGAAAAAAAAAAAAAAATCCACGCCAAAATATTCAGCGTATACAATTACGGCCTGTATAGTGGGGTATGTTTTGTTATTCCGTAGGACTAAGCTGCCAAATTTAATTTTCTGATTGTTTTGGCTTCTAAAGGGTCCCACCACACCAAAAATGGAGGGGGTCAAATTTTCAGACCCGCCTTCACTTCGTATTAGGCCTTTTAGGGCGGCATTTTGGCCCAATGTGTAAATTTTGTGTTTTCATACCTAATTCGCAAATTTTTCTCCAATTGGTTGGCAAGTAGTCAAAAATGTCAAAGGAATTCACACTAAATAGTACTGCATCATGAATATTTACTTCCTTTACCGATTAAGGGTCTCAAATTGCACAAGAACTGGGGAGAATGAAGGGCGGATGAATAAAATTCAGAAAAATATGGCGTTTTTATTTCCTTTTGGGCTAGAATGTCAAAATTAATGAGTAAAAATGGTATTAAACATTGGAAATAATGAGAAATAAATGTCACATACCATTTAAATGGCTATTCAAGCCTATTATAGACTTTTAAAGGTAGAAATATACCCCCCTTTAGTTATTTAACAGATGTATATGTACTCGACAACAGAGGGCGACAAACCCATTTTATAAATTTTCCAAACATGCTTTTAAATATCAACTTCAGATCACATAAATGCATGTATGATCTAAAATTAAGAGAAATTAGAAATTTAATACTTTTACAAAGGGAGTTTACTCAAACAGTGCGTTTTGATTTTTTTTTTTTACAACTTGATTTGCACTAATCGTCTGCTTGAAATAAAAACAAATGGCGCTGTAATATTTTGTTCACACTTGACAAATAACACAACCTTAGTCTAATGTAAAGAATTATTGGTATACAACATGTACAATTTCGGAGTCATATATATTTTTTAATGAAATAAATCCAATGGAAAGGAAAAACAATATTTTGTAGTATGATGGAAAGTCTATAAGACCACCAGTGAATATCATTTGTTGTAACTATAAAATCCTTCTTGTCGGGCTGCCGTTCTGATATCAATAAGAATACTGATGGCAAAATTTTTGTTGGAGTACTAGCATGACATCAACTTGTGCCGGAATGCTGACATTTGATTGGAAGACATCATCTATTTCCCGAACACCATCCATTTCAAAGGAAGAATGTAATTTGCAATTAGTCTTGTATATGATATATCCTACATAGATTGTGAGGTGTAAATTATAATTGCAACTCCGAAGTAACTTATGTAACCCATATCTCACCAGGTCTTTGATCAAACACAGTTTCTATCTGAGCTATAATTGTTTTTCTCCCTTTTCTCCAATGGTTGTTGGACCTGCAGAACAGTATGTGATATATTTAGTTCCTTCAAATTTATAGGGTCTCCACTGTACAATTTTGTTGGAAGCGAACCTTATCAACTTCAGAATGACATCACCATCATCATCACTATCATGAAGTTTAAGTGTAGTCGTTGATCGATCCACGTTCAGTTTAAAGTTATTTATGTCTAATTAGAATTCCAAATTAACACCATGAAAAGTGTTATTTTGTTTCAGAGACTTGAACCGTCTTGACCACATCGTGGGAATTTTTCTAAAAAAAAAAAAAAAAAAACACTTGAGATCAGAGACATAAAGAGAAAAGTGTTCGGTTATGAAGGGGTTGCACAGAAAATTCCTTTAAATTATGTTTTTAAGAATAATGACTTTGTAATTGTTGATGTTAAACAAAATTATTGCAAGCGCGAAGCGCGAACTGTTTTTTTTTTTTTTTTTTTTTCCTGAAAATTGAGTTAATTTTGCAATTATATACCCTATTTAACATCACCGAGCGCGAAGCGCAAGCCGAAAACAATGAGCTCAAAATTAGAGTTGCTTTTAAGAATAATGGCTTTGTAATTTGTTGATGTTAAACAAATTATTGCAAGCGCGAAGCGCGAACTGTTTTGTTTGTTTTTGTTTTTGTTTGTTTTTGTTTTTTTTGTTTTTTGCTGAAAATTGAGTCAATTTTGCATTATATACCCTATTTAACATCACCGAGCGTGAAGCGCGAGTCGAAAATTGGCGTTTTAAAAGACATACATGGGTACAACATGGGGCACATTTTAGTATTAAAGTGCCCCTTTTTATTACAAAAATGACTTTATTACCTAAGAAAAGAGCACTTTAAGGTGGATGATAAAGTGGGGTCACAGCGCCCTTTCCCCCCCCCCGGTTTCGCCGCCTCTGAAGGGAGCCTTTCCGTGGTGACGATGAAGATAACTTATTCTTGATGGGCGATGTGAGCTTCATTTTGTATTGACTTGACGTAGTCACTCTCTGTTATGGGGTCTTGAACTGTAATGACACTGGATACAAGTACCTAGAGTTTCACAAGTCCTAAGCAAAGAATAGTGAAGAATAAAAAAAAAACAACAACAAAAACCAGAAACAACAACAAAACACACACAAAAAAAAAAAAAATCACCAGACAGTGGAAGACAGAGGAATAGAAATAGAGATGGATAATGTTTTATCTGATATGCCCAATGTGGGGTAGGTCTTTTCGTAGGTTAAAGCTTTATATTTGTATTCTGTAATAAGAAAATGTAACGTTTGAATATAATTGTATCGATTATAATTATAATTTCATAAAACTAACAAATCAAACAAACATATCCCTGTTTAAAGATATAATTGTGAGCTCTATCCTTTTGCGCAATATCTAAGGTGCATGCCAAATTTCATCGTAATTTCATGCCCCGGGTCCAATAAAGCAAGTTCAGTATTAAACAAAATATTTTGTTCTGGTTCTGATATTGGTATAATAAAATAATATACAGAGGGGAAAGGAGCACGCCTTTGAAATATGAACAGTGCATGGGATGTAACACAAAGACTTACGATTGATCAAAAGTTACGATTGATTTTTTCTTGGTAACCTCATTTGAAAATCAGGTACAGTCATGGATTAGGATTTGGATATGATCAACTTTGGAGCATCCTGTCCATGATGACGCTACCGAAAAAAATCAATCGTAACTTTTAATTAATCGTAAGTCTTTGTGTTACACCCCCCAGATCTGTTAATATTTGGTTTGTTGGGGGAGATAGTATGTTTTCTTTATGTTTGTACCTGTCTCTTTGGGTTTGGAAATATGATGTAACGATTCATTCAATCAGCGATGT
>CALNVZ010002100.1:25172908-25209541 GCA_940671915.1 Paracentrotus lividus | reverse complement strand
AAAAACAAGTGATTGAGACCAAGTCCAATTCCTCCATGATATTATATATAACTGAGTGTAATATTGTTCTACTTAACATTAATAAATCAGTTATGCAGGAAACTGAGAATCAGGGAATTACCTCATTTTAATATGCAAATGCACACAGTACTTCTGTACTTGTTATAGGATTGGCACTGTTACTGAAAGTTTTTTTTATTGGAAATTTCCTTTTAGGCTCCAGGATTCAAATTCCTGTTCCTATTATTGCACCCTCTGTATAGGTAAACATGTGAACAGTCAATCAATATATATATATTAGGTTTTAAACTGAGCTACTGAAACATATTATACCGAGAGGGTGTTTTACAAAACTGGGTTATGAAAACATATATTACCGAGGAGGGCGTGTTACAAACAAAAAAAAAAAAAAAAGGGGGAACCACAGTAAAGCGTTCCACTTTCGGATAGCACTACACACATCACAATCCTCATCCAGATGTTGAACAGCGTTGATGTAGTATCACATAAAAGTAGAAGTTACGCCATTGGAATGCATGAAGTGAGTTAATCTGTAGTAAAAAAAATCACTTGCGTTGTTGTAAGATCACAAAAGAGCTATACTGGGTGTAAACTATTCAAATTAGAATGATACCCATGTCATTAAACAATCCAATTACTTTATACAAACATATAACTAAAGGGGGTATTTGAATTTGAAGGTAAAAAATAAGAAATTGCGATATACCATTGCAACAACACCGGATTATTCAGTGTTTTTCAAACATTTGAAAAGTTTTAAAGTCATCTTGAAAATACTATCAGATATTTTTCTTTCTTTTTTATCTAATTAATTATATTTTATAATTTGAAGTTGGTCTTACGCTTTTACTGATTTGTGAAGACAGTCATTGCATTGTGTTTGCGATATAGTCTCTCCTGTAGAAGATGCGTTGCTTGCCCTGCAATCCAGTATATATGTTACTAATGATGGTCACATGAGACATTGATCAGCAACGACTTGATTCTCTGACCAAAGCCGAAAAGCTTGATAAAATGGATACTTCTACTTGTTAATTCACTGTTATTGACGAAAATAAGTAGGAAGCCAACTGATCTCTGAAATCGTCTTTAGTTCACCGATTTACTGGTCACACTGCACTTTATATGTACAACTCGTTTACTGCTCTGGTAAGCTGTGTATTGTACTCGCTTTATCTACATAGTTTCTACTTACGTATCTTTCGCTAGCCATGATGATAAAATCAGAATGTAAGACCATAATTTCTTTTTGTATATAACTTCGGCCCAGCAACAAAAGTCACACCAAATAGCTTCTTTCAGTAATAGTGCCTGCATCATATATCATGTATTCACACCATAGAGACAAGAAAACTAGTATTTGTAACACTTTAGTTTTCCATGCGGTGCAACTAGAATCATTCTTCCTGTTAATCTAAGCATACCCAACAAGGAAAGTGATTATCTTTATTACAAGTGAACATAACATTAGGCAATATATACAGCATCTTGTCACTGAATCAAAAGTCACTTCAAAATGGTATAACAGAATGAGCCGTCCCATGTTCTTTACCACAAAAGCTCTGAGTTATAAGGTGACTCATATTAAGTATACTCTAGACTTGACAATACAACAAGTTGTTCATAATGTGTATGCACTTCTCCTGTGCTTCTGGACACAGTTCTCATGCATCAATACTAACAGCAATGCTTATGGGAACTAAGTTAGTCATGCGTTATTACTGGGGACAAGTTCATCATCCATTAACTCCTT
Source organism: Paracentrotus lividus (assembly GCA_940671915.1). Lineage (NCBI taxonomy): Eukaryota > Metazoa > Echinodermata > Echinoidea > Camarodonta > Echinidae > Paracentrotus > Paracentrotus lividus. The sequence goes on along the minus strand of CALNVZ010002100.1, from coordinate 25,207,767 downwards.
GCCGATAGACTTGGTACTCACGCCAATGTGTTTGTTCCGATATTTTCGGTATGGAGATGTGATAGTACCTAGATCTTCACACAGTCTGACCTCAAGATTCATGTCTCCGACATGCATCAAATTAAAAGTCCTTTTATCTCAAGGATGAGTCAGAGAGAGCCAATTGCCACACCTGGGATGAAGTCCGAAGATGTGCGCGTGACTCTGAATGATTAGTGGTTGTGTCTATACACCGTGCGCTGGTATGTGGTCTCATTGCATCTCTCCTGGGCTTCGAGACGACAATTGGATGCCAGCGATGTGTCACCTGCAGGAAAAGTGGAGTCAAGAATCAGTCAAGGATAGCTCAATAGTGTCATACTCACACTGTATGTTTATGTAGACAATTAAAAAAACGCACAATAAAATGGTACGATGGAAACTACACGATTCGAAAAGTATGACCAAAGTTAACCAAATTGTTACCAAATCCTTCTCTATCTAATTCTTACTGTTTCCTCACTCATCAGAAGTCGTCACTGACGCTATGTCAGTAGTATTAAACGCTGCCCAGGGATAACCAGCATGAGTCATATGGTGGATCTACTATGGCTCTGGAATTATACATCATGTCACAGATATGTGGCCACCCGGATCTCGCTCACTAACTCTCACGATATGCAATTCTACTGCGATGCGTATCAGCATATACTTTCTATCGGCCTACATGTCGATGAGTACCCCGAAATACGAAACTAGCAGATACTTGGAGTGGAGATTCGACTTATCCGAATGGGGACACAAAGCACTAGACCCATCTTCACGTTTCTTACACACGGCAAGCTTCTCGGTCAAAGTACATTGAACCTTGCATTCTATCGATTACCACAGACTAGTACGTCTAGGTCGCTCTTGTAGCGACAAGTCACTGCTTTGATTAGAAATATTATTACTACTGTGAATGCTTTGCTCAATTACTCTTCATTTTCAACTCAACTCTTAACCTAGTAAACCATGCGACTGACACAGATGCCAAACTTGTTCAAAGTCACTGCTTTATGACCGCTACCCAGTGAGATATGTAAATTAATGACACTATAGTCCATGGAATCCTAATAATTTCACGCATGATAACATATCCAAACTTCATATTGTTCATTACAAATCATGTATATTATTTTTATAACATATAATGACTTTTCATGATATAAAAGTCTTGACTGCATTAGTCGCTAAGTACTAGAAGACTCGATCTTACTTAATCCTCATAAGCTTTAGATCTATCATTCTTACACAGGGGAATAACGTGCTAATAGGTGTATTGAGTAGTGCTTGACCATGAGGGTTCCGGATTCGAATACGATATAGAACATTGGATCATCACGGTTCACCATGTGACTAAGTACCTTTATAGGGACTGTATGAGAACATTGTAGGGAAGAAACGAAATATTGATATAGAGTTACATGATAGTACTGTAGGTTATAATTTCATTCCTTTGTGAATGCGGGAAGCATTAGAAGGACGTAGTTTGTGATAGAACGCTGGATACGGTCTACGGTAGCTGGCTTCAAATCTTTACGTTGATTTTATCCTGAATAAAAAATAAAATAAACAAAAAAAAAAAATAATTAAAAAGCTGAGCGCTGATAATATCCTATGGTTGTTGAGAAGTACGAATCGTTATGGATAGGGGATCCTAGTTATGTTCCAGTAGGATTCAAGTGATGAGCCAAGCTCAAATGGTAAGCTCTCGGATCAGTTTCGTCGGATAACATATGCCGATGGAACTGACTTCCCGTTTCTTCAGGTATTGTCTTTGTTAGCTAACTGTAAAAGATAATCACTTACCTGTTGACGGCGAAACCTCGTTCGCTCGAAACGTCGAGCATTCACGTATCATCTTCTGGTCATCTTATGTGAAAAAGAGATCTCTTACTACTGCAAAATAAAAGTCATGCACCTTCCATACTCCGCCTGTTACCACTACATACAGTTGTTCTATCTTCAATTAGTGTATATACGACGAGGGTGAGATCCTTTTTTTAGGTAAAGGTCATGCACTCCTTTGAAATAAGCAAAGGCGCCTTATTGTTTAACTGCTTACACCTCGCCAGATTCTCCTTACAGACTTAGTTACAAGGTTTAATCATCTATCACCACCATCTCTATATCTTATTATTATTTATCTGTGAAATCTGCCCTCTTACATTTCTATCTCGCTACTCAATTTTCTACTTTCTTGTAACTCTTATTTTCCTCTTCTACTTTCTCAAACAGGTCCCTAAGATCTACACTGACGAACTCACACAGCCAATAAATAAACAAAATACTCAATATCATATCTTATATTTTCGCGATTTCCATACATACTAATAAACAACACAAGGAACGCTTATACAAGGACAAGCGGTCTAAATGTTATAAATGCTTGAAAGAATGTGTATTAGCGCGATCCTTTATCTCTTTTTTTATCACTTAACAAATTTTCTCTCTTGCACTCTGTAAATCGCTCAGTATCATGTCTAGCAGCTTGCCTAGATATTCATATACATGTCATACTTACTTATATAATTAAAAATGTTTTTTGCTTCCCCATTAAATTCTGCTTTTTTTTTTTCCTCTTAATGTGTGAAATATAAAAAAACACAAAATAAAAAGACAAAAAAAATAAAGATATATTCTAAAAGAATATCTGGATTCATTTCCTCTTGTGTTCATACGAATTATTTTCTTTGTCGACACTACTTTGTTTTTATTCGCCCTCCTCGCTCACACTCACATTTAAAATACTTTGAGAACTGGTACTATCGCCAACTTATTATTTCTCATGATTAATTTCGCTCTCAAGACTGAGGGAATCTCTGCAAGGATTTATTTTAATTTTAATGTCGAAATCTACTTTCGTAATTCTTATTCCGATTTCTCTTCTGGTACATAAATTATCAGCTCTAAAGCTGCTAAAGAACTTTTTAGCGTTTTACAGGCTCGCTACAATTTGCAAATTTTTAGCAAAAAGTAAAAAAAGGTAATCAACGATACAGACAATGATTTACTAGCGTAAATCATGAAATTACGGACTTAGTAGTATAGTGGTGTTAGGGTGTGATCTATGTTAGGTGTATATTCCGTATGACTAATGTACTGTAACACCTAACTTAATTTCTGATTTGTGTGTGGCTTTCTTGAGAGCAGGGAGTGCCAGGCCGGACAATCCGAGATAAGTCGATGTAGGTGGTCAGAATTATTCATCACTCTATTTTTTTTTTCATGCCGGATTCTCACATTACGTATTCAAGGCCTGTCATTAGATTGTCGCATGCATATTTGGCACCCACATGTGTCTAAATTTTGTGATATTTCTATAACCTAATGTCAGCACAATTCAAAATTTCTTCTCCATCACTTTAGAGATGGCAAGATGGATTGTCATACAAATGTCAATTGAACTTCTACTACTACTTCCTGAATATATCGTATCATGATATATATTACAATTCCTATTTTCCGAGTTAGGATGTCTGTCATAAGTGCTCACTCATAGAACTTGCGCGTGTTTATGAAAACATATAAGGTATTTCCTTTGCGGATGAAAACTCATATCATGAACAAAAGATGGACAGTTTTTATATATCCTTTATGAGGCTAGGAATGTCATGAATGAATGAGTAATATAAAATAAGATATTAATAACCTACCGATCTGGTACTGAAGTAGCAGTGAAATCAATAATGATACAGTCCATGTTAGACTATGCCTAATTCTATAGTGTCCTAATCTGATGACATTTTAAGTATGGGCATTGTAGATATAATAACTTTATAGCCTTCCATTATCTCATAACGTAAGTAACAGTATCGTAATCATGTTACTAGACGATACAATACTCTTCCACTGTTGTCCCGTAAAAAACCCATTTTACTACCACCTAATCTCATCACAAATCTATGCTTTTAGCCATATCTATTCAGATCTACTCATAAGAGGCTATGTGTATGACTCTCAAATAGAATAGATGAAAATCTTTAGAAATCTATAATGTACTTTTTACGACACAGGGAGATTTACTTCCTCAACCAGCCTAGCGATATACCTCTAAGATAGTTGTAATATTTGATCTCTTTTACTACCACATTAAGTCTCTCATTATGCTCATCCATAATCGTCCTGCTCGCAAACACTAAGAACACATCATCAAAATGAGCGTCTTCGCTTATAATTTGTTCATCACATTGGACACCTAACACAACACCTTTACGTTAAATGTGTCAGAAGATTATTAATTGGTATACAAACATGACAATTTCGGAGTCATATATTATTTTAATGAAATAAATCCAATGGAAAAGAAAAATACACATATTCTTGTAGGGTGATGATTGGAAATAGTCTGATTCACTTACCACAGAATACATTTTTTCGTTTGTTCGTGAACTATTATAATAATCGCTCCTCTCTACGAAGTTAGCTTGTCTCTTCGTCCAGATATCTCTCAATAGTAATATGATGGCAAAATTAATGTTTGTCTCATGGTGTAAGAAATGTACTGAGCATGACATGCATACTTGAGTTGCCGAATGCTGAAAGTTTGCATCTCGCGATCGCATCATTCATTATCTGTTGCCGCGAGACACTCCTTCGATTTGAGAAGCAGAACATGATAATTGCAAGTTACTCATTGAATTATATAATATATCGCTACTATGATTGTATTCCTGCACATCTCATATTCAATATAGCTACTCGTATAGTGACTTACTGGTAATCAAATTCCACACCCAGTTCCTATCTCAGAAATCATAATACCAGATTTATTCTTATATTGTAGCTATTCTAAATTGTCTTCTCCTATGTTTCGTCCATGTTAGATGGAGCCTGTCCGCACAAAAGATATGTTGAATTTTATTTAGTTTCTTCTAATCTCTCTAGGATCTCAGTTTACTCAAATTTTTGTGAGCACACCTTATACTATACTTCTAGTAGACATACACATAATTTCCCCTATCTCACATATCAAATAAGTTGTAAATAGTAGATCGTTGATCGATCACACAGTTTAACGTTTAAAGTCATATTTTATGCTTATGATTTAGAATCCTAGAAGCTATAACACCATAGATATTCAGTCGTTAGTGATTTGAAGTTCAGTAGACTTGACAACCGTCTTGACCACATCGATGATGGGAATATTTACTCCAAGTAAATAGAATAAAAAATAAAAAAGCACTTGATATCATTGACATTAGATAGTAAGCATAAGTGATCTCTAGGTTATATGAACTGGCGCTTGACATATCAGAAACATCTATGCCTTTAAATTCTATGCGTCTTTGTTAAATAATATAAAATAATGACCATTTGTGAATATATGTTTTGTATGCCTCTAATAGAATCGTTCTATTGCAAGCACCGAGAATGCGCGAACTCGCTCTTATTTTTATTTATATTCTGTGTTTTTCGGATAGAATATTGAGTTAATATATTGCATTAAATATATTAATCCTCAATATTTAATCATCATTCCTTGAGGCCACGATAGTACGCAAGTCCGGCATAAAAGTTGGAGCTCAGAAAATTATATAGAAGTGGTACTTTATGAATGAATATATAGGCTCTCACATTCTGTAAACTATGTGGCATTGTGTCAGGTATTATTACTCTTGTGAGAACTTTGTCTCCGACTCGCTCTCACACACAACCCCACGTTATTGCGACAGCGCGCAGCGCAACGCAACTGTTTCTCGTTTTGTTATTGATTTCATTGTGTTTGTTTTTGGTTTTATTATTTTTGTTTTATTAGCTTGAATATTTATTGTGACTGTCTGGCATAATAATGTTGCCATTATTATATTTAATACGTCATATCTATAACTATCACCAGAGTCGTGTAAGCGCGTAGTCGAAAATTCGAGAGCGTTTTTAAATAGACGACTACAAATAGGGATCACTTCGGCTTACATACATGGAGGCTATAGTAATTTGGATTAATATTATAAAGTAGCCTTGCTTTTTAGCATTACTAAGAAAATCGACAGTATTTATTAGTATGAGGCCATATGAAAGAGCTTTAAATTTTAAGAGATTGGGTGATAGAGAGATGGGTCACAGCGCCCTGTCTCCCCCCCGTGTCTCGAGCCGCCTCTGAAGGGAGCACTTACTGGTTGACAGATATAAGACCTCCACTATATATACATGAACTAACCAACAACTGGGATGCTCGAAGCTTCATAGTCAATATGTATTGAGAACTTGACGTAGTACAACTACACTCTGATTATAGGCGGATACTTGAACATCTACTCGATCACTGGCATAACATAAGTATCTAGATGTGTTTCCAATTCATCATAGTCTGAGGCAAAGGAGATTAGTGAAGGAATTAAATAAAATCATGAGACAGACACACCATAAAGCCAGCAACAAAACAAATACGCACATCAATATCATAATTATAAAAATAAAATCTCATCAGTACCCTACGTTTGTCAGACTGGTAATAGATGGGGAGATGTGGATAAAGTAGTTCTATTGAGTAATGTGCGAGTCTCGTTGAGTGTAGGTCTCTATTTCAAGTAAGGTCTATAACATACTGTTCCAGTACTACATACGACCTGTCATTTGTCATACTGTAAATAAGTAATATATAGTATAACTGTTTCAATATAATGTGTATGTATTCTCTATGTTCACCTCACTTATTTTACCAAAATTTCATTACTAGACATAGTTCACCATCATTAGACAGTTGCCAGGCGTGTATTCAAAGCTATCATATAGTGAGCTATCGGTTCTTGGAATATCTAATTGCATGCCTATACTATAGTACGATATATCATTGCCCGTGACAATAAATAAGCCATAATTACAGTATTAACAAAATATTTTGTTCTCGTTCTGAATAGTTGGGCAGTGAATACGACAGGTATGGAGTTAGATATATCAGAGGGATAGGTGGACACGCCTTTGTATATATGATGAACAGCTGCATGATTAAATGTAACACATAATACTTACGATTTGATACTAATTAAGTATACGATTGTATTTTTTCTTTGGTACAACCTATTCCAAATCAATTGAAAATCAGTACACAGTCATAGGATTAGGATTCTCGATAATTACTTTCAAGATTGAGTTTCGCTGCTCAGTATAGATACCCGAAATACAATGTCAATCAGTGTGAGTCTTATTAAATTATAAAAATCGCTATATTATCTAGTCCTATTGGTGTTACACCCCCCAGATGTGTTTTCAGATATCTATGGTCTCTGTTTGAGGGAGATAGTGTGATGTCTTCTTTATTTTATATTGTGACCTGTCATCTTTAGGATTTGGTTATATTGATGTACAGACTAGTCATTCAGTGCAAGCGATGTAGATGTCATAGGGGGTGTTGGAACAATATGATGCCAATCTCGTTTCGGTATTTTTTCACCTGCACCACTTCCACTAATAAAATATCGTTCCTTGCAAGATATATTTAACGCTTATTCAGTTCTCTATTCTGTTATCACTTCTTGCCACAAAAATATTGGACTAGAATACTCTCTATGTCTATTCGCGTATCGCTCTCATATGAGTGTTATAGGTGAGTAATAGAAGAAGTAATATGCAGGAGAATTCATACATAAAAACGGTTTAATTATACGTTTGATGTTATTTTCTTCTTGTATGCTTAACAAAGAAATCTTGAGGCATTCAGCTCCCAATATATTTGTGCAAAAGGCTTCTACTGCGTACGCCCATCGACGTTCAGACTACGTTGCTTTAATCACCTTTCCGGAACCTGCTAAAAGAATACACTCAATGTCAATATAAAAACTCAATGTTCGAATAGATAGGAAATAAATTTAATGAAAAGAAAACTAAACTTAAATTATCTTCAAACGGTAAAAAAAATACAAACAAGACAACCCCCACACATACACTAACCACAACAGAAAAATCAACTTATATAAGGCAAGTGGGTCGAAAACCGAATTTACACAATTGCAAGTACTGCCAACCTAAATCGTATTTTTGTCTTTTTCATTTGGATTAAGGGGTACCAAACTCATTAATGTCAATAATTATTCGAATCATAAAAATGTCATCCCCTATCCAACCTGTCGACCTGAAAACCCTTTAATTATTTCAATTATTTTCAATAGAAAACAGGGTTAATATTGCCAAACATTTTTGACAAGTGTGTCATCCTGACCAAAGATTCGTTCTGTAAATGAGGGACATGACATCAATGAACAACTTAAATGATTTTCTATGAAGACAGGGTCGCCGATGTTAGGTAGCATGATGTGATGTGCATCATAACATCTATAGATCTTAGTTACCCTTAAGAAGACGAAAGAGGATAGAAAAAAGTACGGAATACGATTTTTTTTGTTGGCAGGTCTGCCAATGGACTACCCCAAACCCTCGATAATTTGGAAACCATGATTTTATATATATGGTAGTTTTTGTCGGTTTTGTTTTTTGCTTTTTGTTGTTGTGTAGTTTCTGTTTTTGTTTTATTTGTTCTTCCTCCCCCCCCATTTTTAAAGGTTTATTTCCTCAATATCCTGCAATGCTAACAATGTATACATTGTCAAACATATGAAGGAAAGAGTGATCCTATCCAATACTATGAAACAACGTAATTATAATAAGGACATTATGCAAAAAAGAAATTAAAATATTACAACTTGTATAGATTTGGCGGGTGCGACGGGGGCTGGGGGAGGGCTTCAAAGTAATAATGAAAATGCACGATATTGTTCTAAGAATGTGAATATCAACTATTTAATATTATTTCTGATCCACTCATGCATTTACAGTGTCAAAAGATGATATTGAGAAATTTTTTTAAATTATTTTTCACAAACGTGCTTTGTCGCCATTTGGTGTAAGACGATTTCTAGGGACTAATCCATGCTTATTTTATTATTTAACAGCTAGAATTGGTTATACTGAAAGGATGTATAAGATATATGTACTTCAATTATTACCAACTTGGAATACAACTGTATAATAACAAAGTGTCTTTGTTCAACTCGAAATCTTTAGTACTCAAAACAAGAAAATTGACTCGTCTTTAAACATATTCATTTTTAAAAGATATTTTTTAAAAATTTCTTTCACAAAAATGGACCCCCCATGGATTAAAAATTAATTAAATTTTTGTGATGACATGTCAACTAAGAATAACTAGTATGACATTTCTTACTTATAGCCCATTAAAATTTGTATTTCAAAAATTTGATTTGAGGAGGCAATACAATGGCATTTTATTTATTGGGCCAATTATGTCGCCCCCTAAAAGGGCCCCAGGAAATGATGGCAGGGTGGTGTGAAAATTATGACCCATAAATTTCTTATACTTGGACCCTAATGAACCTAAATGCAAAAATATTAATTTTCGGCGTTAAATCGCACAAGAGATGTTTAGTGACTACCATACCGCCACTAGTTATGGGATTAATAGGAATATTAAGGGCTTGGTATACTGACTGACTTATGTTGAAGGTCTTTCCTTTCTTTGGGTATTTTGGCACAGGTCGAGGGTAACTTGGACTTAAAAGAAAATGTTTGTTAATTTTGGGAGTACACGTTGAAATAAGTTAATTTTGATAGGGGAGAAAAGGGAGAGGAATTTAACATGAAGGTTTGACAAAAAAATCTGTGAGAAAACAAAAGTATAAATCAAAGCCATCAATTCTTTAACGTTAAAATTAGCATAGCTCTTTACTTTCATTGTGCATGTTACTGTAGGCGAGGATTCTAAATTCCTTAAATCCACCCCTTTTTCTTTTTCATGCATGAAGGATAATATATTTTTAAAAAAAGACGGAGTAGAACATGCATTTGACATGCACTGCGATAATTATTAAAGTTCTTCAGAGAAATGGCAAATAGCACTTATGCAAGTTTAGTGATGAAGAAAGTTAATTGCTACTTTAAGAAATCATGGACTGTTGGGAGATTCAATTGAAAATCATATGCAGTGTTTTATTCTAGAGATTACAGGAATTCATCCATCCGCCCTCCCCCTCCCAAATAAGAAAATAATATAAATATTCCTGGATCCACTACATAACTATATTCATCTCATTTTCATTGACTGCTTTATTGAGATACCATATGTAGGGTCCCCATAATTTTCTAGAATAGAGTTATATTCCGATGATGAGAGTTATAAGGTCGGTTCACCATGTGGTAGTCCTAAAGAGGACTGTTTTGAGAAAGTAGAAGAGGAAATGAAGCAGTTACAGAAAGTAGAAAATTGATAGGCGAGATAGAGAGTAGAGAGTAGAATTGGAGTAATCTTCTGATTTAGTCACTGAAAAGGACTGTAAACCAGTTGAGAAGACGAGATGCGAGAAGGCTTGAGTAGTAGATAGAGAGTGCTCGACGTTTCAGGACAGATTGACTGTCCTCTTCAGGATGTCACTCCTGAAGACGGACAGTCAACCTGTCCGAAACGTCGAGCACCTCTACTACTTACTCAAAGCCTTCCTCGCATCTCGTCTTCTCAACTGGTTACAGTCTTTTCAGGACTAAAATCACGAAAGATTACTCCAATTTACTCTCTTACTCTCTATCTCGCCTATCAATTTTCTACTTTCTGTAACTCTTCATTTCCTCTTCTACTTTCCAAAACATTCAGTCCCTTTAGGACTAACCACATGGTGAACCGTAAACCTCATCATCGTATTCGAATCCACCATGCAAGCATCTACCTTCAAACACCATTAGAGTTAATTCCCCTTTAAGAATATAGATCTAAAGCTTTTTAAAAGTGCTCAGTACTTAGGCCTACTGCTAAAACTTTTTCTCTATTTATTTATTTAAAAAATATATATATTTAAACAATATTAAAGTTGAATAGACAATTAATTGCAATTGTCTATTTAACATCCCAACGGCGTTAAAAATTCCTTTACGTTTAATATTAAAGTTGATTGATGAAAGTAAACAAGATAAACAATCAAGACTTGGACAAAGACTAAGCTTGGTAATGTGAATGCAAGGGTTCAATGAACTTTACTGCCTTGGAAACGGTGAAAATGGCGTCTGTTGCTGCGGAAAGTCGACCTCAAACTGTTTCGTTTTCGGATCTGACAGAGCGAACTCCAGAAAATTTCGACTCTGAATTAGGAGTGGAACCTCAAATTCAGAAAATTCAAGTCAACAACAATGCCTCCGGTAATCTACCATTTGACTCTGATGAGGAGGAAGCAGAAGAACAAGAGGTACAAATTGTCAACTTTGCAACTTTTTCAATCGTGTAGTCCCATTCGTACATTTATGCGTTCTTAATTTGCACATAAAAACGGAGTCTTCTTCTTGACTGACTTGAAGTTGAGCGGTCGCGAGCCGGAGGGTGAACCGAGAAGTCTACCACGACCAAAAGACTTTTATTTGATGATGTCAGGCAATAATTGTGATTAGATCTACATTTAGATAAATCTAGATCTAGACTCTATGCAATTTTGTTTGTGTCATCATTATATTCTTGTTTTATTTCAAAACTTCAAAATAGTCAACAACATTTCAACAAAACAAAAGTCAAAACACACACACAGTAGGCTAGGCACGGAAAAAAGTCTACTATTCCGCTTTTACAGAAATAGAGAACAATGCATTTTGATTGTTGGGCGCTCTGATTAGCTACTGGTAGCTATCGCGAGGAGCTCCGCCTCCCGGTTGCGATGACTGAAGTGCGTTGACCGTAACTGAACAACGCGATTCAGCTGTTCCCGATAAAGACCGCTTTGTCGTGTGCGCTGTCAATCATAACCAAATTGGACCCATTTCGCAAGAAAAACTGCAAGACTCGACTTCAAAAACGGTTAAGCGTAGACCCACTCTTTCAATATTTTTTAGAATAAAGAAGAGAAATATAAAAATGAACTTCAACGAATCCACTGTCGGACTACGCCCAACATTTTAAAACGTATAAAGAAATGAGGACTTACCAAAAAAATAAATGACGAATCTAAATTTTATCATGCCTATTTGTTCATTGGAAGGCACAATGGTAGTGTATTTCATATGCTAATTCGTGATCATTCGAGCGTCATGCATAAATTACTAAATTATGGAGTAACATTTCTCCGTGCTAGGCCTAACTTAGTACTAACTGGTTACAATGACACATTAAAAAAAAAAAAAAAAAAAAAAAAAAAAAAAAAAAAAAAAAACGCCAGCCAAGATGGCAAGAACAGGACAAGATTCAACTTAGACAAGAATAGTTTTATTTTTATTTAACTTTCAGATTTCAGGAATAAATAGACTAGAGAGTAACAGTTAGAGCCGAGGTCTAACGTTAGATGTTACGTTAGATCTATAAAGTTAGATAAGATTATAGGGTCTACTGTGTCATTTTTGTAAAACCTTTTTGTCATTCTTTTTTCACAGCCTTGCCCAGATGGAATGCTAAATGAGCGGGCTATCGCTGCTGGACTCTCAAACTTGGGAAGATCTGCAGATGGAACGCAACTCACCTTTCTCAACCTCACCTTGCCTGTAGGTTGAAAATTGAACTTGGACCAAATTAGATTCCTCTAGCTAGATTATTTTAAGATAATACTAGATACCATTGCATCTAGAGATAATGGAAAACACTGTTTTTAGATTCAAGTTAAATTTTGACCACAGCTACGTCTGTAACTTGGCCTAATTTTTTATAGGTCTACATGTAGGATGGGGGGGGGGGGGTTGCCTGCCTGGACACATCTATTTTATAAAAGCATAAACCAACAATTTAATTTGAATAGTGTTTATTTTTATTGTCTCTATCATATTTTCTAAAATGTTGTGCTTAAAAACTACAAAGACATCGCTTGTAAACCTTTTCAACCTTGCTGGTTAAAATTGTCTGTCTGGATACACAACCTGTCCAGACACTCAACATATAAAGTCTATTCTTACTTGGTATCATGGCCTAGATAAGATTGCTATTTATTAATCATTAGTTGCTATTTATTAATCATTAGTTATTGAAATTAATATTTGACTCTATTTGTTTTATATTCAAGATGTATCCCGAAATGTGTTTTTACTGATGTTATTGATAACAATGAATCAAATCAATGAATCAAAAGCACAAAGTTTGTTTATTCCTCCTCAGTGCATAATTTCATATTCCCAAAATTTATTTTTTTCAACAGTGGCAAATCTAGCAGAGGGGGTTTACACCCCCCCCCCCTGGGCTGTAAGAAAAAAAAAGGAAAGAAAGAAAGAATAAAGCTAGATCCGCCGCTTTTTGTTTTCCTATCATCACGCTCTATTCTCATATTTCATCATTCTATTGTTGTATATTAGGGCTACAATCTACTGGAGATTAGCATCCTTGAAAACTATGTTCATCTTCAAAAAGTAGAACTGCCCTACAATAGGATAACAGGTTGGTATATTACATTTGTATTCTTTTATGCTGTTGATCTACAAAATGTATCTAAGTACAGGAGAAGTGTTTAATTGCAAAAAAGCAATTAAGATGTCTTGGAGTACTTTGTTCTTGCTACACAAGTACATATATATATGACATAAAAAATGCAGCAATTTGTTTATTGATTATTGTATATTTATGACACAATATGCAAAACTGTGCTAATTTGGGGCATATGGCACATGTCAGTTAAAGGAGAAACCGGTAATCCATCTCTTCCCCCCCCCCCCCATAAGAGGATGTGCACATATTTTATTGCTAATTATTCCAATGTGACAAAAGCTGTCAGATTATTAATATTCTAAAATGCATCAACTACAACACCAAATTTACCTGTACAATATGCAAGTTGAAATATTGGTTATATTAATACAATGTTATTTTGAAAATGTAGCATTCAGATGATTTTTCTTTCTTCTGATTTTCTTGTAAAGATATTACAGTTCTTGGATGTATGCCATATTTGGTTCAACTAGATGTCTCCCATAATGAAATCACTAATCTACTGGACTTCAAGCCACCTTTCAACCTTCAGGTATAATAGAACCCAAATAGGAACCTTTTTTTTTTCTCCCCTTTTTTTTTTTTTGGTTTTGGTTTTTTTTTTTTTGAGCGGCTGTATAATATACAGGGCTCATTTGGGTGTTGAAGTGTGGATACAGGAAAATTATAATTTTGGTAATGAGCAATATTTAGTATCAAGGCCTATTAAAGAAAAGTACAAGGGTTTATAGTGAAACTTGTTCCGCTCATATTAAACATTTATAAGAGATGCAAGCAAGTCTCATTTTACACTGAGACTTTTAATTGGTTTTGAGATATTAATTATGAAAAACTGAGTTATGATGGTGGTATAGTTTTACAATCACATAAATATTCTATATATTTTTCTCTATATAAGTTTGTTTTTTTAGTCTGCCATTTTCTTTTCATCCTACAATTCATTCTGAAAATAGGTAAAGCTTCTTTCTGTTGTATTGCAACTCCCAAAGTGTCTTATTAAGTTCTTGAGTAGCAAATATTTTCTGAAATATATCTTTGTAATTTTTTTTAAAATTGATTTGTTTAATTGTTTGTTTTTCAGGAGGTTGATATGTCCTTCAACAAGATCTCTGAGATGGGTGACTTGTCTGCTCATCATGCTCTCACCAAATTGGTTCTTGACAGTATCCTTTTGTATTGGTCATCTTATGATGGTTTTTGAAAGCTTATCTGATTATGACATTGATTAAATTACAGAAATTTGTATGATACTTCATTAACATTATGCAGTGGCATATATCGGAATGAGACTGATAGGAGGTGTTGGCAGTAACAAAGGAACAGCACTGACATGCTCAAAAATGGCAGCTCTAATTTTTATGTATGATCCTGCCTGAATGTGATGAAGGGAATATAATAAGCCTACAAGTACTATAATGCTTGTTTAGCTCTAAAGAAAAAAAAAGAAAGAAAGAAAGTTGATTAGATATATATTTTTGAGTTTCTCTCCTAAAAAATGTGAAATTCCTTGACTCTGTTCCTGACCAGATAACCAACTAACAACTATCATTGGAATTGAGAACTGTAGTTGCCTTCAGCACCTTGGTCTTGCTCATAACAACATAGAAAAGATTGAAAAGATGGACCATCTTCCACTAAGATTCATCAATCTGGTAAGATATACTGTCGAGTGCTAGAATGGCATTTAATATTATACTAGTATTATTGCCCTTTTAGGTTTCAACCGTCCGTGTGGTCACCTCAAATCTTTTGTTGGTGGTTGTGTCTGTTTAGAAGCTGATCTCTTTGCATAACCTTTACAGTGCTACAAAAGTCACATATTTGTATAATACATATGGTGTCGGTGAATTTTTCAAACATTATAACATATTCCATTGTTGATTTTGAAAAAAAAAATCTTTCTATAATAATCTACTTTTTGAATGCAAAAACAAACCTCACAGAAATACCATTGCTCGATTTATGTCAACTCCTATTATGAGGCAAATTGCAATCTGAAGATAAATTGTGACATATTGAAAGTTGAATCCAAAACAAACTCTCAAGTGAACGGAAGACATTTTTATTGTCTTACATGAGTCAATAGCAATAGTTTGAAACTCAAATGTGTGTCTATGCAAACATTGATAATTATTGAAATGTCAGAATAAGTAGAGATATATAAACAGAGAACAAAAAGTAAGACAAAATAGTATACTTAAAGCCAAGCTTGAGTTCTTACAGCCAAAATAATTTGAGACAAATCTCTAAGATATGTCTTCACATTGTTCCATTAACATATACATATGCCTACACAAGATTATATTTACGTTTCGATAATGATTTCAGAAGAAATGTTGAAAAAATCTTGAAACAGTCCATCAAATTGAGACTTGGAGTAGACCACTATATATTGCCACAAGTCACGGCACAACATACACACACAGATCCGGTGCGAATCGCACGCACATGATAAACCCGTAGACTTTCCACGTGGCCGTGTTAATCACGCATGTCCAGATACAGAAATTATGCTTATTTTGCTCTTTTCTCAGCAAATATGCAATTTTCTGGAAATTCCTTTGGTGTGTAGTATTTATTTCCTATGCTTGAGATTCTGGTATGAACAAGAATGTTTCGATTTATTTCATCATGACTACTACTCTAGATTATCTTTAATCTTAATTAATTTGTCTTGAAAACAGCGATGTAACCAAATCAGTGTGATTGAGAACCTGGACACACTTACAAGGTTACAATATCTTGATCTCTCTGGCAATGAAATCAGTAGTCTTGAAGGCTTACAGAAATGTGTCCTTCTAGAAACTCTGGATTTAGAGAACAACCAGGTATGCATTTACATTCTTATTCCATTTGTACATGTATCTCTTTCTCTTGTTCATAGTGGATTCTTAGATAGAGTTATACTGTAAAATAAATTAGCTTTACAATTAAAAATTATTTATAAGAAGTGAAGATAACATAATGGTCTGTGATGGTATATTTCACTTTTACCGGTAAACACAATTTGGAGAAGAAATTGCCATTATATCTGGGTTTTAGGAGTTCAGCTTTTTAGCTGATTTTATTTATTTATTTACTTTTTTGGGGGGTTTTGATTTTCAACATACCGGGGTATTTCAATTTTCCTCTGTAAAAAATTATAGGAGCTCTTTCAATTTCAGCTTTTACAGCTCTTTATATTTGTAGTTACTTACACCCATGTTATATTTCCTATCAATCACTTCTTTTCCATGCTTTTAACCTTTTTTATCCTATTATTAGTTCTTTTCTCATTCTCCTTTTGACTTGACTCCATAAGATTGCTGACATCACTGATCTGCAGTACATTGAGAATCTGAAGCTATTACGTCATCTGACCCTTCTGAGGAACCCTATCCAGGACATAGAAGACTACAGACTATCACTTCTCTTCCGTATCCCACAGCTGATAGAGCTGGACAGGCATAAGGTGGAAGTAGAGGAGAAGGTATTGATCACCAGTCTATGAATTTCTTAAGTGTGTTGGGGATGGACATGTTAAATAACCAATCATATACTGTAAAGAATATTATTTGTGGTCATACCTATTACTTTTCTTTCAAATCCAGTGCTCAGGCTTTGATTGTTTTGTTGTAAAAGAATGTAGATGATTTCACATATATATATGCGTTGACTTACAATGCTCATACTGATGTGTTGGCTCAGTGGATAGAGAGTCCCCCTCATAATCAGGGGGTCATGGGTTTGATCCCTGGCTGCTTCATACCATCCCTTACATCTGGACATGATGGGTCAAAGGTAAGAGCGCGCGCCTCTATGAACTGGAGGTCTTGAGTTTTGATTCCTGGCCATGTCATACCAAAGACTTGAAAAATGGGACCCTCTGCCTTCTGGCTCGGCATTTCAGAATAGAGAAGGGTAATGATAACATTATGCTGGGCCCGCTGGGTAAAGAAAACATTATTATTATTTATTATTATTATCCCTCTCTTTACCTCTTTCTATCATTATTTCTGTCGATTTCTTTTACTGCATCGCTCTCCCCGTCTTTTCCCCATGACAGATAGCTGCAGTGAATTTGTTTGAGCCCCCTATGGAGGTGATAGCAGCACAGGACCACCGAAGAGCTCTTATCTACTCCTCTCTCAAACAATCCAAGGTTCTTATGAGGTATGATCATCAATTTATTTATATCATTATATTTTATCTCAATATCAAATCTGTATTGATGAATCGTTTTACTTTGGGGAGAAACGAGCTAGGAGTGTCGCCTTCTTCTAAAATTCAACCTTCATCATCCCATGACACTGGAAACTATCATCCCATGGCACTGGAAACTATATTTTAAATTTTTAAGGAGAGAATTGCCCCTTTTTTTTTAAGAATTAAAAGTAGAAATATTTATTGTCTGCTTAAGAATCTCTTTTAAATTTTGACAGGAATTTTTAACCCATACTAGACAAAATCACCCACTTATTTGAATCATGAAATATGTTATGAAAACATTCTTTGATAATGTATTGTCATTTCTATATGTTTTGCTTCAGCACCTTGCCCAACATAGAGACTCCATACCCAGTCCTGGTTTTGGTAGGACCAAGGGGTTCAGGCAAGCAGGCACTGGGACAGAGATTAGCTAAGGAGTTCTCAGAGTACTTTGGACTTGGGTTAGTATAAATGTTATTCCCATTGTATTTGCCCTGCAAGTTCATTTTTATCGTGTTGTTTTTTTGTTGTGTTATCTTCACATTTTGTTCCCATTTTCTTTGCCCATTTTTTGCGTATATATATTTTGATACATTATTTGCCACTTGGGGCTGTATATTTTTGTCTGAAAAAGGAAAATCAAAAAGAGACTTCATAGTTTATTAGTAGTAAGATTTGAAAGGAAGTCAAATTTTCAAAGAAACCTTTAGATCAAAGTTGTTTCGCAAAATCAGATCAATGGTATGAATTTTTGAAATTTGTAATCATTATGGAATATCAGCTTTGTAGATTTCTATGAGTAATGTTCCTGTGATGTAGTTTGCTGTGCTGATCAATTATTACATTTATTCCAAAACCCAAAATAGCTGAAATCTTTAAAACTTAGTATGATCTTTCCTTTATTACAACATGTTATCACCAAATACATCAAATTCTAAGCTCATTTCTTCAATGATCTCTTGTTTGTTTGCTAGGTTACTACACACAACCAGAGGACAACCAACAGGAGGTGATAAGAACTATCATCATGTATCACAGGAGCAATTTGAAGAGTTGTTACAAGAGGTAAATTGAATTGATGTATGCTGTTGTTGGATATGCACCTATGTGAAGAACTGTTGTAAAGAAACTTATTTTATTGTTTCCATCACAACGGACAGAAATGTTATTATTCATATATTCATTTAAAGAGATTTTTTTTTTTTAGTAGCTTTGAATTACAAAACATTTCCTGTTGACTGTGCACTAGTTATTTCTGATGTCTATAAATGAATGTACAAAATTGTTGATCTTAAGGTGATTTGATTCATTATTTCATGACAGGGTGAATTCCTGTTAACATACCAGATAATGGAACATCGGTTTGGTCTCAGCCTCCAAGCCATTGAGGCTGTAGCTGAGAATGGGTTGGCTTGTGTTCTTACCATGGAACTAGAGGTAAGCTTTTTAATCTTGTAATTTAATCATCAAGAAGAATCAAATCTTAATTGTCATGTTTACCTGTAGTTAATTGAATAAGGCCAATAACTTCTTTAACTTCATTTTATAAAGCTCTATTTTTAACCCACATCATTCAAGAATTTTAGTGAGATTTTGTAATCTACATTTCATTATATTTTGTATTATTATTTAGATGTAGGGTTTTAGAGGCGCAGATATTTTTTGACGTCCTGTGAGGTCGTTTCAGAGGGACAAAATATTAAATCTTATTTTTAATGTGTATGCCTATGAAAACTGTCCAATATTATCAATATTGGATTCAATGAATATTTTGCCCCACCCACAAGATGATAATTGACCAATGAAATAATTGTGCGCGTGCTGCTGACGTGACAAATTGCACTGCGTATGATTAATTGCACATTTGTTATGCGCATGCAGCTACATGACATCATAATCAACTGAACTGCTTTTTTCATTTGAGCAAAATATAAAACTTTTGCCAGTGGTAAGGATGGCAAATTTACGATTTTATATGTTTATGGGGGTATCTAAATAATAATCATAATATTGGATGATCAATTTTCATAGGATACGTGAAATATTGTTACTCGCTGAGGAAAAATATTAGATTCGTCTTCGACTCATCCAATATTTTTCTTCAGCTCTTACAATATTTCTACGTATCCTACTCAAAGTCATCCAATATTCTCTAAATATTAAAATCATCAGCACATGGCTGTAGCATATGGCAGCAGTATTTACCTTCTTAAAACCAAACACCTTCCCCTGATAAATCATTTCTTATCTCGGATATTACATTTTGTCTACCCTCTGCCTTCTCTTACAGGGCGTCCTAACCATGAAGCTGACCCACTTCCAGCCCCGCTATGTCCTCCTCTTACCCCTAGACCAGACTAAACATGAACAACGTCTGCAGACTGTAGGTAACCTGTCAAACACTCAGATACAGTTTGCATTGGATCGTACCAACCTCTACCAGCACATGCATCAGAACAGACCTGGATTCTTTGATAGGAGCATTGATACCAGTAAGTTTGCTCAATTACCTCTCCTCTCTAGTGATTAATACAGTTCAGCCTGACCAACGTCATAGGTGATTGCGCTCGGTTGTACACTTTTTTAATGGAGATAATGTCATTTGATTGTAATCAACTGGGTCATTAATCTCAGGCTGAACTGCTTATGATGAGCCTTCCTGATTTTTTTTTTATCTTTGAAGTTGATTGGTTATTTCAATTATGTGATTGTGTGATGAAAATGTAGAATCCTTATATGTGATGTAATTATTCTGTTGCATATTCTGTTCTCTATTTATGTTGGAAACCACATTCTCTCAGAGCCTGCTGTAAAAATGTACATAATGGTACATGTTCTTGGATGATTAATAGGGCTCAACTATACAAGATTTCATAGTGATACCCCTTCTTCTTTTTTTTTCATCCCAAAAATTGTAATAACATTGTTAGTATATCAATCCAGATTGACCCAATCCTGGTATTTAAAAAAAAACAACCGTTGAGTCCGTCTCGCAGTTTAAGCAAATTGATCCACTTGACTTTCCTCTCTGAACTCTGTAGCTGATCCTGAGATGGCCTTCAAGCTAGTCCGCAACCTGGTCCTGTCCTACCTTGGTCTGGCCGTCCCAGATAGTCCTGAACAATCCAGCCAAGAACAGGAATCCTCCTCCATGTATTCCCAGTCCCAGACCAGTTCCGCTATGAGATCTGAGACCCATTCCCCATCCTTCTCTCAGTCTACCGGTAGACAGGGTCCACCAGGGATCACAGAGAATCCTCCATCTCCTACTAACATGAGGACGTGGATGAAACCAGTGGTGGATCCACCCCCGAGACCTCTCAGTCAGAACTCAAAGAAGAGACAGGAGGCTTGCATGAGTGATATAGTAAGTGGACTGGATGTGTGTGATTGGGGGTGGGGCAGAGAACAAAAGAGAAGGGATGGGAGAGGAAAAGACAATCAGATGTTGTGTGAAATGGGAAATAAAGAGAAGAGATAATACTCTTCTTTCTTCTTTTTTTTTTTTTTTTTTTTTTTTTTTTTTTTTTTTTTTTTTGGAGACAGAGGGAGAAAATGTTACATTTTGTTTTTACAAGATAGAAATTTTGGAATATGAAGAAAAAGAGAGCAACTGAAAGGTGAAATATTATGTAAATTTTGTGCAGACTACCAGAATATCTTTAAATATATTCATTTGACGATGATAGTCGCAATACAATTACTTTCTGCAGTACATTAATAGAGAAAGGGTTTCACTATGTCTTATTTGTTTGTTACAGGAAAAGATCTCTTATGAAAGGAGAAAGAGTGCAGCCAAGGAAGCCGTCTTGGGTATCGTTCCTAGACCTCTGGATCAGCTCATCAATGAGTAAGCATATTTTGTTCTCTTTGTTTTAGTATTATTCATACTAATGAAATATGAAACTGTTTTCCATGATATGAATGGAAAAAAAACAACGTGCAGTAATCATACATCTTTTCAGGGGTTATCATGGATTACCATTAAATTATGAAATGATAAAAGTAAAGAATATTGTAATTGCCAATAATAAATAAAGTCATGGGGAAGTCAAACTTATCTCATTATATTGTGCTTGATATATATCTATACAGCTTGGGAAATAATTATGAGACCACTTTCCTACAAAGCTCCCATATGGTTTGGTCTAATAATTATTTCCCAAGCTGTAATTGATTCTTGGTTTGAAAATTACCCATTCAGTTGCAGAAATGCAATTATCTGACTTTTAATGATTGTTATCTCTTGTCTGTAAAGCCCACCAGGTACAGCTCCAGGCAAGCAGAGGGCAGGGCTAGGTGATGAACCCAACCGACCCAAGACAGTGCCTAACAGTGCCGTCCGTTATCTGGCTGGTAGCCCGGACTCTAGCGTGGCTACCTCCAGGAGTGACTCTCGAATGTCTAGTCTCTCTGATGCTAGGGGTATGTCGGCTTCACCTAGCGGATCACAGTCATCATTTCAGATGGTTGGAGGGTCTGATGGGCATGCTTCTAGGCCTGGGAGTGTGGGGTCACTACCAGAAGATAGACCAGTCCTACCACCTATTGGCACAAAATTCATAGCTATTATTTATTTTTTTTTTTTGTAGGGGGTGCAAGTTGTGCAAGTAGAATCATACTCTAATTAATTGCTCATCCCCTCATTTCATAAAACTTGTGTTCTGATATTGAAATATAATTTTGTGAGTTAGGACCCACACATGTAGTTGTGATATCTATACTTAATCTCTCTCTCTCTTGTATCTTTCTATGTAACATTATCATAATTTGTCAGTATGTGAACAATGACTGAAGCTAAAATGACCTACTGATGTATTTTATATCACAGAGGACGAGGGAAGACCTACTTTACCACTATTTCTCGTACCAACACTCTCTTTGATATACAGTTTGTGATGTTGAAAAGAGGGGTCGTTTATATAAACAAAATCAGCCATTTCAATCAATCACCCCCCCCCCCAAGATCCAACTATGTAAGGAGTTTCAGAACCTACAAATATAAAAGGGAGTCAGGTAGGGGCAGGGTGATGATTGTATTTCACTGCTCAGTGAATAGTAATGCAGCCCACTTAAAGCGAGACTGAACCGATCCCCATTGTGTGTGGACTCTCATTATGTGTGGACTCTCATTATGTGTAATAAAGTCTCATAAATGCACATTTTTGGGCAGAACAGGGAATATTTTAGTAAAAATAGGGCTTGATATAACAAAACTAATATGATTTGAGGAGAAAATTATGTTTTTCTTGCGATATGAATGCATTGAGTAGCACTACACTGCTCTAAACTTTGCATTATGGAAATGACCCAGATTGAGTATTTGGAGGCTGCTGGTTCATTATTATTTTATTTCAACAGGTACAACCTACTTCAGCAAAAAGGCTGTTCTTCTGTAGGTCCGTATTGGCTTTGAGACACTCAATGGCAAGGAAAACCCAAGAAAATCCTGGAACATAAAAAAAGGTGTAATATATTTGTATATAATGTATCATAAAATATTTACGATGTATGATATTTGGATTTTTTTATGAAAGAAATATTTGGAGAATGTATAGATTGTAAAATGAGATGTGCTGTAAATAGTGTAGTGATATAAAATTTTCTTTCACTACCTTTGTTTTTTGTTTGTGTGCAAATACTGCTTTTTAAAAAATGCAAATGTTGAACCAATAAAACATTTCCTACACTCTTTTGCATAGTGTCTATGGTTACCCTTGGAAGCTACAAACTACCATGCATTAACTACTTTTACAGTTGAGGCCAAAAGTTTACATACACCTGGTAAGAAAACATTTTTATCATTTATTTTGATGAATATGGTTAGGTATCATATCTTTTTCGTTTTCAGAGAGTATATTTCAATTCAAGATATTTAGAAACATATATATGGTTGATCTTCGTTCAGTTTGGATAATTCAATGGGTCAAAAGTTTACATACACTAACCAAAATTGGTGATGGTGCTGCTTATTATTTTTCACTTGTTGAAGCTGTCAACGAACTTCTCCTCCTGAGATTATTGTCCATTCCTCCAGTAATATTGCAAAAATTAAGTTCTATTTACAGGTTTCACTGGGCGGATACCATTTTTGGGTCTGCCCATATGGTTTGTACAGGGATCTGGTGACAAACCCTCCTTAATCCTCATTTTCTCTGTTTACCCACTCTAAAAACTCATCTAAATGGATTTCTGGGTTATTGTGGCGATTAAAGACTAGATTCTAATATGGTTCCAACATTAAGGCTGGCATATTGAAACCATATAACCCAAACATTAATTCAAATTGTTTTACAGTAGGTGAAAGAGAGAGAGAAAAGGGGATTACAGAGGAGTTGCACATGTCTAGACCAGATCCCTGTACAAACCATATGGGAAGACCCCCAAAAATGATATTTGCCCAAGGAAAATTGTAAGCTTGCTGGAAGAATTGACAATAATCTCAGGAGAATAAGAAAACTCGTTGACAGCTTCAACAAGTGAAAAAATGAAAAATAAAGCAAAATACAGGCAGAATCATCACCAATTTTGACTAATGTATGCAAACTTTTGACCCATTGAATTTATCCAAACTAAAGGAAGATGAACCATATGTTCATGTTCTAAATATCTTGAATTAAAACATACTCTCTGAAAACAAAGTAAAAACCATACCCTACCATCTTCATCGAAATACATGATGCAAAATGTTCTTATTGTTGTAAATATAAGTTATGTTTTCATATCAGGTGTATGTAAACTTTTGGCCTCAACTCTACATTGTAGGAAGCATTTTGAAGATTGAAGGGAGAGGAACAACCCTTTATGATTTGAAGCATAAACATTCACACAAGTTAGTTTTGGTACAAAATTTATTTGTTGTCATTTATACAAATAATACATATTAACAGACTGAAGACTCAGTCATTCATCCAAATTTAGATGACTTAGGACTCCTGCTTCATTCAAAATTACTAATATAAGTGCTAGTTTTCAATTTTGTACACATATTGGGCACTTGTAGATAGAAACATGACCAAGCTTTTAATGATTATTATTGAATTATTTTGGGAAAACCAGATTTTACATCATAATTTGCCATACTTTATACATATTGCACAGTATTATTTTGTTTTTAATTAAGAATGTGCATTTAATATTATTTAGTTCTTTTTATTTAACAATTTAAGAAGACATATATATAAAGAAAACAGTGCAAGAAGTGGAAGCATATTGTGCTAAAAATGATTATACACAAAATCATGTTGTAGTACATTTTACCAATACACAGTAATTGCAAAAAACTGCACATCATTTATCACTTCAAACAAACTTAATGTGTACAGGGAAAACTGAATTATTAGTGACGAAGAATCAAATATCACAATTAAACTGGAAATTGGTCCTGCCAATTTGATAAAAATCAGTTTGTTTGTTTTTTCAAACCATGCAAAGATTACATCTGATTGAAATTATGATACAAAAGCAGATTTTTACTTTACACAAGAACATTTGGTATAAAAGCAACATGAACACAATAACACTGTTCCAATTCCAATAAAGCTGAAATATTTACGGTAAGTGCACAAATTAGTAAAAAAAAACAAAAAAAACATATCCAGTTAAAGTAATAATGGTTCCTGACTCTTCTTGATAGTAGAAAGTACCTTAAATAATCAATCATATACAATTTGGGCCCTGTGGTCTTATCACCAATATACAGTGCATACCAGAAAAATTAAACCCAATTTTGACAGCCTTGCATTTTAAAAATGTATAATTTACGTCACATTAATTTTTATTTCATGATATAGACTAACTCGGTGATACCAAAATTATACCTTTGCTGTCATGGATGAAAGAGCAACTTGGCTTTTCAAAATCTGTGTCAAAATCTCCTCGTACTATGTATAGGCAAAAGCAACCCATGGCTTGCGAGGTCCAACAAAAATGGACTTGGACAATTTGAAATGCATGGGTTTACTCCTGCCCAAACTTGGTACAAGACCATTTATTGATGTTTTTTTTTTTTTAAATACTGTCACATATTTTATATGAGCTCTCAAAGTTGGGTTTACTTTTTTTCTGGGGCACACTGTATAGGGAGAAAGAATCCCTGATTTTTGGATGCTATTCTTTTTGTGTACATTAGTTTAAGGTCCTGAAAAACATAAAACGTTTGTGTTCATCAGTGTAAACATAAACAAAGGTTTTTACTTTGTCAAAGCAATAATTCTCAAAAATAAAAAAAGACATCTTAAAAATACATTACTTTTCATAGCATCTATACATTTCAAGTATTTTTTGGTCAAACAAAAAAATGCTGCCTTTTCTAGTTCTGTTAACAAACATATATAGTTCTCTCTAGTGATCTATGTACACATAAATATAACTTTTTAAAACACTGTACAATCTCTAAAACATTTACAAAGTATAAAAGAGACAAAGTGAAATGCATATCTAAAAATCAAGATTATATATGGGACAAAACTCTTTGAAAATGATATAACCACACTTTGTGGATATATACACGTATAACTATATATAGATATAAAACTGGCACATCTTTATTAGAATTTGTCTTTATAAAAAGTATCATGGTTCTTACAATAGTAGTAACTTATGGGTACCTTATCAACTGAAAATTGCATTCAAGGAACCTATGTTTAGTCAAAATAACAAATACTGTATTCTTCCCGAAATTTTAATTCCTATTCAAGGGTACATGTACATTTTTTTCCTGAAAACGTTTATTACAGATTGAATAATATTTCATACTGTTATCACATTATATAAATTTTATGAAGCTTACCCAAATTTTCATGATCTATAGACCAATATTTTGTGACGTCTTGACTATTTGAGGAAGTTTATTACTGAAGTACCCATATAGATTGAAGTGAGGATGGACTCATGAAATACCCCCCCCCAATGAAATATATGGCTTATACAGTATTGTTTAAGAACACAAGAGTTCTTCTGAATACCCTACAGCTAGAACAAATTTGACACAATTAAACTCTATATATTCCCAGTGAATAGACCATAGAAAAAAATAGATGGTCATTCATGCATATATCAATTCAACAGGAAAGCTTAAAGATTCAGGGATATGAGTTGTAACATTAAAAAATACATACTGAAGTTGGTCACAATATTGAATATAGTGAAAGAAGCAATAATCGCAACTTTTTCTAATATTAATGTAAAGTTGAGCTTTGCAATTCCTGCCTTTAAATTATGAAATGCGCAGTTGTGCATAATTTTTAACTGATTTTCAATTCTTACACATACAAGGTACATCAAGCAAAATATGATTGAAGTTTTTCATTTTTTTTTCATTTTTTTAATTTGAGCGTAATTCTAAAGTTCATATGAGTTGTTTACTCCTGACAAACATCTACCACACCAGAATGGTCTCATACCCTTACTCAAATAAAGTCTGTGCATTTTGCTGCCAGAACTTTTGACATTACTGACACGAAATTCAAAATATGGTTCTTCTAAATTCTCTGATGTTTAATACGTATAAATATTTCTTCTTTTTCCTTTTGAAAGATTACCCAAATGAAATTGTTTTAAAAAACACTTTTAATAGTAAACACAATCTTACAAAGACTTAAAACTGTAAAATCTTTAAAGACATTATTTTGCTTTCCTTTTATTCTGTAAAATGCCAGAAATTAAAGTAGCTGTCCTGCAATACAGAAAAATTGTACGCAACAGGTGACATTCTATTTCTGCTAAAGACATGTTGACACATTTATTATTTTTTTCATTTGATGTACGGACATGGTACATGATAGTAGACTAGCACCTCATTGGATAAAAGATGATCCATACGACTATTGCAGCAGAAGCAGAAGATGTCTATTACACTTGTGCCCTGTAATATAAAGAGTTACAATCAATTGCAAATTTGGAACAACCATTCTGATTGGTTCATAGTGAGACTTTTATGCAAGAAGTCTATGCAACAAGGATTCTGATTGGCTATGATCGATTTGCAGTTGATCATAACGGTTTATGTTAGGGCATTGGCGATAGACATTTCAATCTGAAGAGGGAATGTGAACGAGGCAAGATGGTGGCTTGGATTGACGAGATTATGGCATCCACTGGTCTTTATCTAACCTGAATGTAAAGAGAAAAAGGAGATTCATGTTTATATAAAATTTTCTCTTTTGTAGGTATGTAGATTTGGTTGCTGATCAATGACTACTGCTAGATATAATCATATCATCCTACACTTGAGAATTAATGTATGTTTCACAAAAATTGATAGTAAAGATATATCATGATAGAGTACAAGGGGCATTCTTATTTCACTAGACAGAAATTATCAAGAGTGGACAATTACCTACACCATATAAATAACATTGAGAATCGTGCACAATCATAATCATAAATTATTGTAACAATGTTTTTTGTTTTTTACATTTGAGTATGCATCAAGAAGAATATACTATTTCACAATTGATGTACATGTATAATTCCAGAAATATACTTCATATATGTACATCTGTATTGTTCTTGACTGCAATACATTTCAGTCTAAACATAAAAACTGATATAACCAACACCGATATTATCAAATCGGTTCAAATTTGTAAAACTTTTATGAAAATTAGTGTTGTCGCCTCATGGCCAAGCAGAGGACGATAGTCTTTCTTTCAGACTCACCTAACTAGATGATACTTCCTTCACCAAACAGTTAGATATCATCATACTAGAGTGCCTTCCTTCTGTGCACCATCATGATCGTCAAGCCAAGACAGCATCTCATCACTAAAGTCATCTGCTAAGGATTCGCCTGCATCACCTTGGTATGAACCATCTTCTATACAGGGGGTGTAGGACCGGGGTAGGTTCCTGTTGGAGTGGAAGTGGAAAGAGATTGAGAGAGATGGGTAATTAGTTCAATACATGATACCTGTGCTGGTACATTGAGCTCAGTGTGTTTGATTATTTACTTGAGATTTGGAGAGCAGACATGGTTTGATGACTTTGTTTTGTTTTGTTTTTGTATAGGGGTATGAAAGCTTTGAATAAATTATATAATTACTGTTTAAACTTCAAACATTGTATCTTTATAATAATATGGTATAACAATATTAGCTTCCACAACATGCAATAAATTGTTCGGTACACATCTGTTCGACGAAAACCAAACCTTATATAAGCAGATGACAGAATACATGTCAAAGCATTTTAATAATAATAAATGAAAAGGTAAATTGGCATCAGTCCTTCGGCAGAGCCAAAAATAGTAGCAACTTGATATTTTGGATGTTTTTTTTAACAGCATGATGGACCAGGAAATATAGCATGGATAGAATGATGTTTTTCAAAACAATAAATAAATAAAAAATCGGAGGAGGAAATACCAAGCATCTATGAAATAGAAATATGAATGCAATGATTATTTTAGCTTTGAGTAGCAATATATTTCCTTAGAATTTTATAAGGGAATGAAATCACAGGTTTATATGAACATCCTGAGTATATATTCCATCTAGCACGGCACAATGTATGCATATATTATATGTTCATATCCACTTCAACCTTGAAACATCCTTGAAAACTCTGCACATCTCTTGCTATATGATTGTTAAAATAATCACTCATCTTCATCCCCATCACAACAAACATACTATAACATATTTTCACTCATCAGGTATTAGTAGCACGCCAACCTATCAAATGATTTCTATTTCTTTTTTAGTGTCCACGTATAAGAAAGTGAAAGCACTTCTACTGCGAATTTAATATGACCAAAGTATTTGCTCAAACTATTACAGTATTGATCTATTTTTAGCAAACCATTTTCAATATATCTGTAAACTGCATGTTCCTCCACGTTGGATTAATTTTTATACTAATACTTTCATTATTCTTGGCAGCATTTATAATTTGAGTCAATCAGTTTATTCAAAGCAAAAAATTACTCTTTTGAATTGAAGTACAGAAGAGTCAAGTCTACATGTATCTCTGGAGCTTGATCAGACTCATATTACATTCCCTTTTACCTCTTTATATATTATCAAAAGACCAGAAAGATACAACTAAAGGGTACTAATACTCATTTCCTCCAGATAGCCTGGATAGTGATTTATATTTGACATATCTTTTGATTACATCCCACACTATAAAATCTGATTATCTTTATCCTTGAAAGTCACTTCCAGTCTGTCAGAATAGTCATATCAATTCCGACGATCTTATGATGGCTACATTCAAGTGTTCCCTATTATATTAATCAAGATTCGCGCTCTAATTGGTTTCAATGATGCAAAAAGCATGACACATAGTTCTCTAGTCATAGGATATATAAGTTATATGCCCTTCAATAAAATATAAACAATTTAATGAGAGCTCCCTGAATAACACAGTACATATATGTACATGAAACAGTATCCTCATCATCCAGAATTGTTCATCTTTCAATATGTATCTGATGGCTAATGTGAATGTTTTGTAATCAGTTACAATATAGCAGTATTTCCTGCAGAAATTTTTGACATATTTGAATTGATTTTTCCTGGGCATCTCATTAAACAGATGAGGAGGCTAGCCTCTGTTTTATTATTAATAATAATAATATATATAGAGAGCACTCCTTTCTATGAATACAAAGCACCAATTCATATTACTCCAGTTTCATCTATATATTAAGCTATAAAGCATAAGAGCATCAAAAGTATCTGTGAAATGATTCAATTAGTGAAATATTTTTGCTAATACGAGAATGACTTCCCGCACCACCACCTTCTGTCGCACAGTGACAGATTACATCAATTTTACTTTTTTTTCCCCCTCGGCATATGAAAGACCAAGCTCTGTTCGTGAACTTGACAATAAAACTTTGTGCGAGTGAGACTGAAGTGAATCTTTCTTTTGTTGACAGGTGCAATTATAATCAAAGTCACCCAGCAAACACGGTCTTGGTCAAGGTTGGTGAAGGGTTTTGATGAGTGCTGACATAGTATTAAAAACTGATTCCTTTAGGGTTGACACCTATAATACCTGCCCTAGGGACCTGGTCAGTTTGTGAGTAAGTCTTTATCAAACCAGGAGAAGTAATCAATTAGATGCTCAGGAAATGGAATTCCCAAATGGACCTACCCATCTTTCCTCCCTCTAATCTGGGCTTTGTCCTAAACTGTTCCGTCAGTCTAGACTAGATGATGTTTCAATCAAGGCGTGTGCCATTGTAGGGTTACTACATCAGGGAAGGGAAGGATGCAGGCTTTCAGCAGGGAAGTGAAAATTTTCCTTTCATTATTCCATCTTCCTCGTCCAAATAAATAAGGAAGACTACGTGCCTATCTTTATGCATTCATATGCCAATGTTGTAAAATAATTTTATCTTTCAGCAAATCTTATTCTATTATCCCCTAATAGAAATAGATTAATATCCCCTACAAGAAACAAATTTTAGTTGCTGCATAAAGGTTAGATCATTTGCAGAAGTCTACTTCAAAACAACATTTACAATCATAACATTAAAGCTATCTTCTACTCCCAAACATTAACAACCTTGCATCTAAAGCTATACATTGGCATACTAAACAAATATGAATTGAAAGCATAATCATCTACCTATGGTAACATATGCTTTTACAGTAACAACAATAACGCAACATCCAAACTTCCAAAAACCAAACAGAACTGAGCTAGCTGCACACAACAACAACAATTGTATCATCACTACACTATAGCACAAAATATATAATAATGGCAAAGCAAAGCAAGAAACAAAACAAAAATGTGAGAAACAAAACCATAATTTGAAATCTGGGAAAGGAGGATCTTACTCTGTAGGGTACTGTGAGGAGTCATCATGCATCCGTAGCGACAGGACGGGACTGCCTTCTAGAGTGGTAGTGAAGGAATTAAGGCTAGAGTCAGTATCCTCAGAAAGACTGACACCCAAATGGAATTGATAGACAGAAGAACAGAGGGGATGGTGATGGTGGTGGAAGGACAAGAGATAGAGTGAACAATGATAGGGTGTACAGTGAAAGTTTCAGAAGTAGAATTTGATGATTTGTTTTAAAGATTTAATTTTAAAGAAAAGGATGAGGCGTTTGCAGTTGTTAAAAATTAATGATTTAGGGATGAAAGGACAAAGCGAAAGAAAGAAACAAGGAGCATGAAGAAGAACAATTTGGAAGGAAAAGTGTGAGAAAGCATGCAAGTGAGTGAACATCATGACATGCATAGCAAACACTGCATGGCACACAAACATTTAACAACTGTGATGAAACATAACAGCAAGCATACATAGTCTACACATTACTAAAACAACAAACTAATGATTTATTCACTAAACACAACTAATAATGAATTTTATTCTAACCTATGCAACAAACATAGTATGTTCTGCAAATGTCTTATATTTGTTTCTCTGATATAAAGAAAAGTTCAGGTTCTTTTAATGCTCTTTCTACGACTTATAATAAAGATAGAAGTATTGAAAATTTGATAAATACACGATCTGCTTTGTAAAATGACAAACTTGTTTGATTAGTTTAAGTTTACACTCTGACAGCTCCAAATGTGCTAATAAAATATATCTATGACATATTCCAAACATTTGATTTTCTAAGTCCCAATAATCTATTTCACCTAATACTTAACTTCACACATAAGTCAGATGTTATTTCATAAACTATAACCCATAATCCTGTCACCAATTAGTTCCACTACCTCTTATAATACTATAAAAAGAAATGCTCACATTTTCGTTTAAATGAAACATGGCCGTTTTTACATCAAAATTGCCATTTTAAACACGTTTAATTTCCTTCCTCGAGCCACCTTATAATACCATATCACATCACTCCCTGTTAAGCTATACATGTAGACATTTGTTAGTAATGTATTTGTTAATATTGTTAATCACTCAGACAGCATGAGCTTTAGTGATTAAAGATGAGGGGCTCAGAATGCCTCATTTAGGTGAAGAGAAGGGACATAGTATAAGATTTTCTGTCCAGTTTCAAGGGGTAAATGACATCTTTATAGAATCATAGTATACACATAAATGCATCAAGGTACATCAATACTGTCTTAAATAAATAAACCCTGGTAACAGTTTTCTCACTTATATGTACCCTAGACAATAAATATCCAAAAACATATGTATTTCTTTTTTTCTGCAAGCATGATATCTTGCGATTTGTTGAAACCATCTTCTCATTCTGTAGAGTGACATTCTTTGTATAAATGATATTGAATATAGGAACCCAAATTGGTTCAGTTATAAGGAAACCAATATTCATAATATTGAGTAAACAATTCCATGTCATGAACGAGTAACATGAACAAGGTCATAGACACCAGGAGAGATTACATGGGGAAGTATGAAATATTTTACCAGTTTACATGCTGTTATATAGTCACAGAACCTTCCATATATCTATTCAAGAAGTCAGAGGGATGAAAACTAAAAAAAAAATAATATTGTCTTAGGAAGAATGAATATTATAGCAATCTAAAACTTTTTCATGTTTAGTTATGTTTGATAACAATGGGGTAAGAGCTTACCTGTTACTTGTTTGAGATGGCCTGGTAGATCTGGAGACTGGCTCACATGTCATAGGTTGTGCTGGTGTGTAATGAGCCTTGCTGATAGCTATGTTAGTCCCATAGGCTTGTTGGACCTTGGGTTGGAGATGGACGGGTGTGGAGGTGGTGTACATTGAGGCTGCCTGAGGTTCACTATAGGTGCTGTTATGTGAGGAGGAGCCTGCTCCATTACTGGAGAAAGAGTTTGATGGGGAGAGGGAAGCCAAGGAGGTGTAGACAGAGAACTCTGATTGTCTACTGCTACCACTGGATGTTTGGTGTAGAGGGGTGCGGGGTTTCTGGTGGTTGGACAGGTTGGAGGAACCCTGGGAGGAATAGCTGCTGGTGGAGCGTTGAGAAGAAAAGGAGTTGTGCCGTCGTCGCGATGCTGATGTCATAGAGACATCGTCTATGCTGCCGGATGGGAGGGGAGGTTTGTGCATGGGTCTGTCTAAGCTAGCATAGCTGGAGTCATTTGAGATCTGAGTGTCTTCAATAATATGGTGGCCACGCCGGTCTAGACTGTAATACATAGACTCTGAAGTATCAAGCGATGGTCTGTGCTCTTGACGTGATTTCCCTAGTCTATCAAGACTGGCATAGTTCCTGTTATAAGCTTGCTGATTATCCCCAGAACCATTGCGCATCCTATTTGTAGAGTTCTTTTGAGCATAATAATTACCTGATTCATCTCTGTATCTAGTATCGGTATAGTCTTGTGACTGTCCAGAATATTTCTGGTACTGGTGAGAACGGTACTTGTGGCCTCGATGCGAGCCATAATTAGCCAATTGTTGTCCCAAGGAAACGAAGCGTACCTTCCCTCCACCATTGCTGCGTCCTTTCACCATCGTGATCGGGGACGAAATAAGAAAAAGGAGGACAAGACAATCGTTTGAGATCCAGAGTGTTCCCAGACAATTATTTGAAAATGTTGGACGGTCCCTCTCTTGCAGGGAAGAGATAAGGTCCAGCTTCGCCCAACCACTCCAGTTGTATTATTAATGATAATGAACCTGCGCAGTGCGGCTACAAAGCCTGACCTCCGCGAAGAGAAGAGGTCGCATAGAACCACCAGCAGCATGTTCGCCCCCATCGAGAACTCCTGTATATGTTTTGAAACGTCTTTGCTCCATGGCCTCTTTGGACATCAATCATCATAGTGACTCAGGATCATTCAGGGATGTAGTAGTACCTACTAGATGGTAGCACCCGTAGCCAGCGGAGGGTTATATGACCACCCCAGGACTAGTGTAGACATGGTAATCATTGGCAAAAAACAGACAATCTAACTTCTCATCATCAATGGGAGACGTGACTGCAGTCCCACCTGCTAAAACCAATGCCAGTAGGACATCCGCCCGTAGAGGCAAACCTCCTATACAAAGACGTATAGATAGAGGGCCCCCACCTCCTATAATAATTCTCCAGCAAAGTTTAGGTCAATGTCACAATCGGACGATATTATGAATTCCAGAGGACACGTTAGGACGTGCGTGTTGATGCGCCAAAGTTACGGGCAGCATGCATCGTCCAGCATTGATTTACAATATGCCTTACAGGGAAATAAATTGCCTGCGTTTGAGCGATGATGATTTAGATACCACCAGCAGGCTACATCTCTTCAGTCAGCCACCTTCCCCAAAGAAACATGCCTCGTTAGGAACCTAGCTATGAAGTCAAACAGTTTACCGGCAGTGATTAGGAG
>CALNVZ010002100.1:25158956-25170122 GCA_940671915.1 Paracentrotus lividus | reverse complement strand
TTTCTTGGCTGCCTCTCCTTCAATAGCTAACAGCTCTCTTGAGGCTGTGGAAAATGGACAATGAATAAATGAATATTAAAGGAAAACCCAAGAAAATCCTGAGCACCAAAAGACATGACATTCGATGAGGATATTCAGACTTACATTTATTGTAGCTACATATTCAGATTACTGAATTGTTCCACTCAAAATTTTTATTCTATTCACAACAATGAGATTTCTTTTCTTTCTTCTCCTGAAGGATATTTGAAACAAATAAATAGGAAAGATTTACATGATCTCCATTGCACACTTTACACGGAAAGATAAAAGGGATATTTTCATCAATCTCTGCCTCATCTTTCAATAACTTCTTTCCAGACATAAACATAATTAGATACTCTTTTACTTCTCCGCTACGGGTAGGTCAAACAACAGCCATATCATGTCACTCCCACACATGTGTAACCACATCGTACTAAGATCCGAAAATAGATTGAATGGCAAGGAGTCAATTGACAACTATTAAATTTATATCAACCTCTGTACTGCGTCAGCTGGATGCATCTTTGCTATGTGTAAAGTACCTTTCAATTTATGATTCTCCTTTCAATGGATCATAGGAAAATCATGCACTCCAGTATGTGCCTTGTTTTTGAAAAGGTCAAATGACAAATCATTCCCCACGCATTAGGTATTAAATAGTTAGCGTACCAACTGAATGCTTATTGGAATGTTAAGCATCAACTGTAACAATTTTTCCTGAATGTTCAAAATTAATCTTTTAAAAAATGTGTGACATCATACAGCATGTGATTCTCAACTACTTTTAAATGACACATCAATGAAATCGATAATACACATTGATTTAGGTATTAATCAACATTATAGCTTATTAAGTGCCTGACCTGTGCTTGTACTTTTGTCTCTAGTCTTGGATTTACCGGTCTTGACAACAGCTGTTTATATGAAATTGCAGACATTCCTGGATCTTTTACAATCAATGACATACTTGTCCTCACACGGTACTGATTACACAATGTGAAAGTAATACGCAGACTGTTTATTTTATACAACTGTCACTAGAGGAGAATCCTATAATAAATAGACCCTGTTTCAAGTAGTTATACGACCAGCTTTAAATCAAAGCTTACATGTATATTACTTTCTGACTAGCTATATGTATGTTTTCTTTGGGATGGTGATTTGATGATTTCCTGATTGCCCGATTGATAAAAAAAAAAGAAATTAACAACCAGGGCTATACTTCACAAAACCATCACAGTACAAGTTCACTAACATTTGAGGTGAGTTAACAGGCATTTCAAGGTGATGCCAGAAAACTCTTTACTTATGACGATGGCATGAAATGAAGCCCAGGTGGCCTTGGAGATTAACTTCTCTGGGGGATTCTGTAACTAAGGATTAATCAAAGGACACTAGCTAGTGGATGGTCATGGTCCTGAACCAGGAACCTCCCAGTGACAAGACATCTACTCAATCACTGAGTCACCAAACCTCATCTTGGTGCTCATTAAGCAATTAAATGACTAAATTTCCAGCTTACTATTTTCCTTCTCTTTCTCTTTGACTGCGGCATTAATCTCTGAAGATTCGTCGTCCATCTTGCCAGGTGTCTGATGCTGCTGGCCTGGATCGCTGCTCACCTCAGAGGCCTGAGAAGACGTCAGAGAGTTTGTACTCTTGGTGAGGTCGTTGGCGATCTGGGTGAAGCTACGCTGCATGGAGGCATAGCGATCCTACAAATAAACACAAAAAGGGACCCTCTAATTTAAATTTCTACTAATCAAGCCTCATGTGTCTAATATGGCAGCTTTCCAATGTATACTTTGTTGAAATAGTACATATGTCACATACATGTAATTACAACAAATTTTTATAAAGAAAGAGATTAATATGTAGCAGGCTGTGAGGAGAATAACCATTGCTAAGCATTACACAAAAGCTTTAAGGAACATACATTAGTACTGAAGAAAAAAATCAAACAGCACTGCTGAATCTGGAAATCTATCATTTGAAAATATGCTTCTCTTACTCAAACTCACCTAATGCATTGTTGTCACTGCCATCTTAGAGGATGAGGCCATTGTCTTACATGTATCTGTGATCTTCATATGCATAAGGTGTATACTTATGAAATGATAGAATTTTGATTGATAAGAATAGTTTTACCTTGTTGTGCTTGCGATCCAGGTAGAACTGATGCTGATTGACTGCCATTGTCCACATAGAACGGATCAGGGTTGGATGTCCGTACCAAGCGTGGACGGTAGCGTTACTTACACCGAACGTCCGTTTACTCACTGATACTCTGAAATAATACAATAAAATTTACACTTATAAAACACTTCAACATATTAAATCTGAAGTAGACATCTCTCTCATATTTAGCATTGTCATAATTGGTGCTCTTTGATTTACACTTAACAACCACAAATACAAAGTCTGATCATGCACATTTGGAGGAAGTTTGAAAATATACACAATGTTTTATTGGTTGCCAAATGGATATTACTGTAAGGAGAAAACAAAATTTTAACGTAACATATATCAAACAGATGCATGGACCACTTAACTGATTCACTGATCATGCCACTCTTCTTTGGTTCACAATGGGACAAATAATATCAATGCAATTGCCTTGTACGTATACCTACGTATTATTGAATATCTTGTTAGGTGCCACACAGGTCTACAATTACAAACAAGACAGTTTAGTTTTTATATATCCTAATACTTTTTTGTTTGTTGTATATCCTGAAGTCATTGCTATAAGTGTCGCTTATAAGCTCGATGCAACAGATAAGACTAAAAAACATAAAACTGTTTTTTCTTGTTTTGTTTTTTTTTTTTTTTTTTTTTTTTTTTTTAGGTCTTCCACTTTGGATATTAGTCTATAAACTTCAACCAATAGTTAGTCAGAGAGGTGCTTTTACATTTCAAACGCTATGATGTATTCATCGTTCAGTGGCAGTATTGAGACCTGTAGTCGTAGCACACAAAACTACGTGTTGTGGAGTCAGATATTGACATCTGACAGATCGTCAAAATCATTCTTCCTGTGTTTCTCCTAAGCATGCCTCCGAAAAGGTTGAAGCTGCTCAGTTGAGTGTGCACACTCTAGATTTTACACCACACAGGGGTTGATGTTTGGGTTTGTGAGGTATGGTGGTGGGTTTAGTGTTCGTGTTATCGATTTCACAGGACACACAGTCAAGGCCTATACAGTTTAAATGTATGTGGAGATAAAGCAATGGCGTCAAGCTCAAAAAAAAAACAGAACAAGTACCACATTTACTGACTATAACATGACAAAAGCAAATGCAAGTTTTCATTACATATAGTACAAGTTAACATCATAGCACTTCATATGTAATACATTCACGATTTATATACACGAACATCTTAATAGTTGGAACTGAGGAAAAACATTTGTACATTAGACTTCAGATATACTGATTCTTAGTATTGAATATACATTAATCAACATATATACTACTACATAAGATGCAAATAACTTTTAATATTTTAAACGAAATTATCCATTCATGCTTCTGTCAAAACAGGGAATGGCAAAACTATATAAGTTAATTGTCGATAGAAAATCCATGCCAAAAAAAGAGAGTTCAATTAGATGATCAGCATGTGCTATCAACCATCCAATACCTTCTGAAATCTCGCGCTAAGTAATACAAGCCATGTTCAAATATTGATCCTTTCTCTGGTCATCTCCATAAAAACATGTCAGAAGTGGCTTTGGTTGCTTAATATAAATATACAAAAGTATGGAGTTCCATTCATAAATCTCCCAATTTGAATCATAACAGTTGTTTGTTCTAGATACAGATATGACACGCTATCACAACAGAGCATGCACAAACATTGTGTGATAGCAGACCTTAATTCCCAGTGGAGAGTGACAGCTAGCAAGCCCAATATCACATCATATGTTCAGATATATATTCATTCCAATAACAATCCTCCATCAGTTTATAGACAGCCACCAAAGACAGAGAGGCCCATCTGATTATCACTATATAACCAACTCTTTCTTTCATTATTCCACCAAAATTTGGCGTGGATATCTATAGCTACTGCTATTTGTGAATGAGGCAACCAGCATCAATGTCAGAGATGGTGCTCAGCCTAGTATACTAGATGAAGGCACTCAACCTCATTCAATGACTGACTGAGATCCTGCCCCTTGCGTTAAGTTTTATGAGTCCACGTGCATGCTAGAGCAGTCTGAATTCATCTTGTGCGGCAGGCAATGCTTGCAGAACTAGAACAGCATATCTCCTACTCAGAATCCCATGAAAATTAGGATATGACGTTAACCCCGAAAGAGGCGGGGCCTTCAATCATTAAGGGTCCCGGGAGCCAGCGGGGCCTAGTTACTTATAGGACCTCTCGATGCGTAGGAATTAGCAAAAAGCTTACTTTGCCCGAGTGATCCTGACAAAATATTGTTTGTGCCCAGCATCATGAAATATTAGGAATATAACATATGAGTATGTAGGTTATTAAAACATATTGATGGACTAATTCTCCAAACACCTAAATGTGATAATTAAACTAAATTTCACAGTCAAATATCAGATAGCAAAAAAACCTGTGTAATATTCTCTTAAACACCGATCTTGTTTGTGTCTAGTAACCGCATGTGTGCTATTGGTGTCGACTAAACGCTTTTTGAAGGGTTTGCTCTAGAGATTTAATGGTTAAAATATGTGTCTCATCGGTGTTCCAGTTTTCAGATCATGAGACTCATTAAGAAATATGTATTCTTGAACCTCTACCTCAGTTACATCTGACATTTAGTTTTCAACAGTGGTAAAATATTAAAGATCGATTTTTTGGTAGTCTATGTTCTGCACTGTTTGTAGCTAATGCAGCTGTAATTCCTCCCATGAATCATGGGCTGCAGAATCTGTCATGTGAGAGCCTCTGACAGCAGATGCGATTTCTGGGAATTCTAAAACTTTGAAGGGCCTAGTTTTTTACTTAAAAGATGCAGTGTATGCTGTCTGATAAAATAAATTATCTTAGCATATCTTTTTGTGAAATGGTGGATGAATTTTTTTTTTATTAAACTAGACCACAGAAAAATTGATTCCATTGTACAGAATGTCTAATTTAGATTCTACATCATTTTGTTCAGATTCTCTAGACTGGATTAGAAATTTTTTTTGAGAGGCGAAGTTCAGTTTTTACCGATGTCATTAGTGTTTTGTTATATTTTTTTTAACATCGAGCAGTCACCGTCATGATGTCTTCTTAATGTCAATTTTCCATTTCAAAGAAAATGATTGCTCAAGTCTGTTTTAATTTAATGCGATTTCTTGATCAGTCGATTTAAGTAACCGGCCTAATTACAAAATTGTGTATGAATTATGTATGGAAAATAAAGATGAAATAAAGAAAAGTAGCTCCCAGTCCCGAACCCATTTTTTCCCCTCACCACTCAACCGCCTCCCTCCTCGCTAATAAGAAGGGGAAACTTTGTTGTTTTGTTTATTATCATATTTTTTTCGGGCAACCAGATTATTGATTCGGGCTCCCAAATTTGGATAATTTGGATATTTGGTTGCCCGGTAGGGCAACCAAAAAAAAATGTTAGTGTTGAGCGTTGGATATGATATGAACAATTGGATGTTATAATAATGCACAGCATGACTGATAAGAGATGATTCTGAGATTCAAATGAATTTGAGTCATTATCATCATTTACATGGTGATGGCAGTCTTGTTCTTACATTACTTTGCACTAACAGTAATACTTGATGGAAGTTCTGCTGAGAAGAACATTTTACATATATAATGCATGAGACAATGAGCTTGATATAAAATATCTCCAACACGCATTATATTTCACAGGCTTACAATGCTAGGTATAAACTAAATGTGATGGGCCCTTAAGGAGTAAGGCTCGATCAATAACTGATGCATCATCATGAATGTTAGATTCAAGCTCTAAGGGCCAGATATCATGATTCAAGAAAACACATGTCAGGACATGCATGTATGTGTAGTACACCCCCAGTCGGAGGCTCAATCAGACTACTACAGCTGCTAACTGGGATCAAACATAAATAGTCTTTCAAGCAGACAGGGTAAGGTTGATCATGGTGTGACGTACAGCACGAATCATCAAGACAAACCTTGCAACACTGAGGAAACAATTGCAGTTCTTGAGCTGCTTCAATACATATAAGGTTACAGTGCTTCATGTACCTTGAGAGAACATGGTGTGCAGATTTATATATGAACAACTACTTTAGTAATGCCTGGCGGAGCAACTGTAATGGCAGTGCTTTTCATACTACAAACTCATATGTTGTATCCTACAGTGGAAACGAAGTGCTTGGGACCATAGAAGTTACCTTGTCGTATCAGGGGGGAAAAACAAAATAATACAAAGAGCTGGAAACAGCAAAATTACCTTGTTATATCAGGAACCTTGTTATATCAGTTCTAATATAACAAGTTTCCACTGTATTTATTTTTCTTTTTCGAAGTAGGATGTCAATTTTGTGACCTCAGGATTGAGATGACATAGGACATTTCATTCCTACTGTAGATCTCTAATCGCTATTCACTGACATGCCTCATAGGATCACTGATGTAACCGAAGACTGATCACATTTCTTAACCTATCACAGAAGACAAGAATTTGTTTATTCATAAGATACTATTTTTGAAGCTGCATATATTTATATGTATATCTCATGCAATATATCACATTTAGACTATCCACTATACAGGTGTACTATGGTAATAATTTAGCAGCTATACTTGGATAAAGTACCGTATAATCATATCCAAGTTCTTGTTGCTAAGCATAAGCAAACCTCAGGAGAAATAGTTAGATTTTACAAGATTTCCTTAGTGACGTCTTATACTTGTGCTCCAATGAGAACATGGCCACTATTTACGCACATATATAATGCCCATTAAATCCTCTTTAAGAATTAGATAAAATCTAAAAGAAAAATCTGAGAGGACATTGTTCATAG
Source organism: Paracentrotus lividus (assembly GCA_940671915.1). Taxonomy (NCBI): domain Eukaryota; kingdom Metazoa; phylum Echinodermata; class Echinoidea; order Camarodonta; family Echinidae; genus Paracentrotus; species Paracentrotus lividus. The sequence continues at coordinate 25,163,106 of CALNVZ010002100.1, read as the reverse complement.
TAGGCGCGGAAGCCCTACAAACTCCACTACAGGATTGCAGGAAGCAAGTAAATTAGAATGTATTATTGAACTACTTTGATGCAATAATCAAGTCATTCATATATTCATCCTTCTCAAGTGTAATTTATATTTGGTAAGAGAGACTATATGTTTCCTTGACAACAAATAGTGTGTATTTATGGATTAAGCAGTAAAAACAAACTGTAACCGATAAAAACTATCATCCAATTTCCCTTGTAGGATCCAGTATCAATGTCATCTATGTGGATGAATTGAGTTACCAGCAACAGAATGACAAAGCAGGGACATTTCTATTAAACATAGGATGTAGAAAATCTGTTTTTGTTGCTTTTCTTTGAAAAGTCAATGAGACAGAGTATCAATTCCATCAAGGATTAAGATAAAAACATGATCAAGAATGATATAATTTGAAATGTAAAATAGTCTAGCAATGCTTTTTGTTCAAATGAAATATGAGAGAAAAAAATATCAGTTTCAAAGTCAATGCCATTATACATGTACTACAAAAATCAGGGACTTTTTAAAATAATTTCTTCTACAATTCTTTCATGTTCACAAGTTTGTTTGTTAGTTTTTTTTTTTTTTTTTTTTTTTTTTAAACTCTTTGTTAATAAAAGACCTGATTCTATTCTGACAGGGTGAAAAGGCATAAGATTCCATATTGAAAAAAAAAGAAGAAAAAAAGTAATATCAAACTCATTAACCATCACCGCAGGAATGCAAACAAGACACATGATGCAAATCATCCCAGTCTTCTTAGACCAATACAAGTACAGGTGATCTTTCTGCAACATCAAAGATTCCCAAATGAGAAGAGAAAGCAAATCAGAGGCTGATTTCCTTGATTTCCATTTCATCAAGAAACCTATGCCATCAGACAGCTTGCTACTGACAGAATCCATTAACCTCAATATTGCGACCGATGTAACACCTTAGCTGAGCCTTCACAAGAGAATGATTTGCAGAAAAGCAGCAGAGGCTGGATAGATGGATGGTCAATCTGTATTCTGACATGCTTTCCTGGCAATGACATGGCAACATGTCACAGAGTAGATTGCTCAGGCCCGAGTCTTAAGATTTTTCGTTAATTCCAAGGAAGAGGGAATAGTGTTGAGAGGCACTCAATCTGGGGTGCTTCCATGCCGTATTAACTCCAATCAAAATGTATGTCACAACATTTGTACCCTAAATTTAGATCTATCCGATATCGTTGTAGCCAACAAGAAAAGGTCATGATAAAGATTTCTTAAGGGGAAAAATGTGCACATACTTTTACTTTTGATTCAAATAGAAAAGATGAATGCAAAGTTTTGTCTAATATATTCACAGTATAAACAGTTTGATTAAAACTGAATTGCTCTTCAAAGCAGAAAGAATTGCCTACCGGTACTCCTATAATAAGGTTTGTCTGGATACAGCTTTCTTAATTTAGCCCAACAATCACAAAAAAAGTTTTGAGCTTTCAAAGTTTTTTCTATCACACATACATTGCGTCAGATTTGTTATATCCTTTTGCTATCCTTGGTTGGCTTTCATGATGTCATTGTACTTGTGGTTGGAAGATTTGAACATTTATGGAGGGTGGAAAAGGATTGTCTTTCCGTCTTCAGTGCATTTCCTTTTAGAGTCTTTACTCTCAAAGTACTTTAACTGTCTGGTTGACTTCCAGTGGACACATTTTTATCTTTTTTTTTTTTTTTGTGGGGGGGGGGGTAATCTTCTCAAAACCTGATATATTCAAACTGCAGATGAGGCAAAGCAATACTTTGACAACACCTATTCCTCTGTGAATAAAATATTACTTGAATAACCCTTGGACATGCACGGACATTTCTCAAAAGTCTTTTACACTGTATATTTTACTATATTAAAAAGGGTGAATAGATACTCATTAGTGATTGGTCTAAATTCAAACAGTGTAAACAGTGCTGCTATCAAAAGCTACAATGCCCTTATAGGAGGGGAGGATCATTCCTACTGCCATGATTATTTTTTATATAATGATTTCTGTATCAGATCTGCAAAGGAAGTAGAGACATGTTGTAAAACGCTTAGAGCATGACAGGATCGTACATGTATGAGGAAACTATTACAAGGATTGTCACATACATGTATAAAGCTCAGTGAAAATACTTTATTTACCTTCTTGGGTCAGTAACCTCTATTGAGAACTTCCTGTCTCTGTAGTAGATGTTCTGCAGCTGCCTCCACTGATAGATCTATAGAAAGAAAGTTTAAATGAGAAATATAGAACAAAATAAGAATGAGAGAGATAGAGAGATAGAGAAAAAGAATTGAATGAAAGAGAGGGAGATATTGAGAGACAAACAGACAGAAAGAAGAGAGAGGGGGAGGAGAGAGAGGGGGAGAAGAATGAGGGACAGAGAGATAGATAATTCATAGACAATAGATTAATAAAGTTATACATTAAGTGTTTAAATAAGAAAAAAAATGGCATACTAAAAGTTGGATAGTGAGTATGATTATCAACTTCATGATATGCTACGGAATAGTGAATTATAATTTTTTTTTCTTGGAAAACCAAACTTCATATATCCATTGCAAGAACAGGAATAACACATTTACGTTCTAAGTTTCAGTATCGAAAGGGATATGATAATAATGATATCATATTTCAATTTCTATATATTTAGGTATGGCTTGGAAAATATTACCAGGGAACTACAAGACATACCCATTTGTTAAACAACAACCAAATGATGTAGTAGACAAGTAAATGTACATAGGAGACTAGATGTATCTCTGGCAAAGTTGTCGGAAAGAGTTCAAAATATTCCCACATCCAATTAATATTTCCATCTTCAATCTAACCTCTGGTCATTGAGCTGTAACTTTTCCTGACTTCATCCCCTTTAATACTGCAATAATATTTTGTTTCCTTTGCCTGGATCATGAGTGGAAAGAGATATTTCCTATCCCCGCAAGGAAGAGCAAGGAAGAGCCGGAATCGTGAAGGATATGCAGGGACAAGCTGGGCTGGGCAGGAGCCTTCCTCAACAGCTTGACTCCACACCTAACTTTATAGTCACAAACATCATACACCCACTCAATCAAACAGATCATTGATCACTGGGATGTGTCCTCGCATGCCAAACAGTTGGATTCATGTTGGATTCATGTCAGATTCATTTCTGTGTTCAGTAATACCTTTACAGTGAACTTAAATCAGTGAAACAAATCTACAAGATGCTTCTTGAATCTTTAGATTATGCGTTGCAAAGTAATTTTTGGTCCCTGTAACATAAAAAGAGTTGCCATTAACTGAAAATTTGAAACAATCACTCTGATTGGTTCATAGTGAGACTTTGATGAAAGAATTCTATAAAACAACGATCCTGATTGGTTACTATCAATTTGCAATTGATCGTAACTTTTTTATGTTTCAGGGCCCAGATCAGCTTTCCAATAGATGACAGGGGGTTACAATATAAGCCTTTTTCCTACTGCAAAATAATATGATTGCATACCCCCCCTAATTTACCACTTAACATGTACATGTATATGCCTTTACAATCCATCATTTACTCAATTTTCAATCTACTCTTAATTTCAAAAAAAAATTCTTCTAAAATGTTGAACCTACCTTCCTGGGTGTTACTCTGTCGACCCGATCGTACTGACAGACTCCCTTGAAACTGAGTCCTAGCCACCATGGAATCCCTGCTTTATCTTTGACGTCGTAGTAATGAACTCCGTAGGTCGGACAGACCTTCAACCAATTGCATGTAACTGTGGATCAAAAGAGTAATAGGAAATTATGAAAGTTAATATGAGGAAGACCACACAAAATGCCTGCTTGATTAAGTTTAATGGGATAAATTGAATAAATTCTACAGAATATCAATATACATATCATCAAAGGGCACAGAATCATTACATTAAAAAAAAAAAAAATCCACACTTATTTTCCCCCCTTAAACTCCCCAAATTAATCCCCCCCTAACATAACACAAAAAAGTACCATTACTATATGTTGAAACTTCCTGCTTCTTTTGTAAATTTAATTTGATATGGAGTGGAAATTCAATGCCTAAAGTTTGTAAAACTTGAGCCTGTGTGCATAATGGTATTATGCAAATTAAGGATGGAATAAAATTAGCACAAAATT
>CALNVZ010002100.1:25137657-25148892 GCA_940671915.1 Paracentrotus lividus | reverse complement strand
AAAATCAGGTATATTTATCAAATGCACTAATTTGAAATTTGTTATGTAGTTCTTTTGACAAAGGACTGTATTATTATTCCACAAAAATACAATTTACATAATTCTTGTGAGGGGGGTTTTAATGCAGTAAAAATTGTCAAAATTTGTTGTTTGACAAGCGATCATTCTCCTTTTCCGCCGTTCTACTCGGTACAGTACCCACGGGTGATAGACATCCTTGGTAATTTGTAAATTTATGCAAATTAAAGCTTGAATAACATGCCTCTATTGTCAGTACCACTTTGTCATCACCCCCAAACAAAGAGATACCAAGCCATCAACCTCTCAATGCCACTTAAAAATATCACCCTGTGCATTATTCATAAATAAAAGCTTGTCAGACACATGTAGCTTGAAGCAGAAAAGATAATCAGTGAATCTGTAACAGCATGAAATCAATACCAAGACCTTGTTATTTCTCCCCAATTTGCAAGTAGGCTAACCCATAGGCTAGCATTTGGAGTAATCTGTGTTATCATCATTATTCAAAGTTTATTCTTATTCTAGGTATTTCTAACAAAATATTGAAAAGTTGTAATTCTGGGTACTCTCAAATTGCAGTCATCAGAAACAAAGAGAGCTGAATATATATATGTAACAATTATTTGCAAACATTCTTCTTCTTCTTTTTTTTTTCTTCCAGAAATAGGCAATTTACGAGCAGGATCATAATCAGAATGTCACAATTTTAAAATAAATCCCTTGAGTATGTTTGATTTCCACTAATGGATTCTTAAAACTCTAGAAGATATAACTTTCAAATATTCAAGGTGTCATCAGGAATAGTAAATTACAAGGATATTATAAAAATGAAGTGAACAAAATTCATGATCAATGTACAGTGTACCATAAAATATGGGAGGTTTTTTGAAATATTGCTTGTCAGGAAATTGGAAAATATTGTATTATATTTACACAATACATTTCACCTAAATTATGTTTCAATTTAGATCTTTATAATGGGTATCATAACAGAAAAGTTAAGTACCATGTGTATTTCCCCTACTACTGACAGTTCTGACTTATTCCCAGATACACATAGCATCTTTATGCACAGCATCGGTAATTAAGCCTAGAATATGTTGTTAATCATGTGCTTCCACACTATGTGGTGCATTCATTCTTGTTTGCAAAATATCATTATTCATCAATACTAGAGAATAATGCTTTAATTAGGCACCAAAGATTTCTGCGGCCCATTTCCCTCAACTGGCATTTCCTTCACACAAAAGCTAATTGCATGTCTGTGAGTATTTCAAGAGATCATTTCAGCTATGGAATGATCTGAATATCATACAAAGAGAGGGAATAATAATAAACTTATTATAAAAGGCATGAGATGGCTGTACTCTCAAAAAATCATTTGATTTACAGGGTAAAGGAGATCTGATGTAAGTAACGGCACTGTTTCACTTTATGTATCCCTCTAAAATGAATGAGGATTTGGATAGAACAGATTATATATTCAGAGTTTGAAGATCTTGGGGGGAAAGGGTTTCCTATGGTGTCCCCTGAAGTACGCTTCGCGAGAGAGAGACATATTATACGGTCAGACGCTACATTTTGTAACAATTGTGCAGCAATTCTAAAATAGTAGAACCACCGCGGTCGTGAAACTTACGGTGAAACCTGCGAATCACTTCTCACCAGAGCAATCTGCGCAGAAAACCTCACATGTTTGATATTGTCGATCTTACTTCCACGCCCCGAAAGTACGCTATACCAGCAAAGCAATCAAGCATGTTTGCAAACTTGGCCGTTGAAATGTTGGTTCAACAATATTTTGGTGGGCGCATCTACGCCGTAAGTTTAAGGTGGTCATAAGCGAGATTTGACGAGGCCCAGAAAGTCGCTGCATTAATAACACCTAGAAGATCTTATCGTTTTTTTTGCCGTAGACTTAGCTGCGAGCATCAGACCGTACTATTTCGTACAAATTACAGTGTCGCGTGAAGCTATAATTAAGCACAAAAGTGAATCTAGTTCGCGAATAATGAATCCATGCTTTCAAACTATTGAACTTTGTCGGCAAACCTTCTGCAGTCCATCACAGCTAAAATATAAGAACCTTGCCAAAGACTTTGGCATAAATTATTATAATTTACATTACTGAAAACTTTTCAAACCTTAAATCGTTATGGAATGAAAAAAAAAAAAAAGAGATAATAGGGCCTATTAAGAATGGTAAGGAAGGTATGGTAGATGGAACGAATACAAGAAGAAAGAAATGAAGAAGAGGATAAAAAAGATAAAAAAGGAAAATTGATTAGAAAACGTAGGGGGCCCCATTTGTGTCTTGAAATTCCTTTTCTTCTCATCCTCAGTCGTCATATTTTTTTATACAACAATATATTATTAAGGCATTTTTTTCAAACACTATATGGAAAAATCAAATTTAGAACCATCCTCTCGAAAGAGTCAAGACTATAAATCTTTTATATTATGCTTGTGAGCAATTAGTTTACGGATAAAAAACATTGCTATAATATATAAGCCAGTAAAGTTCTCCTCAAAGAAGTGGTTTCAGAGCGATCTGCAAACCTGTATTACAATATTGAAGTTTACAACTATGCTCTACTTGATTAATGCCCCTACCGATATAATATTGGGTATGCTACGTGTATGCCTGCATTGAAAAATCTCGATGGGTGTTGCATAGGCTTAGGGTTCCAGGAACGGGGGGGGGGGGTTGAGGAGTGGAGCCCCGCTTAAAAACGAATCCAACAGGCTCAGGCAGGGAGGCATAATTTTGAGCCCCACAAATAGTCCAGTCAGAACCCCTATGTTTATATACTATTTAAAATGTTTAAACAGAAAGAAGAGCGATCCAGCAAGTGGCATGGGTGACCCCTATGCCCCATATTTGGGTAACTACTGCCGCTCAGGAATTAAAAAAGGGACAAGTCTCCTCTGTTGCAAGAATATAACCGAAATAATCAGAAAACAAATCTCTGGACATGAGAAATAATGAACACATATAAAAGACTTCAAACGTTGAAAATAAATAAGCAAATTTTGACTATGTTTGCAATACAGTGAGTAGTGCGTGTAATTAATAGACTCGGACGAGCAGGATGAGAAAATAAAGTTTCAAGAAACCAAAACTTGGGGAGTCCCACCTATACGTTTGTAATCAATTTACCCTCCCCTTATTCCAAGACAATTTTGGCGTCTGTTTTTGCGCCTTAAAGTTTAAGATCAATTTGGCGGTCCTCTTTAGTTTTGGACCTCTTTTATGATTAAATTTCCTTTGGTGCTTTATCAATACCTTATAGTTTGTCTATCATTTCTTCTTTAAAGTTTTTTTTAATCCTCTTCTTTCATTAACTTTTTTCCATCTACCATACTCTCCTACCATTTATAATAGGCTAAATATTTCTTTCTTTTTCCATTCCCCAAATAAGTTTAAAGGTTTTGAAAAATTTTCAGTGAATGAAATATAATATGCAAAGTCTTTGGCAGGAGATTCGTATAGTTTATGGTAATGACTGCAGTTATTTTGCGCGATGATGTTCTAAAGTAATTTAAACATGGAGTTGAGAGTTTGGACTAGAGTCACCTGTACACTGACTCATGCAGCTGTAATTCGTTACAATGTCAAATTGGGTCTGTGCTTGGCGGACTAAGGTTCCTGCAGTAAAAACCAAAATGTTTCTGTTTATACCATTTCGCGTCTTTCGGGCCGTGCAGCGCGATTACATGAAAGTGTGTGGCATACATGCGCTCCACTTTCCCTTACAAAAGATTCCACGGCAAAGTTTGCAAACATGCTTGTGTTTGCATAGCGTCCTTTCGGGGCGTGAAGCGCGAGGGGCCTCAATATATTTGAAGTCTTCAGCGGAGATGCTCTGGTGGAAGAGTTTATTCAAAGTTCACGGCAGGTTCGCCAATATTCCTGATATGCACAGCGCGGTGTTCTATATTTTAGAACATTGCTACACAATTGTTACAAAATGTGCGGCGTTGACCGTATATATGTCTCTTCTCGCGCAGCGTCCTTCAGGGCCACCATAGTTTCCCCTACATTCAAGAAAAACGGGTGTAGACTATGGAGATATAAAATCCAAATGTATTTATCTTCCTCTGCTCAGGTAGTGAAATTGAATCTCTTTTTTCTTTTCTTTTGGAGGGGGGGGGGGTAATACAAATTGTTAAGATTTTAATCACTTTAAACATTTGAAGAAGAAGGCCAATTCGCCGATAAAATATTGATATTTGTGATAAACTATCTTTTTATACCTTTATAATTCATGGAATAATTGAAATGATGTCACATACTGCAGCCTACATGTACATGTACCTTTAACCCGTTGTATACTGAGAACTTTTTACAAAGCCGAATGAATCGTAATTGTCAAGCATGCTTGCAAGAAATTCTTTTAATTTAAAGGTGAAACAAAGACATCTTTAAATAGATCAATGTCAGATTATCCAAATTATATAAGATCTTTATATGTTTATGCAATCATGAGTGAAATAAACGGTCAACAAGAGGGATGTTCTATGTTTCTTCAGCCCGCATATATGCGGGCTTAGTATACAACGGGTTAACATTATTTACAAACAAATTTGTTTGTTGGTATGGGTGTGCCAAATTCTTTGAATGCCTTTCCATCAGAAGGTAATCAACGCTGTTAATTTCACGCAAGAGCCATTATGGCAGGAGCATATCAATAAATCAGCAGTACCGCTAAGATAATTATACCATGGAATTCTACACCTCTCCTTTTAAACACAGACTATGAATGCACATTGCTGCAATGTACACATGTATGTACATTTCTATATTTGGCTTACATATCCATAATGATACAACACCTTTTTTGTTTTTAAAGGAAAAAGATAATAACAATCTCATACTTGTTATGTTTGACTCAAAACTGAAACTGTGAAGTACATGTAGGCACTATTCATGTATGGTAGCAACTACATAGCCTACATTCTCATAATTTAGTCAAAAACAAACTTAAAACAAGTTCTAATAGATTTCCTTTATAGCTTGTGACAACTAGTGATGTGGTATTTTTAGACCAATTATATTCATAACTATCAATTCAGTTAATTTCCAAAATGTAAGATTTTCCACCCAGTTTTCACAACTATAAAAAAAATAAAAAAAAGAAGAGCAGTTTTGTCAGAATTTCACGTAGAGTGAACAATTTTCCAAAGCTAGATCATCTCCTGAAAGTTTCTAATTTTCCTGTAAGAATAAAATGTTACAAAGCTCATTGGGAGAGAAAAAAAGAAGATATATTTCTTTCCATCTCATTCAAGCACTTGATACTGATGCCTTCACTAATTACTTCATAAAGCTGTCACCCTATTTGGCATTACATTTTTGACTCACTATTTTGTGCTTGTGGGTGGGTAGACGGGAGGAAATGAATGAAACAAGATATGCCTGCTATTCCTTCCTGATCATACTTCTATCACAGGCAATTGGACTGATCATCATATTATCATTAGTCTTCAAGGCTAAAACTTCATTTAAATGCAATATTAATATCCAGTAAACATGACACCCCCCATCTGTCATTTCATTCACTTAGCAGACCAGATGAGAAGTGAAAACAATTTAGAAAACAAATTTTGACAGTAACTGCTATTTTGATAGAAAATTCTATTGGGATGAGTCAATTTGTTTTTTCTGTTTTTTTTTATTTTTTAATTCAATTATACCACTGCTGCAGAATTACACAATTTTCCTCAAGTACACAGACATACATGTAATTAAAATACAGTTTTATGAAAAAAAAAAATCAATTTTAAATTTAATCTTCATCTATAATAAGTAATGCGATTGCAAAGCACAATAAGGACAAAAATACTAACTTACAATGTACACTACATGAAATCATAAAAACTGGTTTAGTAATTCAACCAAATGTACATAAGGGTACACTAAATGATCTCATTGACAAATATGCACGTATTATGGGGTACAGCCCACAAGACCGACACCCACGAGACCGACGGCCCACGAGACCGACGACCCACGAGTCCGACAGTAAAGTAAATAGGCCAAAAAGATCGACTATAAACAATTTAGGCCCACGAGACCGACAGCCCACTAGACCGACACTAGATCAAACAGGCCCACGAGACCGACACTACAACGATATGACCCACGAGACAGAAAATTCGCAATGAAGGCCCACGACACCGACGGTAGAAAAAAACAGCCCACGAGACCGACATTATATGAAGTATACCCACGAGTCAGAAAAGGGACGTCTAAAAGGCAAGAAAGGGGTGGAAGAGGGAGAGAAAGACATGGCAAGGGCCGTAGAAGTCGAGAACAAAAAAAAAAAAATGAGGTGGAAGGGCAACAGAGAGATAATGAATCAAAGGGGGGTCCGGGCCTGCCGGGCCACCTGATCCACGCCGGGGAGGGGTGGGGGGGGGGGGGGTCATTACAACCTCCTGTCACGTACCTGCCTCCTTATGGTTCTTTTGTTCTAGTCTCTGTAGCCCTTCCCCCTTTTTGTTACTTCCCCTTGTAATTCTCTCCTCCCTCTTTTCTCCCCTTTTTGTTTGCCTTTTAGATGTCCCTTTGCCTACCCGATAAGGGGGGGGGGGGCATGGCCTCGTGCCCGATGATACCCCTGGATATCGCTTGTTTCGTTTTCATGGGCCAAATTGAGAAACGTCTGACTCGTGGGTATACTTCATGTAACGTCGGTCTCGTGGGCTGTTTTGCTCTACCGTCGGTGTCGTGGGCCTTATTTGCGAAATTTCTGTCTCGTGGGTCATATTATTGTGGTGTCGGTCTCGTGGACCTGTTTGATCTAGTGTCGGTCTAATGGGTCCTTATTTGCTAGCGTCGGTTTAATAGGCCTTTTTTGTCTAGTGTCGGACTTGTGGGCCGTCGGTCTCGTGGGTGTCGGTCTTGTGGGATGACCCCGTATTATGATTTCGTCATGTGGTAAAACACATTAAGAAAAAACAAGAAACAGAGTGTTCCTACATACATAAAATGACAATCTTTCCCACGGTATGTAGATCACAAATCAAAACATCTGATTTCCTGCACCACAAACAGACAGCTTACAAATTTTCTCAGCTTGGATGTTAACGCATCATCCCCTTTCGTCACATTTGGGAAGTAGAGGGAACAACTCTTCTGCAATAGAAGCTTGATTATTCCCGGTTAGGCCTAAAAATATCTAGCCGAATCTGACCAATTCTCATGGTTAGTGTGTCATCAGTGAGAAATCAAAGCCATCTTGAGAATCATTTATACCAATAACGAATCCAATTTAGAGGCTGGACCGGGGCTTGCCCGCAGATTAGTGCAGTCGGTTCAGAGGTGTCACAATCACTTGGAAAGAATCTTTTTTCCAAGCTTACTCAGTTTATCTTTTGCAGTTGAGGTGTGAAAAGAGTGTTTATTCAAGAGTGACAAAATGCCTGCCAAAGCAATCCTGGATATGCTCGAGTGTTCTGATATAAACCGATTTCTGGATTTCAACTCTTTATCAAAATCAGACTCCTATAGCTGCCTTTTCTATTCTTTTCTGATAATCTGCACTTTAAAAAAAAAATTAATGAAATTAAAATACAAATAGAAATCTTAGGGACCTCATCTATTTTTTTTATCAACTTGGACTTCTAATTAAAAAGAAAAAAGAATAAACTTAATACATGTATATTTCATTAAATACATTTCCAAATCATCATAAAAGAAATATAATTCCTTGTTCTCCACTTGAGTGTACGAGATAGAGGTATTATTCTACTTTAATATTGTGAAAATGGTTAATTTAAAAAGAGACTAGAATTGAATAAAACATTTAATATACCATTGACCTCTACACCAGTAATGAAAGAGATGCTATGTACAAGGTCAAACATTGTTCATCCGTGGTGTTGATACTTGAAAAAGAGCAACACAGATGCTCTTACAATCTTAGAAGGTGGCTCAGAGCTGTTTCTTTGTTAACAAACCACAAATATTGATTTTTCATTCTTTTCTGGGATAATGACCCTTTCCACCCCTCTATTTTGGGACAATACAACCAGATGTTTTCCAACCAACTAAACTCACACAATATACCCCCTCCCCTTACCCCTTAAAATGATATTGATATTTCCTTTTAGAAAGGAAAACAAACCATCAAGTATGCTGGGGTTTTAAAATGTTTACTTTTTGTTTTCTTTGTCTAATTACTTGTGATATTAATCAAGACTTCATATCAAGATGAAATTCAAAATATCTCTAAATTATATTACCAAACAATGTCATCTCAATACACATTTCCCAGTGACAAATATCACATTCAGGCTATCTATGTGTGTGTGTGGTCATCACATTAAACCATTATAATAACTTGGCATAGATAAAAATGAGATAAGACCATACTTTATTTTACTGGCTGCTGGCCATTTGCTATGACAGAACATAAATAATATGAGAATGGCATTTAGTCTGATAACATACGTCTGATAGGTGATTAGGAAAGATAATAAATATAGGTTGTGAAGAAGGGTGATTATGTTTATACAATGTATCTAACAAAGATGTGAAGATGGATGGCTATCAAGGCTGAAGCATATCATCATCACATAAGCTAGGATATTGCATTACTTAACGGTTGCCAAGGTGATCTTAAGTCAATATATATATTGAAAAGATATCAGTGTTTGACATTGCTAAATGAAAACCCTCTGCACATTCGACAGAGACAGGGACAAGCACTTGCTGTCAATTAGAAAATAAATATAGCAAGGCAGGTACAGTGAATAGGCAAACATCACTTCTCAAACAAATGTTCTTGTTTAAATTTGAAGATATCGGAGGATGTCATCCTAGAGAACCATACTGTACAAATCAATGCATTGACCATTTTCAACTTTATACAAGCTTTTTGGTCTTTTCCAATCCATAAGAATACAATACCTAAATGTACTCCATGAAAACGTCAAAGAAACAATAGCATGGTCATTTAGCCCACTTTTCATCAGTACCCCCCCATGTTATTGAAAATAATGATTTTTCAAGTACAATGTAATTTGAGAGTATAGAATATTCTAAACAGACCCAAGTATTGTGACCATTTAAGATTGTACTTTTGGGCTTGGGACTTCCTACAATTCAATATGCTATCCATGAAAGTTAATACCCAGATTTATCTTCTAAATCAGCTTACTTCTTTAGTGGCATACACAATACAGAGCTAACTGGCCTGAACAAGAATTAAACTTGTGAATAGTTGTGCAGTAACCTGTAAAACACTACATTTGAATAACCTGAAAAGACCCTTCTCATTTTGAAAACAATATTATTATTGCTTTCCCACGGTGCAATGTCCAAAACAGAGTTAAATTCCTATATTTTACAGTCTTTTCTGACAGTCTTTCTGACTTGAATCATTTGCGAGACGCCTAGATAAAGTCTCCCCTTCAGCAGGAATATTGCTGTTCTATTGAGGACTCCTAAACTTTCAAGAATACATACAGGCCAGTGATACGTTTTGAAGGGGGAAAAATCCTATTATGGCCATTTCATTCCAGAAGCTATACTATACAACCATTCCCAATCTGATCCTTCATTCAAATCACAAGCCATTCCATTACAAGGAGTGCTTTAGGGGCCTCCTTGAGTTGTGCTTGTCAATGATATGTTACCTAAGAAAGGTCAAGTACAGCCGAGGCCAGAAATGTCAAGTTTACTCAATCAACATAAGGTTTGAAATGGGGAGACTAACTGTAATGGTGGACTCATGACGTCAAAGTCTAGCTGTCACTTGAATGTATAGAAGTTTCCTTTCGTTTTAATGATTATTATGTCACAGCAAGAAAAACTTCTCAAAGAGAAGATGCGAGGCATCTATTGTGATAGAGTGTCTGTCTCACGTTCTTGACCCTATTCCATACAAGGCCTATTATATTGAATAATAGTTGAGGTAGCCAATCTAGGAATCTATTGTCATTTTCTTATAGACAGGTAGCAATCACATGCAGTCAGGGTTTACATCTATTTTGACAGCCAATTTTTCTTCCCTCCAGGAAGCAAATTTTGAAGAATGCAGTTTGAGTAAACACAACTTATATAAACACACAATGTATGCATGAATACATCATTCCCAATGGAGAGCAAATACACATAACAATGCACCTTTCAAAGCCAAAATTGGAGGATAGAGAAATATTCAAAAGTAAACATTAATGTAGAATGTAAATTTTAGGGTTCTCTTCTTCCCAGAGACTTTCCTGCATATCAGAGGACCAACCCATTCTGTTAAAAAAATGTTTCAATTAGCAAACTTAGTAATTTTTGAAAAAGCTACAACTTATGCGGTGGTCACAACACATCGCAAGTGCTACATGTACGTGTAACTCTCTAAGCAGTAGAGAATTGCATGTCATTGATAGTTGCACATTGAACTTGAAGCGTGTTGTGACCAATGTTGCATTAATTAGCCTATAATGCTCAATTAGTTACTTTGAACATAGGCCTCTACAAAATGTACATGTACTTAGTATATCAGCTCTTCTCATGATTGCACTCTTTCTTTCAGACTTTACCATGCATTATAATACAAGCTGAAGCATAAAGGGGATGGACACTTTCATGAAAAATTGTTACCAAAAAGAAGCTTCAATTACATTTCAAAATTTAAACAAGAACATACATGTATTTATATGATGCAAATGCAGTTTGGTCTTTAGGTATTAATTGATTTACAATACTATGCACACCCAGCTAATGAGTCAAACAGATAATGAGTTAAATGACTAAGCCTATCCATCTAAAGCCCTAGAGGGATTTAAGTACACTTTATACACTCTTCTTCTGAACAAGAGAAGATATGTAGGCCTATAGGCCTACATGTACATATATCATTGAATGTAAAACTTGCAATATCAAACTGTAAATATCCAAGAAAACATAAGGATATCTAACATGTGTGTATGATTTACATCCTTTTTGTCTCTCTTAATCAAGTGATCATATTGTATGAATTACAATAATACTTATTTTTCTCTCATCTTCTTTTTATATCTCACAAGAGAGAAGATGTAGCGCCTACTAAAAACTGTATTAAAATATGCAAATTACAGTCTGTTATAAACTCTCCAATGGGAACATAGCTTAGTATCATCAGTCCATATAAACACACATACTGTACACAGTACCTCTGGAATTAGAAGTGCTAAAATACATGTAGAGGCAGTGTGGGGGGATTTTTTTTT
>CALNVZ010002100.1:25111156-25136257 GCA_940671915.1 Paracentrotus lividus | reverse complement strand
CTCTTTTCTAATTACAAAATATCAGTATCCAGTTATAAATTAAACCCTCCAATAAAAAAAAAAACATTGAGGGTTCTCTGGCTACGGCTTGGGAATTTCTGGGAAATGTCTCGAGCCTATGTATATTTATTTTCACTATTGACTTGGCTCATTCATATTCAAATGCTAACTAAAGCAGAGTCCTTGCTTTTACATGTATGTTTCAGTCTAGTGACTTTCCTTTAAGGCATACAGCATTCTTGTCAAGGAATAAACACCAGACTTTGGCTCATTATCCAGGTAATTTTGTATTTAAAAGTTTCCAGGGATAGCCAAATGTTTGCAATTTTCCACTTTGCAGTCTGACGGCGTTTCAAAGCAGGGAGTTTGACAATAACGAGTTCTGATTCGAAGGGACTGCATTTTAAGATGGTAAATTGACCTGACGATTGGCGTAATATAATCAAGCCATTCCAATTTCTCATAGTCTCAATGGGATTCCAACATCAGGTGTTAGCCAAGATTAGCCACATCTTGAAGGCACAAAAGCAACTGAAGTTAACAGAATAAACTCAAGTAGAAGTACATTACGTAAGCACAAAGAAGTTTATAAAACAAGTAAAAACAAGTACTTGAGCTTCAGCAATATAAATAGATGTCTAAAGACTTTAAACAAGATATGGAGTATTTTGTGGAAAAAAAAAACAACACATTTTAAGAAAGCAATCTACATTTGTAGTATGGCTTGAGGTTGTGTTAGGAATTTGTTTCTCCACTTTTTTTTTCTATCAACATCAATGTGTCTAATGGCTGCTGGTGCACGATAAAAAAAAATAAATGTATCGTTAAAAAAAATCTACAAGATCCATGTATCTGTTCTTGTTTAGCACTTTAGTATCCAATTGTCAAAATCAAAATGTATTAGAAATTTAATAACAATAAATCTAGACAATCCATTGAGTTTTCAAAGGAACCAGAATCTCACTGTTGTTATTTTTCAAATAAGTGCATACGTGTCATTTTTTCTAAAATTTCAACCGGAAACTAATCTGACCATGCGTCATATGATGGAGGGAGATATAGTTTGGTATCTTTTCCTGTTCTGCCTTACCAAAGGAAGTGTTCCTCAACCTGGAGGCCAAGTGTTTTACATCTTATACAATATGTCACTTCCAATGATCTTTGATATGATTAACAAACAAAAATCTTTCTGTAATTATAGACCTACATGTGTACGGACACGTCAATTTTTTTTATTCATATCAGTATCCTGTCTTTTAAAGAGCTTTGATCGATTTTAAGATACGGTATTAAACTTCCAACTGATTTAGCTCAATCATTAAGATTAGAGCAAGGACTTCCAATAACAAATTTTAACAACATGTCAGATGCTTTATAAAGAAAGTATATTGATAATGAGATTGGTATTAATGTAGGTTCCCAATTCACTGTACAGACTTGGAAAAGCAACAACTAAAGGATGACCATACATGTACTTAAGAACAGCCATTAGTTCCGGAATATATCAGATAACAATTTCTAAATGAAAACGATCAGTGTGTTGTGAAACTGGAAACTGTTTACTTACTTACTTAAAGAGTGTTATTTCCTTGTTGCAATTCCCTTTCAAATCAGCGTAATTAGAATGTGACTTATTAGGATATTTTTCCAAAATCTTTGGGGGAAACCCCTAAACTAAGATCATCTCAAATAAAAAAATTCCCAATACATTAAATTGTATCAAGTTACCATCTTTGAACATCATGACCATCCTATTTCAGATTTCATCTAAATTGATTGGTTATAAAATTTAAACCTAACGTTCTACCAAAATCATAAATTCAAGCCCCAATAGGAACACCATTCGTAATTTCCCCAGGTACGTGCATTAATTACTTCAATTTTATCAAGACCCAGAGTGACATATGGCTGAAACCTTTTATCTTGCACTTGTAACGAGAGTCAGACAAAGGACAAATTTGCATTAGCATCTATCAAGCAAGCAAGCAAAGACAGTTGTCATAGTGATACAAGATTAGTTCATTTTCAGGTAAAACCCAACTAATCCACTTGATCTTCAATGGAATAACAAATATAAAACATATTTAGAGTAATCCTCTTCTATCGTTGTATAAGTGCGGGACAACCATCAGCATATGGTACAAGACGTTATAATCACATCAAGGCACTCAAATTTATGATAACTAGCACAACGGATTCTTCTTCATTTGATTACAATGAGCTTATGAAAGCCTCATCCATGAGGACTAATGTCTGGAGGGGATGGAGATGGGACCCTAGCGCAAAGAAACAGAAGGTAATGAGTCAGTCTGGCACTCTGACGTACTTCATCAAGACAAGCTTGACGTACTGCTTTGTCTTACACACCAGGCAAAGAAAACATGGATGAGTTTGCTTGCGGGATGCAAACAGTGACCTAGCAACTACATTCTTGGAGATGGTTATCCTCCCGGTCGTCTTTATACCACCACCATGGATGCTGCTGATGGTGATGGTAATGAGTGTATCAGCTTGCATGAACCCTGGAGATACGGTGATGCAGCCCGACTCTCCGGTAGTAATTAGTGAAATTACTTGGGGTATGGAGCCCCTTTCACATAAGAAGTTGTCTCTGCATCACCAATCATTTCAAAATGCATTTTAGTGAAGAGGAAGAAAAACCAATGTATATATAATTGTAATTTCAATCTTAGCAAAAATAATTAGAATAAAGATAAAAATAGAATTCATTAGTTTATTTTGGGGTGATTACATGTGATGAACTAGAAGATGACAATATGCATCTTAACATTCAGCCAGCTCCTATAATACAAATTTCAGCTACATATGAAAAAATCATTACAATAAACTTACCTTTGAAAGTGCAGTAAGTCAATATTCTTTAAAATTAAAGTGCGTAAAGTCAATATTCTTTAAAACTAATTCAACACAACCATTTCAAACTCACCAAACAATACACTGGCCTGTGCTGAGTCCACCAAGACGTTTGTAATAGAAAAGAATCCTTTCTTCGCAGTAGGCGAGTGATGGATGTTCCCTTAGTGTAAACTGAGGCAATACAGGTAACTTCTTCAGAACCCTGTGAGCTTTTTGGTCACTGTAAATAAGAATAAATTCCATCTTGGTAAGATATGCCAAAACAATCATTAAAAAATATGTTTTTTCCAACAAGTCTATAATCCGTTAAACTATGGCTGTGCTTGCGAAGAGCACTTCCTTCACTCGTCTGAGGAGGCTAAGATCATAGTGGTGAAATTTTACCCTAAAAAGGTCTCTGGATGTTCCTGTGATCTAACTAACCTTGAGCTAACTGTCATACTTTCAATTCCTCCCTATTTTTCCCTCTTTCTTTTGAACGATCAGGATATATCAAATTTTGAGATGGAAACTGAGCAGACTTGTCCATTTTGACTGCACAGTCCCAGATATAATGTTCTACGGTAGTGGGGGACCTCTGTAAGGCACCTGTTCAACCCACTTTGATATGAAGTCCCAAGAGTAGGACTGGAGCTGAACAAGATGAGACATTTCAGGATGAAAACAGCCCCATTCTAAGGAAATCTTGGGAACTTTTAATAACTTGTTATTTACATGATGGCGACAACGCGTGGCTCGTTTGGTAAAACTCAAGAAAGTTACACACATTTTCGTCCTCCCGCCTCCAGATCATAGCTTCCTGTATGAAATACTTTGCACATGGATGATACGGTCAAATGTATTTTTTAGAAATAACAACTTATCAATCACCAATGTGGGTTACTTCCCTTTCTTTCCCTCAGAAAAGAAGTTTTTTGCTACAATAAATCTGTCATCATGATCATTCAAAAGCTGTGCTCAGAAGGGATTGACAAGGCATTATTCAATCATCACAAGGAATAATTTTTATACCATTTCCTTCAAATCATTTAGAGGATATCTCAGGTCAGTGAAAATAACATCTGTTTCCTTTGTCACTAATTTGACTAATTAACCATGTGGCAAACTTTGTTGGATATATTCAGGTCAGAGGTCGCATGAGTATTAGAAGCCCTGGGAGTTTTGTCCTTTCCCACATGTGTGGAATTAACAAATACTCACATGAACTTTCTGATGCATTAATACATCACAGGAAGTGGAAAATTATCCATACATCAATCTAAAGCTTTATACGCAGACAATAACTATTCATTTTGTTTATAAAAGATATTTTCAATCAAAACATAGCTTGTTGGTTCCAAAATGAAATTATATCTCAAAACAAAGATCTACTGCAACATTATAATCCTTATCATGAATTGAAAATATAAGTTTATTCTGGATACAAGCGTGGAAAGCAGGCCAACCCTTTCATTTCACTATAACATCATCTTCAAGTGAACCAAAAAATATCTTGGCACAGGGGGAAAGGAAGGAAAATGGCTGACTATTCTCACTAAAATGAAAGAAGGAAAGACAAACAGAATGTTCAGTAGCTTGAAACCATGTGAATCTTGGAAATATATTTACCGCTTTTCACCAATTCTTATCACACATCCGGCTCAATATGAGACAAATGGAGAGGGAAGGGCAAACACCTGCAGAGTGCAAATTTACTTTTCGCCAAACCAAACATTTTTAACGTGTCTTGAATTCTATTATTAGGACATGGTTAGAAAAATGCATATTTTGAGATACCACCACAGAAATATAAAATCAGAAAGAGCCCTTTTCTTCATATACATGCTGTGACCATGTGATGTCAATTCATTCTTCTTCTTCTTCCCCGAAGAGGCAGAAAACCCCCAAATTAAAATAGTTTATCTTGATGGTTTGTACTTTGCAAATGTTGGAATTATTTATAAGAAATGTCATCATGTGACCTCTTTATTGCAAAACATATAGTGGCCTACACGTAATATTACATAACTCTATCCTTCCTTCATGGACTTTAAATGTTTACTTATTATAGGAACATAATTATTCCAGTCCCAAAGTGCACTTCCCTATAATTGAGTGATTATACTGATTTTTACAAAATACTTATAAGCTATCAGTTTCACCAGCAGGATAAAATACAAATTAATTACTTCCTGTAAGCAATGACTCTAAAGTCGTTCCAAAGCTGACCAAAATATTGACAAATTGAGGGGAATATGACGGGGTAGAAATTCCTTTCAGAAGACGTTTCATCATCAAAATAAAGAATTTAATCCCAGAAATAAATATAATAAGAAATTGAATTAGACAAAACAAATGATATTGCTCTCTTACATGTACTTTCAAGCATTTCCTATTGTCATGCATAATTTAAGACATATTTTACTCAAATGTTTTTATGTAATTTAATTATTTTGAATATTCCTCTCACCTGGTATAATCTCCTTCTGTTGCTTGCAAGACATAAGCTCCAAGTTCAAATACAGTCTCACTGTCAGCTTCTATATCCCCCTGAAAACAAGGAATATTGAAAGATTCCTTAATCCCTAAAAAATAAAAACTTCCATATTCCACTTTACAGTGTAAGCCAACACTGGAATTGGAGATCACTATCTGAAAGTAAAACTACATGTATCCTAATTTGGCGTTATATTCAAGCTTCATATTTCATACTTCTCACATTTCTGCATTGTGAAAATTGTAGAAAGAAAGTGTGGGTGCTACATGTACCTCACAACAGGCCGCACAGCTTGGGTATCCCTTATAAGGATATACTGTATCTTCTTGTTTAGAGACATGTGCTACATCATCAGGGTATTATCTGACACCAAACATCCAACCGCAATTTTCTTTTTCAGCAACTTTCTCTTCAGCATCTTCCATTTCAACTGCCATACCATAAATCAAACTTGACAAATAAGCTGCTTGAAATCGGCCAATTGGGAATTGCACATGTAACTAGTACACTAGGCAGTAAGGAGATCTCCCATCCTGGGTTACCACTGCATGTACATCTGAGGGTGTGTTCAATGTCGATTTTTAAACGCCAACATGAATCATGATAAAAAAAAAATGTTGATATATGGGTGTTCATTGTCCCCATTCCCGGTCGTAAAAGTAAACTTCTTTTACATCTCCATTTAAACGCTGAAAAAAATGTTGAATCACGATCAGCTTTGATTTTACTACCTTCAGCATTGCGAATGCAATTTAGCTTTCAAACATCTTTAAATGTGCTCTTGCAGTGAAAGCTTCCGGTGCAAGTGAAAAAAAGCGCATATGTTTGTTTTTGAAAACGGGGAATTTAAAGACGATGGACGTAAAATCAGATTTAAATTGTTGACCCTGAACGGTGTCCTGCTGATCACGTTTGTGTTCTGTGTTTTCTACTTGCATTTTGTATCATGATTCATGTTGGCATTTAAATTTGAAAATGGACATTGAACACACCCTGAGTCTACCTTGCTGGTGTTGAATGTTGGGAATGGAAAAAATAGCATCTACTTTTTGACTTACGACGGGTTAAAAAGAATAGTATAGAAGATGACTTTAAAATTCCATCGACTTACAGTGTACATGTAGGATGTGATTCGACAAAATGTGAAATTTGACATTATTACTGAAATATTACACATACTATGTACAATGTACAACCACAAAAACAAGGGAGGTGTTACCAATAATTCTTTAATACAGCAAATATTCAAATGTTTAGGCCTATATTATCTGAAAGATCTAAGCAAGGAACACTATGACAACAATATTGTCTATATCCTTTACGTTTAATATTCCACCAGTTGGGAAGTGTAAGACAATATTTCTCATGCAGGTACATACATGTCCTATGATTGTTTGAAACAATTAAAAAGCCAAATGCATTTTAAAATTCATGTTCAGTCAAATTTGTTTCCCATTGTGTCTATCCTTTTGAATTGACTGTACATCTCAGCAAAAGGAAGATTATATTTTCAACTGCATGCTTTATAATGTACATGTACATTTTTATTACACAGCACACATGACTTCAAGTCAAATGACTTGCGTTCTCAGTTCTGCAAGTCAAACCTCAAAAGGGTGTGTGCCTAGTTCTGTCTTGACCTTTGCGATTAGAGTTCATACTGGGAAAAAAAATGTCATTTTAAAAGAGAGCATTCTAATCCTGATTAACCTAGTTTAATGTCTAAGATGCTGCACATGCAAAGGGGATTGATTTAAGCAAGTATTCCAATAGCTTTAATTTCTTCAAATATCATATGAAAGAAAAATACATAAAGTTGTCAGCTTTCACTTGAGATCCATTTATACAGTGAAAACAAACTTATTTTGGTTCACAGAATGAGATAATCCTTCTTTTTTTAAAATAACCTCAAAAAATTTCATTCATACCCGATACATCTTTATAAACGCACTGGCTTATTCCATAAAAAATGGTGGAAAAGACGAAGAAATCTTGTCTATTAAAATCAATGCTAATTTCCACAAATGTCAAGACTCGTCTGATTGATTATGGCCCAGATGGTTCTGTATTAATAAGGTGCAATCTAGGGTTATATTGGGACACAAATACATGTAGACAACAGACATAATAATGGATTGAGAAAACCACCATTAGGAAATAAATGTCCAATCAATAAGGGGTCACATTTATAATGACAATGATAGATTCCCAAACCCACTGTCTGCACAAACAAGTTTGATGCAGATCATTTCAATTCTCAACGGCAATAAATTAATAAATGTGCACTTGGTTCATACATTAATGAATTTGACTTTACCCTGTCTTCCATATACCTTTTCCCTAGTTTATTTTGGTTGTTGGGTGATGGTAGTATAGTCCAACATTTTGTCATCCTTTCAAAGTCAAGACACAAAGTTCACTTTACATACAAAAAAAAGGGGGGGGGAATGAATACCTGAAATCAAATTAATTTCTTTCAACACCATTCTACTTGGTAATAGTCACTGTAATAATCTCTTAAATTTCTAGTTTTGTGTGATGAGTAATAAAATACATGTACACAATGATAACATTTTTGGCAAATGTGAGTGTAGCTAGGATAACCAAAATTAGTATTTCCTGAAAGGACATCACATGTTGTAATCATATCAGGATTTACATCAAAATGAAATGCTAATATTGAATGAACAAAACATGTTCAATGACAAACTTGGCATAGCTACAAAACATGGATTTGAATGAAATATTTGGCATGAGACTGGTCATTCTCCCTCTATTTGAGTTTGTTTTGGCAATCATCTGGGCCTAAATTTAATAATAGAACAAACTTAAATCACACATTGCCAAAGTCACTACCAACCCGTTCTCAAGTTGACAATTGGTCATGTGACTGTGATGTCATGCCAGTACATTTTAGCTCTATAACTGTGCCAGTAGTGTTGACACACAGCACTCTCGCATTGCGTAGAGAAAGTGCCATCAATGAAAGTGATATCATATTTTGTTTCACTACGCAAAAGATATTATTTTATAAAACATCATTAGGGGAAAAAATCCAGAATTTCCAATCTGTAGCTTGAGTGTATTCTGCATGAATATGGAATTAATATGGAAATCCATCCACACCTGGATTGTAAAATGTCTATCTGCCTGTGCAATGAAAGTGATATCATATTTTGTCTCACAACGCAAAGCGACATTGTTATTTTTATCAAATATCATTAAGAAAAAATCTGTGGAATTAATATGGAAATTCATCCACCCTGGATTGCGAAAGTTAAGCGGATGACGAGGCACCCATGTCTACATGTATCTGCTCTATACAATGTCTTTCAGTGGGAGTCAACCATTATCACCTCATTAATAACAGGGTGTAGATGGATGTAACAAACTGTGCAAGGCCCATTACTGAATGTTCGCTGTATGGGAGCTATTGTACTTTCCTCTCATAAAATATGATATCAACTCATTAATAGTATTTTTTCTCTCCCTCGCTCCCTCTTTCTCTCATCACGGCCTGCTAGTACTGGCTTTATTTGTCACAGCTGGTGTATGACTTAAGATAGACAAAGAAAATGGAATCTGCATTTTCCCTTTCTTATACTCTTCTAAAAATGCTCATGGATATTGAAATTCATCCATAATTACAATAGACATTAATATTGGTATATTCAAGGCCCTCTTTGATCTAAAACATGTACATATTTTATGGTTTTATTCCTCAATGAATTGTAACTTTAATCTAAAATCCGCAAACAGTCAGCAAATAGCAAATAGCAAGATCTATATAAATTTCTAATGGAAATTGATTGAAATCTGGTAAACACACACAGTTATATTTTTAACCACAATATCTAGGTAGATAAACACTCCACATTTTTTTTTATTTAAGTCATTTTTAATTTGATAATATGATATAAACACACTGCAAATGATCAGTTTAAACAACTTTATAAATCATTTGTCTCTCACACAATTTTTAACATCTGCACAACAAGAAGTACAGCAAATTTTCAATTGGTGATCTCAATTTTCCTGTAATAATACGAACAATTGCTTTATAAAAGAGACAAACCTGTTTAAATTCATCTGTAGATAAATGAATTAAATAAGCAATCTTAGACATGGCTACACACCTTATTTTTGTATTTCATTCAGTTTTACCAAGGAAGTAATATCTCCTTGGTAACAAGTACATCAGTGATTTACTGAAATAAAAAATAAAAAATCACTCACCTTAAATACTGATTCTTTGGCCTGTAAGTAGAATAGTTCTATAGTAATACTGTCCCTGAGTTGGTTGATGCTCTCCATAAAGAACTGTACCCTAAAGTATAGAGTGAGGATACCAGATTTGGATGGAAAGTCATGGTCCAGTACCTTCTTCTCAAGCTGCAGCCAGTTGTGATGATTTCTGTTCAGGTAAAAAAAAAAAAAAAAAAAAAAAAATTATGAAAAACTAATATTTAGTTTATAGGTTTTGACCACACCAGCACTGAAAGCTAAGAGGTTTTTTTAGGACAAACACCAACATAGGGTTTGCCATAGTTTTACCGGTAGATCACCTGTCTAGCAATCCGAGACTTGAGTTCGAATCCTGATGGAATCCCATTTTCTTTGTTTATTTTTAGAGAATTAATATCATAAAATGTTTCTGGAGAAATAATGTGTAAACCTAAATACCTCTTACCATTTAATAATCTACTTAAAGAAATAGGATATTTGAGATCATATTTTAGTTTGTTTTTTTGTTTTTTGTTTTTTGTTTTTTTTATTGGACATGATTTTGGATTTTAAAAAATAAACACGAAACTGTCATTGTTCATATTCATAGAATTGAAAATATATGAAAATATATGATTTCCGGCTCCTCCAAAAACCAACCATACTTGACCATAATCCATATCCTTCAATAATCTTTAAACATAATTGTATACTATACACAATCAAATCAATCATAGAGGACAAAATCTAAGCAATGATGTCAACAACTCCACACATTTACCGACCTCCAAACAAAAAGTTCAATTAGATTCACCTCCACACCTATATCAAAACCAAGAGGGAAGACCTACTGAGACCTGCTGTAAATAACTCTCTTTGTTTTCATCACCACACTTGAATAGGAATAGCCTAGCAATGACTCACTAAGATGCTCATTACCACAACAAGACCACTTTCCTCAAGTACAGAGAGAAAGGCCATAAAAAATTATTCATATATTTCTGACTCAAGAGGGCTCACTGTACATTTCTGAACAGCAAGATGAAGGAAATTCCTGTCTTCACTGTGCAACTTGAAGTGCCATTCTGAGGAGCTGTTCCAATATTAATGACTTTTAAATGATCTCGAGATGTTAAATAAACATATGTACATGTACATGTAGCTGAAATTTGATGGTTCCATTTTATAAGCTTATTATTTTGTCTAGATTATTCTCATTAAAAAAACACTGCCAAATCTGACTTAGTTCTGTCAAAAGGATGAGGTAACAAAACTGTATAAAATTCATGTTTGTAAAGTAATTTTTTTCAGGTAAAATATGACTGATTGAACACCATTTCTATTCAACACCAAACTCAAGTTCCTATACTTTACATGGATATGATAGAGTTTACATGCATGCATAGCACCTCCTAATTATTATTCGTATCATTCCCTTTTATATTCCCACCCCCCCCCACAATTCCTGTATGTTTATTTCACAACATATTTGTTTTATGAACATATATTGTTTGTACAACATATGGGGGTAATTCTTAATCATATCTGCAGTTTGTAACCGTGTAGCAGGCTATACTGTTCTGATAAAATTCTCGATATCACAAAGGTTTCAAAGATATATTCATTCTTTTTGGTCTTCTTCCTTGTGAATTTCTTCTCTTTCTCTCTCTCTCTCTCTCTCTGTTTTTCCAACAAATTATTTACACTCGTAACTTCTTTTGAACCCAAATTAATTAGGTGGATTGTAACTAGAGTCAATAAAAAGACATCACAGTTACATTGCTTGTCCAGCTTATAATCCTGTGACAAGGTACATGTATGAAAGAACTACAACTGTGAACAAAAACACAGCAACCTGATGTTGTGTCTCCAATATGTGTGCCTTTAATACACATAGACAAACACAAAACTGATGTAATCCATCTAGTCAACTAAAGGAATGTTGACACTTTGTTCTTGTGTACAGTTTTACCAAGGAGAGCTGTGATGCTTTCTTAAAATACATGTTTAACCTTAATCTCGGTGTGGTGCTAAATGACTTTTGTATTACCCACAAAGTATGAGTCATACTGTGGACCATGGCATAGCAAGACAGTTACCTCATAAACTTAGAAGTACAGTGACTTTTCAATTTCAACCACAAGAGGGCTCTCTTCCATATCCATTACTTCTGAGATGGAGGGGTTTGACAATTTTTTTTTAATTGCAATATTTTCATACATGTGTAGGCCTATTGTTGTTGTTACATTTGTTTGGAAAATAAATTTGAGTGAATTTAATATTTGATTGTCTTGAACTGGTATGGACCACAAGGAGGGGGTGGATAATTTGTCAACATAACAGCTATTTTCATTCCGGAATTTCTAAATACTCAAATTCTTTTTCTCTTAAAAGTTGGATATTTTGGACCCACGGATAGTAATGCATTTTGCACAAAAAATATTAGTGGACAGGTACATAACAGTCCATGAGTTGCTAGAGTGTATACTGATGCTGATTCTTATGACAGATGGGATGTATCCCAAATCCAAAAGGAAAAGGTCTTCAAAATAATATGAGGCAAAGAGTACCTTGAGATTATCATTCATTATTTTAATAATTACCCATCATAATTAAACGTAACTAAACTCATGGATATTTCTCTCTTCACACTGTACATCAATTCCAGGCTCATTCTTACAAATCATCAGTGATTTTACGAACCATCATAGACCTCGGCAAGTCCCGAAAACCAGTTTTTTAGATAATCGCGTTCAAAGTTTGGATGTTCTTTTGATGTTCATTACTTGGCACTTTGAAGGAAACCACAGTAATTATTGATATCAACGAACAGGATAAATTCTATAATTCTACAATATGAAAACAATTATTCACAACTGGAGATTGGTTTTTAAATATTTAGCATAAAAGAGAAGATGGTATTTTAGAAACTGATTGTTTTTACAAGAAACGGGGGTCTAGGTCACTTCGTAAAATCACGCGTTCCACGCGCATGTTTTTTAGCGTCATAAACCCACGAGATATGACGGTTCGTAAAATCACTCAATGCATACGCGCAACGCCCATGCATATCTACGTCGGGTCGCGCGCCCTTCAGGAGATCTTATATTACAGAAACAGTGGTTTAGAACGCTTTGTAAAATCTCTGGAATGGATATGCCGTTTTGAACGAAATTTAAATTTGCTATACTTCCTAAAATAATGCAGATTTCAAACTGAAATTTGGTAATTCGAAAGAGTTAAATATGGGCTTTCAGAATATCCAAAAAACTCAATTTCGAAAATTTGACCTAAAATTAGGTTTATGACGGTTCGTAAAAACAGCGACAAAATGTAATAGCAGCAGTTAAAGTTCCTATCTTAGACTCTGATAATTGATTAAGTGATTAGTAACAATTTAGCCACCTTAATGTCAGTGTCCCTTCACTGTTAATACCCTTTCTTCATGAATATTCAAATTACTGAGTAAGAATAAGTATTCCAAAAAAAAATCTTTGTAGATCGAAAGACAATTTTGCAAAGCCACAAGACTCAGACTATGTAAACTTTAGTGTAAATTTGATTTTTAGCTCTGTGTAGCTATTTTTCACTTATATTCTAATTCTGCTGGTCCAAGCTACTATAATATAAACAAGCTAGAATCAAATTTGAAATAGGGGGCTCACAGTTCATTTTCAAATGAACTGAATCAATTTACTGACTGCAGAAGAGACTTAAAGTCTAACAAGGTATAAATAGATTTATGAAATATTGAGAAATACACAAAAAATATATGTCCTGAAAAAGTCTGAATCTAGACCTAATTTCAAAGCATTATATTTAGACCAATAGAAGCAGGTGCACGCAGCATCTTGATGACAGACAGTACTATAAATGGTGACAAGATGCTTTGAAAGATGTTCAAGAGACTGGATTATGCAAATGAGACTCTATCACAAGAATGACTGTATTTCATAACAATCGAGAAGCATCTGCTATTCACGTTTCTGATTGGCAGTAGGCAGACTGCCAAGTGGATTTTACTTATACAAATTTTGAAAACGTTTGCCTTCAAATGTATCTCTTTTGAACCCCAGAAAATTAAAAGTTAAATATATTTATGTTTTTTTTTCTCATACATTAACTGCTCAATTTTTATTTTATGACAAACATTAAACAGCCATGTGGAAATTTGTCAAACTAAATCTGAAAAGAACATCCACATTCAAGAATCTTTTAAACAATGGTTTCATTTGACGTCAAACGTTTATTTTTGTGCATTTGGTTTCATGCAAGATTTGCCAAATTAGTTTTTAATTCACACATGCGTATGCACAATGTATTTATCTACCACAATATTAACAGGGTTAAAAAAAACCTAAAATGACATCTGGTGACCTTCATGCATCTTTAATTTCTCCAGGAAACATATTTTCAAGGGGTAATGATCTATAAATCAATAAAAAAAAAATTTGACGAACTTGCATTTTTGCAGAAAAGCTATCATTTTGAAAACTTGAACAACAGTTTTGTTTGAAAGAGATAATTGGTCCATGTCCATAAACATCTTTATTAAATATTTTCTCACTCAATTTTACATGCATAATGATTTGTTTGTTAAATCATGTACATGTAGGTGTACATATTACATAAATTTGTTGTTCACTTATTATGGTTCTCTGCAGGTCCTACGCAGAAGTATATAGTGATTGTGATTGCCTTCCAGTTGTTATGACATGTAATATTTTGCTTCATTCACCAAGCATGGACAGATACTTGTAAAAGACAACCTTTCATCTAAATCACTCTGTTTGCATGAATCATATTTTTTCCCCATTTCAGTACACAATGGTTTGTTTACACTGCTTCAAATACTCCTTTGTCAATTCTTTAAAAAATACAGCTCAACATGAAAGCCTCCTTTTCTATGAAAGGCCACTACGTATTTCTCCACTTTAGTACACATCATTGTGACAAAGAAACCACAATACAAGGATGCAATAAAAGAAATATGCTTTTATTTGTAATCATTGTTAAATTGTTAAAAATCCATTTCAACAAACTTGGGCCTCAGTGTCTGCCTTTAAACAAAATTTGTTTTCAAAATGTGGGTATGAAATGAACCTACATTGTAGATACAGTTGAAGAGGGTGATCTGTGAAGACAGAAAATTGCAATATGAATGTTGATAAAATTTGAATGAGCTAACCTCTTTTCCTGGTATAAAAAGTAAAGGTGTTGTATGTTGGGGACTTAGATCTCTCCTTTAAAAAAATGTCAAGTGACTGCTGGCAATACTGTTTAAAATGGGGTAATCATAGTTTTGGTGTGAACAATATCAATTATATTGGTCTCTTTTAAGCACTCAAACTATAAAACAAGCAATTTTGCACTTTGAATCTTTGTGAAAATTTGAATTTGACCTTTGGAGCAGATCTGGCACCCTTTCCGGTAGTGATATTATTTCATTTAAAATCTACCTGCTGAATAATCATTCATAGGTTTAATTAACAAATCTATATCAAAGAGCTATCTTCGAATATATCCTGAAATTTTCATATCCATGAAGTCATGTTAAGTTGTTTTATAAAAAGGAATATACATTGTCAACTTGCTGGGACCCTGACTTTTTTTGATAATATTAAAGTCCATCTATAATGATTTTTAGATCTCATTTTTCCAGTGAAACATGTTTTATTATATTATCTTTCATTCTACATATATATATTATACACTGTTTCTCAAAGTTAATTAAATAATTTACAGATTGTAAAGGGGCCATGTGTTTTAAACTGGGCCCCCATATAGGTGGTGCCGTTACATTTGCGCGACAAGCACAAACATGAAAAATTATATAAAATTTAAATACATGTGCCATATGGGTATATGTGGTACCAATGTGAAGGAAATATATCTGCCAATAACTTAATATTAGAAGAAAATACCAATAGTGCACTCATTTACAAGTAATTAACAATTAATTAACTTGAAGTAGCCATTTTTGCACGGTGGTGGAGGAGGAGGAGCATGAGGAGGAGAGCATAAAGTTCTGTTGCATTAATAAATCAGGTTTAACATCATAAAATCTAACATAAGACAGTTAATTGGAATATTATATCTATCTATTAGGAACAGTGTGTAAAATATGAAATTAAGAATACCTAATTAGGCTAATTAAGTTAAATCAATTAAATTAATTAATGTAAAATCACGTAAAATAATGTGATTTAACTTGTCTAGATTGTGGTCGTCAGGATTTATAAGAATATTAGTTGATGCTAGGACATGGGTTTATTTATTCAGTCTACATGTTTAATTATATTCTCACTACCATTTACCTATGCTTTGTTTACACAAAACAAAAGGAACTGTAATAATTGGATGAGTTATACAGTCTGTGTCAAATAAAATGGTACAGTTGGAAAACATTTTTTATAGTATGAAGATTAATAACAACCTAGTATTGTTTGGTATTTTCATAAAGCAAGAAAATCAGACTTTCTTCTGCAATTTTTTCATCACATTTGGTGCAGTATTTTTTGAGATATGACTAAGTTTCTACAATCAAGAAAAATCCATTT
Source organism: Paracentrotus lividus (assembly GCA_940671915.1). Taxonomy (NCBI): domain Eukaryota; kingdom Metazoa; phylum Echinodermata; class Echinoidea; order Camarodonta; family Echinidae; genus Paracentrotus; species Paracentrotus lividus. Next base: position 25,120,120 of record CALNVZ010002100.1, on the reverse strand, counting down.
TTCGCACGCCGCCCATACCTTTGTGTATGATTTCGCATAATGACCGTGAATTCGGCGCTCCAGAACAATAGACGTGCGTAATTTCGATTTGTTTCTTGTCGCACAAAACTTAGCATAACTTTTGTTTTACGAAAGCAAATTAAACAGGACAAAGCGCATCAGCAAGAAAAATCTATTGGCTTTAATTTGATACCAACAAACACATATAATATTAAAAGATTTCACACCTAAATATTTTTTTCCCCGACTGTACCATTTTTTTGACACAGACTGTATTGATGATGCACAGCAAATCCAACCACCCAAAACACTACTTTCAGAGACATAATGTTAAGCATTTAGAATATTTCAACCCATGGACCTACATTTAAATGCATGAATATCTCTTCAAGGTGTACATGTACATGTACCTGCATTTTTTTACGGTATAATCCTAAATTTCAATTAATTGTATTGTCTCCTACATTTTACAATTGAACATCACTGCATTGGCTTGATATGCTTTTTCCTCACCAGGTAGATCATCTCAGAGATACCTTGCACGTGTCAATTGACATGCCTCAACATGAACCAGATCAAATTAATTGTTTGAATAAGCACTGTAGATATATTTTATTGTAGTAAGTATTTGCAAGTATATTCATGTAACCCTAGTATAACTTCAAATAGGTTATAAGACAAAAACTGTGTCATATTTGGAAGTAAATCATGCATTACTCATTGTAAACACATATTTACCCAAATTTTCCTATCAGAAATTTCGCTGAAAAGATGATCGCGCAAAATTATTTTAAAAAAAGCTTACCCATAACAAGCTAATACGTTGTTGGAAAGGTCTGACTCTGAGGAGTTCAAATATGCATGTCTTTTTGTTGTAGGGTGAAATTTTTTTCCATGGTAACCTTTTCTGGAAGTACTTTTTTCCAACCGTTTTCGACATATTTGGCTCTGTAACTCCTTATGACTTCCCCATATCCCTTTTCTGATAGTATTTTTGGATTCCTCAGACAATTCTCTTTCAGAATATGTATACTTTTATAGGTATAGATGTCAAATGTAAGAAGAATATTTGATTGAATAAAAATGGTACAATTCCTTGGAAAACTTGGGTTGTAACAGAAAAGGGCCCACCTCATAACGCATGGCCATAGATACTTACCAAAACTATAACCGAACTTAAAGATTCCTCTTGAAACAACATCCCAAGTTCAGAAATTGACCCATTGTTATAACAAAGCAAAGAATTTCAGGCATTCTTCCAGCAAAAACATCAGACTAATATTTTATGACTTCCCTTTATCTTACTTGTATATATTCTTTAAGATGAGTCAATAACTTTCATTTCCTGAAGTGTTCTTATAAGTGTTATATAAACAATGAAAGCATCAACTGATAACTGTATTTCCTTCCCCAGGGAATTTGCAATATTTAAACATAGGGGAGACCAGGGACAATTGTAACAGTTTTTTCCAAATTTGACCTATCAACTTTATTTTAATTTTATTTAGTTTTTAGCAAATACCTTCCCCAGGGAATTTGCAATATTTAAACATAGGGGAGACCAGGGACAATTGTAACAGTTTTTTCCAAATTTGACCTATCAACTTTATTAAAGCTAAATATTTGCTAAAAACTAAATAAAATTAAATATGCATATGTTAGCTTGACATATGAATAGGTTTGGGTTAAGTACAACAAATTATTTTGAAGCCATTACCATTTCAAAACAAGAGGTCGAGTGTTACAATTGCCCCGTGTGCAGGGGCAATTGTAACAGACGTACGGGGCAATTGTAACACAAGAAATCGTAACATTTTGTTTTTCTTTATCAAAGCTATGCACTTGACAGATCCAAGATTTAAACATCATTAACCACATAAACTAATTATATTGAAACAATACAATGCTTGACTCATTTATATTATATTTTCCACTTGTTATATGCATGATATGGGGCAAAAGTTATGATACTTAAAAAAAAATTTTTTTTTGGTTGTTGTGGCTTCACCCTTTAACTGTAGAACTATAGAACCTTCATCAATTCATATTTTGGTTCTTTATCTACTGTGTACCTACCCAATATATCTTTAAACTGACAACTGTGGTATAACACTTTATATTAGGCCTACACCTTTTGACTTAAAGGTAGTATCAGCCTTTTTCACAAATTGCGAAAACTAATGCAACTTGGCATAACTGTAGAATATGATCGACCTATACTGTCTATTCAATCTTACTGTCATAGATTGCCTAGATCAGTAATACGAAACGAAAATCTGACTACCAATCTTGACCAGCTCTCCATCAACATCGTTGATATTACAGCGCGTGCGGCACGGACCGCACACAGCAATATACACACGGCGCATCAGCGTGCATTATTCTCTGCGCTAGCGGTCAGCGGTTCGCGCCACGGTATATTTTTCGAGGTTCGAAAAAATAGGAATGAATTTTGATAATCGCAATATAATGACAAACATACACATTTGAGCTTAATCATGTTGTGGGAAGATATAGTCATTGGTATACTACTATATCCTCTCAAAAACTAGAAATTTAATATTTTTGCCTGCAAAAGGCTGACACTACAATGCATTCTTTTCCAAATAAAATGATACATTTCTGAGAAGAAGTTAAAAAAAATGACAGCTTTTTTTGTAAAATCAATCTTCAAAAATTTACGCCACTTTTTTTCTGGCAAAATCAATATTCCTTTGCCCTGTTCACAAAACGTATCGGACATATATTTTCAGGTATCATATTGAAAATACATTTTAATCTTTTATGGGGGCTCCCATCTCTCCCTCTCTCCTCTTTCTTTCTTTCTTTCTTTCTGTCTTTCATTTTTCTTCTTTCACTTCCTCTTTACCCTTTTTACTTTCCTATCTGCCCTTCCCCTTTCTCTCTCCGCCTCTCCCTTTCCCTCCCTTCCTCTCTCTTCTTTCTCTCTTTTAATGTGTGTGGTGTTTTTTTTTTTTAATAGAAAAAAAATCGGGGGGGGGGGGGTCGGGTTTCATAATCTCTTTCTCATTTTATAGGACCCTATTGTAAAGAGCGTTTTTTTATTTCATGGGCTATCCTGTCAGTGTTTCTTTTATGTTTATACCATGTACACTCGACGAATAAAATCAAATCAAATTATAATGTTTCACAGTTTAATTTAATTCTCATGTTTGAGCTCATAGATAAGGTTACCTCTTGTCCTTGTAAACAAAGCACTCTAATTAACTATACATTCAAACTTATGGGCCCGAATTCACAAAGGTGGTTTCTGCCAAACCCACGGATCCGTGGATTATGTAGATTTTGTGTAATAAATACGCTTAATTTTAGCGCGTACTGTGAGAAAGGTCCAATATGAATGCGCGATTTTGTCACAGAGCTCTAAATTTACGCTTGTCGCTATGGTTTTGCTGCTGTTTATTCAAATTAATTTAAATAAACCGTTAACTCAACAGTGGACTCATTAATTCAAAACCGTGGGCTCATTATGTCAACACCATAGCAACTGGCGTATATCTCGTGCAAAATGACAAAATCGCGCATTCATATTGGACCTTTTTCAATGTACGCGCTACAATTAAGCGTAATTATTACATGAATATTCACAAATCCGCGGATCCGTGGGTTTGGCAGAAACCACCTTTGTGAATTCGGGCCATGAAGTTCTGAAGTTCTCTATAGTAACGTGATATAAATTATTAAAACAACAAGAATAATCAAAACTTGAGGCTCTGATTACAATGAAACAAATGATAAACAAACTAAAGGCATTTTTTTTGGACAAAATCAAAATTTCTTTGCCTTTCTAACAAAACGTATTGGACAGATATGTTCAAAGTTATTTAATTCTCATGTCTGAGCTTATAGATATGGTTACTTTTTGTTTTTGTAAAGCATCATAATTGACAAAACATTCAAAGTTATGAAGTTCTGATGCTTGAGCTTATCGACGAGGCTACTCTTTGCTGTTTTTCTTTATTTCCAAGTCGACTCCTATTTACAATTTTGGCATTAATTGAACCTATTACACAATGTTCACTTTGTTCATATTTTCAACCTTTTCTTTTCTAGTAAAATGATATAAATTATGAAGAAAAAAATACTGGAGGCTCTGATTACAATGAAACAAAATGATGAACAAACTAAAGACACTTTTTTTCAGACAAAATCAATGTTTCTTTGCCTTTTCAACAAAATGTATTGGACAGAAACAAAAATGGAAAAATAACCATACATTTGTGATTTTTAGCCTGTTCAGCCCCCCCCCCCCCACTTGCCGCTCAGCCCCTCCACTTTCAAAAACGCTCCTTGGCCCCTGATTGGTTATATAAATTATTATTAGCTTGGTGTTGATGCAGCGGAAAGCTGCTTAATACCGAGTTCCTACGGGATTTACTCAATAGAAACAGAAACAGAACAGTCCTTTAGGGGCAATTGTAACAGCTTGTTACAATTGCCCCTGACACAGGCGACCATATTTGGAGAGATTTTTTTTCTATCTTAGCTTAGGTATTCATCGTTGAAACGTTAGCAAAATATGGCCTAAGAACATAATTTCTAAATATATAAAAATGACAGTCGTAGCTCATCCACATATTTGTCCAGAAGAAAAACAATGGGTAATGTGAAATATTACTTTCCTGCTCAAAAAACGATTTTTCTGCTGTAGAAAGTTCCAAGAACCGTTAAATCTGCTAACAATCAAACAGTGTGGAGCGATGAAATGCGCATGCTCAGTACAAATTTTAAGTTTATAGCGTGTTTCTGCTAGGAATGGGAGCCTCTGTTACAATTGCCCCGTGTTACATTTGTCCCCTGTCTCCCCTACACATTAAAGCAAACCACACCATTATAAATTTATGAAACTGAAAAAGTAAAGCAATAAAGGCACAGGAAACAAAACCCCATTGATACCAAAATACAAAATTACTGAATACAATTTGATCCTCATGTTTCTTTTGATATAGTATGCCTAATTGTTTTCCAATCTCTATCAGAATAAACGTATTTTAACCATCATTTCTACACCTTATTTTTCTTGTTTATTCACATTATTTATGAGATATTGAATTACTCATTTCTCTTTGTAACAAATAAAATGATGGGTTATAGTTGTATTATATGTATGCACTTTTCTTCAATCACTTTTCCATAATTTCTCTCTCTCTATGTCCTAGATAATACACCGGTGAATGCTTCTTATATTTGATACCTTTCCCAAATATCACACAGAATAGCAGTCAAATATCTAGAGCGCAGCTGACGTACAAGAGGGAATGTTACTCCACTTAATATGTCCTTGCTCCCTGCACATAGCTTAATCTAATTCCTTTCCCAAATTAACAAGATTAAGAGCATGTCGATACACATGTACTTTCTAATGCACATGAACTTCACATAATACATGTTCTTAGTTGTCGAACCTGGAAAAGAGAATCATGATTAAGCCAAGATGTCTTGAATGTCATACATGTATAATGCTAGCATATGGTTTATCTGCCCTGCGATCAATGCAGGCTTGTGCTTTACCAGTAGAAATCTAGTTAAGACATTCTTTAAAATTGTTCCTACCAACTAACAGACATGATAAAAATATGTTTTTTTCGCATCCAGCAAAAAGCATCCATGGCTCAGTAAATGAAAAATCATTTCTTTTTATGACATGCCTCTATTATTACCTTATAAAATTTAGTTGTTGGTCATGAACTAGTTTATTAAACACCTGTATCGATGTAACTCAGTATGACCCAGGTATGCTTTTACCTGATCAAATGGCACATTTTCCAGGGATGGCTATGAACAAATCAAAAGAATCAAGAAAAACTACTTCTTAGATCTATTTCAAGATATTGATGCTTTCATACTTTTAACAGTTCTCTTCTTGATACAAAATTCCACAGATCTGGAAAGGGTGATCATTCAAATCAATACTCTACATGTATGTATCTGACTACCCTAGAACTTCAGGGATATTTCGATTTCCGCCCTGAACTGGCATAATCTCCATCAAATCTACTTATGAATAAGATTTACTGGGAAAAGAAGGATAGTAAAGAAGGATTTAAATCTTACGTTTCATCCAGGAATGCTAAACCGAAGTAATCCTTTTCCTTGAGGTTGAAGTAAGATGCAACAAGATCGAGCAGATCACTGGAAAGCAGCTTCGGCTGGAAGAGGAAGACACAAGAAAGTAGAAAAGCCTTTATTTCCTGCAATTCATTTTTATATTATGCAACTTCTAATTTCTCTCCTCACAAGAAAATATAAAAAACTTTATCCACTTCATACTGTACATGTATAACAATTATTTCATTTCATTTGTACTTTAATGGAATTAGTTTCTTGGTACATAAATTGCACTTGAATTATGCACCTGTAAAATGGCTGCTGGCATGGCAATGGAATTTAAATGGGGTAATAATATATTGTAAAGCGCTTTGATCAAGTAAATAGTATCACACTATATCAAAGAAAATTATTATCATTTTTCATTATTGAGTTTAATTAGTTTCTTGACACATATACTTTATAAGCTATCATCTAAATTTTGTATCCAAGAAGGCTGAGGCTAACCATGAAAATTGGGTGCGTACATTGGGTATTTGATATTTATTTTATTATAACAAGTTTGCAAATTCAAACAGATACATGTAGGTACTTTAATAGATTACAAAAATTAAACATATCTACAAATAAGGTTAATGTGGTATGACAACTTGTTATTGTTATTGTCATTGCCACTACATTCATAACCTGTACACAATACATGTATACATGTACTTTTTGTATATGGGCCAATGTCATGTGGTTAGAATATTAAAACTATGACCATCTGCTTTTGTAGAGAGGCATTCTTTCCACTCACGCCATGATGCATGAGTGCTATCTTTACTCATCCTCATCCCACGAAAGCAATCAAACAGAACTATGAAATAAAACGTTTGGGAGTGGGATGCATCATAATTGCAGAATCTGAATGTGATATTATACAACTGCAGAATAAGAAATGCAATCTTGCACAGCATGATGGACTCTCGATCATGTCATTTATGAAGTCATTGTCAGCACAACCGATCTGCCAACATACACTGCAACTTCAACATTGCAACTCCAACTTTCTTTCAATTATCTAATAATGATAGAAGGAATTTTCTCCATATATATATATATATATATATATATGAATCACCTGAATTTTTTTTTTTTTTTTAAACTGAAATGTGTTTATGATGTGAAGTATTCTTTTCAATTAGTAAGGATGGGCTGATGGGGACTTGTTTGTCTATGTACCTGCTGTTGAACAGGACTCATTTATTAATAATAGTAATGCGTGCCCAAGGTCGTGTGACGTCCAATTTCACATTAGCATTACGAATCAATGAAATTAATTGAAGAGGCATTTGCCTCTGTATTCTTTCCCTCATGTCCATGCTCTGAAAAATTGATTTTCATAAAACTGAAAAGATGCACTGAGCAAACGTATCTATGCAACATTATCTTTCACATTTATTGGCCAATGCAATTCCCAATAGAAAAGGTGTTTGTCACATCAAATTTCTTTTACAATGTAAACAATATTGCGCACTCTGTAGGGGGTATTTTACTCATTTTAATCAGTCAAAGCCTGTCACTGTGAATCTTCATCCTACTTGTACCTATTCTTCTTTCTAAAGAGCAAAGTATATCAAAATATGAAAGCATTTCCTGCTCTTGGCACATTTTGGAATATTCTCTATTTTTACTTTGCTGTCATTTCCTCTATAAATTTCAGGAAGGGGGGGCTCTAGTTGTTAAATTGATTCTCTCCCAATATCCCATTTGATGAGTCAAGATGCATGGTGAACCAGATGGGTTTAGGGTAATTGCAAACCGCATCACTGGGAGACTCCCTTGTAACTGCGCTCATCTGATGTCATCTAACCATGATGAAATATTGCGGTGCCCTCCACAACGCACTGCACGTACCAAATAGATTCTGAATTTAGGGGGTTGTCTCACACAAAGTGAGCAGGGAAGCGTCCAAACACATGATTACATTAATGTGTGCATATTCAGTGAGATTACCTAAGTGAATTTAAAGTACAACATGCATGCACTGTGTCAGACTCCATCTACAACAACTTCACCTCATTATTTGTCGCCTCAGCTTAATTGTAAACGATCTTCTTTCTTCAAATATTAAAGTAAACCTGCCATGGAAATGAATCACCAAAATTTGTTGCGGTTCCTTCTAAATTTTGTTGAAGCATGAAGACAAAGGGAAATGTCAATGTACTACAAATGATTAGATAACTGTATATATTTACTTTGAGACATTGCATGTTGTGTGATTGGGTCTACTCAGTCAAAGTTGTATCTGATCATGGATACTTCTAGTAGATATCCATGATCTGATGAATTTATGTTTTTAGTGTAAGAATTGGTCCAGATGTTAGGACTGCGTGGGTATAATCATTGGCAATGATAACAGACATTGTAGAATTACAACTTTGCTAGGTGGAAGAGTTTTTTAAGAGTCTAATAAATCATCATTTATGAGGGGTACATGTAGCTTGACTAAAATTTGTTTAGATTAGGAAGCACAATTATTATCAGGAGTGGACCGTATGAAATGAAACATTCAAGACAAAATAAGAAGTGTTTATACTTCTGAATGATAACTCTCGACTATCTCGGTTAATATCATAAGCTATGTTCACACGGGACCAACGGATTTTAGTCCTCGAGGATTGTATCCCTAAGAATTTAAACACCGACGGCTTGTTCTCGAGTCAGGTTCACACGGTGTGCTCATCCTGAAGGATAAGTGAGAGGCTCGATGACCAGGAGACAAGTTGTTATGTAGTGTGCGCTATTTATTTCCCCGTACTATTCGGCTCTGTCGCTTGACTGAAACCGGAAGTTTAACCGTACAAAAGGTCACTCTTATCCTCGAGAACACTAACTCAAGATTATCGTGTC
>CALNVZ010002100.1:25088140-25109245 GCA_940671915.1 Paracentrotus lividus | reverse complement strand
GGGGGGGGGACAAATGAATTCAACTGAACTGAACTAAGGAGGAATTGCCCTTAATTGTTTAATCACAAAAAAGGTGAAATATTCATACACCATACACCAAAATTTGATCATAATATCTCATACTGATTCATAATTCAAAACGGCAGATTGAGGAAGGGGCACTTTTCCTCTATGACAACAATCACACACAAGATGACAACTTCCATTCAATTTATCTGAGTTCTATGGAGGCAGCCTGAAGCAACATGTTATACAGAGATTTCTAATCATATCGCCATGGTGTTTATTCATTCTTGAATTAAACTGCAGATAGTGGGCATACAAGCACATTACATTTAGATGTACCACAGCAAACTGAAAGGTTGCTTATCTATAATACATGAGCATGAACTGCCTACTCCCGTCAAATCTTTCTCTTGTTTAAATATACATGTATGTAATATAAGGAATGATGTGAAAATAAAACACTTCACAACAGGGTATATGACACATATGCCAATTTTCTATAATTATACAAGGTTACAAATGAGACACTATACTAGGCTTAGAGCCAAATAGGTGTTAACTCATACATGCATTACCATACAGTGAACACCTTCCTAGCACTCAACATATAATATAAACCATCATGTAATACTACAGATATGTATGTCAACTGCAAGACTTCTTGCACTTGATGGATGACAAGAACAAATTGGTTCAGGATGTAATCTATCATAGGACAAATTTGTTTCTCATTAGGAAGCCATACCGAGATCTTATTTCCCCTATGGTATAACCTGTATGCATACATTGTAGCTACCTGTTCATGTATTCACAAGATCTGTTACCTTTTTACCATGTGGTGTGAGTTTGCTTGTTGCATTTAAAGCAAAAAAGACTGAACCAATACATTTTTATTTCATAGATATTCCTAGAGTGCTTGAGACATTTTCAGAAGGGGAATGTCATAGGCCTAATTGTTTGTGATGACAATTTGAAAAGCTTTTTGCTTAATAAAAGTGTAAGATGTAAGATTATCCAACCCATTAATATTTAATATGAGACTAAAAAGATAAAATGATTATAAAGAGTCTATTCTTCAAGACTAGACCTGCCATGCCCCAAATACACAGTACAGGTGAATGTCAAATCTAAGAGTTGAGTTCACTGGACATTCCAAGTTATGTATCAAGGATTTTCAAGAAAAGTGACCACTATCATAGTTTCCAACCACATATGGTCTGGACATTATACATTCTTTTATACATTCATGATTCCCTCTTAGTGTATTCATGTATTTCATGAAGTTCAACCAATGTCCATCTCAGGACTACATCTACCAACCACACCCTATCTCTCCATCTCCATTTATGGACAAACCCTTATGAATAATTTAACTATGTCCAGGTCCTACAGGTATAAAAAGAAAAGGAAGAAATATTAAGAAGGATTCTTAGTCCTCACTACCTTCAAGTGGGGACTGGGTTTAATCGTGAGAATCGCTACCGTGTTTTATAGATATTGTATATCTATATCCATTGAATATCAACTTATAATAAATACTGTCTGAACTCTGAATTGTGATATCTTCGTCTCCTCATTCATCTGCGACTCATGTACGCTTATCAACAGTTAACACTCAACTAAAGACCACGCATAATAACAATATTCTAGAGTGTTTAATACAAAAGCATGATTATATTACTTTATCCTATTCATATTAGACAGATATTTTTTTTTTGGGGGGGGAGGGGATGTACACAGTTTCACTACCCTTGCCAAAGAACAATTCTGGTCATCTTTAAAATAAAATCCAACAAATATATTTAACAAGAAAATGGAATCGTCCATTTATGGACCCTAGGGAATTGTTTGGGAGAGGAGGATCTGTCACAATCACCTTGTCAAATTGGTAGCATATTTCAATCACTGTCTATGCATTTATATATTTTTTAAGCAAAATCACAAATGTAAAATAGTGTGATTGACGCTGAGCAATCACAATAATTCCCTTAAAAACTTTGCTGTGGCAAGCTGCCTCAACATTTCACAGAGTCTCTCTCATCTTTAAGCAAAAAGCAATTGGAATATAATCTTTAAAATAAAAATTCAAGAAAAGATCTAGAAGAAAACATCAAACTTCTTTCACAATTGTTTCTGACAATGATGTTGATGATTAGTATCATTAGATTTAGAAGTCCAATGTATTTGTAGCTGTGTTGAGTAGATCTTGAAGCAATTAATCTTCATGCTAACTACATGAATATTCCTCCCAGCAATCCTAATTGACCACTACAGACATGGTGACACCACAAGCATTCAAATGCAATTACCCCTAATACAAACTACCTATAAATATGTCACCCTTTAGCCTCATTTACGTCCATTTGAGGTTGGCTGCATCCAGGGATACTTTCCTTTGTCCAAACAGTATATTTCAGTATATTTTATACACAAATCCCAAGAAAAATGAGTATATCCAATTTGTCATGTCTCTGGATTTGGTAAAGAAGCCAATTAAGTAAAAGGGGATAGAGACCCTGGTGCCAGCCATAATTTAAAATTTATGAAGATGACTTCTGTGAAGAACAGGGGCCAGATCCCAGGGATGAGGGAGGAGAGGGAGAGATAGAGAGAGAGCGAGAGAGAGAGAAAGAGAGAGAGATGGAGACATCCCTAGTAAAGCTCCAGCCTGTTGACATTTTGGAGGATGGTTGAGGAGAAAGAGAATAGGGAACAGATTACAGTTTTGATCCTCCTGTTTCAGACACGACTATGGAATATGGAATATAAATCAGCGGTTTGATTTACAATGACGACGGGCACTTCATAAATTTGAGATTATCATTTGCATGCTTGATGCAAAGATGAGGACTGCTATGTGCAGAATAATGAAGGAATTTCTTAGTACTAGTACGTAGGAATGAAGGAGTAACTTTTACTTATATTTAACTGGGTTAATTATCAACAGATATTCAAACAAATGCATTTACGCCTGATCAGCTGTTGATAAGTAGGCCTGTACCTAATAGATATTATCCGCTTAGACAGGCCAATCGGTGTAGGCCAATAGACTTTTCAACAATTTAGGGCCAACCATTTTTTTGCTAAATTGACACATTTCATCTTGGAATGCATTTAATGATTATATATAATTCATTGTGGGTTTTTTTTTTTTTTTTTTTAGTCAACAAAATCTAATAAAATAATAGACTTTACAAACAACTGCTCAATATTTTCAGAGCTTCTGCTCGTCAAAAAAACAAACTGACAGATCAATAGTTAAACACACACAAGAAATAAGAATGGTAAAATCTAGAGTATCCTTAGCTCCTCCCAATCCTTGAAATGACAATCTTGAACCACTATAAATTGAGATTTTCACAGCTACTGTGTCAATAATACTCCAAATGCTGTCGTGAGAAATAGCACTCTCTATTACTCATCACATGTCAGAATATCATAAACGACGGGCAATAATTGCAAACTACATTCATCAGTCCGGATATGGGATCAGGAAATGTAAATTATCACAGCTAAACATACTTATCGTAAATCAGGTAATTCGTGGCTCTATACATTCCTCTGCGTGTGACTTGTCTAGCTCATTAATTTCCTTCCCCCTCCCTCTCTGTCATTCACTCTTTCTATCTATCTTTCTCATTTTGACTTCATATCCTCACCATCCATCTGCTCACACTTAAAATCTCTTTCACTCACCTCCATGCATATTTATTAATTGCTTATTATCTATTTGCTATTAAATTATGTGTCCATGCACATCGATCGATCTAGATATAATATAGCATACGAAGCTATCTCATTTGTTCAGCTTTACTTTCTCTGAATTGATAACCCATCATGTATATGTCTCTAAATTTCATTGTACTGTCCAAATCTAAGAATTCAGAGTAAGGCCTTTATCACTTGACAAACTCTAATTCACATCACTGTAACAATGCTGTGAAGATCTTTCATAAGTATTCTCTAAAAATATAATAGTAAGAGAGTAGACAATCTAAATTAATGAGAAATTGCGTGTCAAGTACATGTACATTATAGGAAGTCTTGGTAGTGTTTTTCGGGCATTTCCTTATATAATTTTGTGATTCATGTTTAATTTTTTTTTAGTTTGTCAGCGTCATAAAGTGTGGCAAGTATTAAAGGATATTTACATGTATAGACACATGTACGATAAAAATCAGGAAAATGTGTGAAATGATAGTCACAAACTCACTTCTTCTCAAAAAGAAGGGATTTTATTGTCACTATATCATTCAAAACTTTCTTATCTATAATTAGTAGTCTTGAAATTTCTTGAACATGTTTTGAAATTGTTCTATGATTTTCTACTTTAATTTAAAGGGGAATCCAACCAAGGAGAGAATCAACCTTACAGGAAAGAGGAACATGAGAGGAGCAATCTAAAAAAAGTTCATCAAAATCGGTTATAATAATAAGAGTTATGGAAGTTTGAAAAGTCTAGTTGTTCCTTCTATGGGGATCCTCAAATTGGCATCATCGGCTTCAAAATGGCCGATCTTATGGACAATCTCCATTCACTTTGTACACAGATTTTCATATTTTCCCCATTTTCTTTCAAAAATTTGTCTTCTTTACTTCTGAGCTCAAAATATGGTCATGCGAAAATATATTTCACATTCAACATATGTTGAGCTCAGAAGGAGGTAAGAATATATTTCGAAAGAAAATGGGGAAATCTGAAAAATTTGTGTACAAAATGAATGTAGAGATTGTCCATGAGATCACCCCATTTGTGGAGCCGATGATGCCAATTTGAGGATCACCATAGAAGGAACAACTAGACTTTTCAAACTTTCATAACTCTCTTATTTTATAACCGATTTTGAAGAAACTTTTTTTTTAGATTGCTCCTCTCATTTTCCTCTTACCTGTAAGGTTGATTCTCTCCTTGGGTTGGATTTCCCTTTAAAAACAAATGACATGTAGGTTGGAGTTGGTCTTTATGCACAACACCCAAAGAGAAAAAAAAAAGAGAGACATTCACAGGAATGTTACAATCTACTTTTGGGATATTACGTCTTTCCTTTCACATGAAACTTAGAATATAAGACAAACCTTCCATTTTAAACCATCTTTAAGCTAATCTTTACACTTTTGACGTCCAAGAACGACTGTTTAGCACCATCAAAACTTATGTGTGATTAATGGCCAGGCTTAGGTTGCTGCATGATTAAAAGATCATAATGTCAAGTGCTTTGACCAACTGCTCATGGGACACCTGCTTCATACTAGCATGCAAATCACCTCACCATACTACCAGAAAAGGTAATGAAATAATGGTGAAATTAGTAAATACATGTAACAGATTATCTTTTTTGTTCATTGTATTGATGATTCTCATTCTCATTTTCAACATAAAAAAATTGGTCTCTACAAGGTATTTGATATTCTTTTGGAAAAGTATTTCAGGAATACTAAAGGTGATTTGCCTTTTTTTTCAATCCCCATCCTCCATCCTCCTCCATTTATTTTCAATGATGAGCCAAGCACTTTATCATCAGATGTGATCAAGTCAGTTTTATTTTTAGCATTATTATTAAGGTTGTGGTCTAATTATTCCAGATTTAGTTCTTACAATGTTCCCTTCAACTATGCAGAGGCTATCTGCAAGAATGACTTTCATTAAATTCCACTAAGCATGTGGGGTGTTCATTTAAGGTATATTCTTTGAGCAAAAGGTCACTTTGAGCTGGAAGGTACAAACCTGAGAATAGGTGATTACCATCAAAGGTTTCTTGGGAGGAGAGGTTTGTCAGGCGCATTCATGCAATAAAGCTTGCTGGACATGAAACCAGTCTCATATCACGTTATCGTTTCAGCTTCACCTTTGATTTAAACAAACTAAACTGGATTTTGAAGGAATAAGTTTACCTGCAGCAAGGTTGTTTCCATCATGCATACATGCATGTATGAAGGTCTATTCTATTATCAGGTTTCGGTCTTTACGTCAAACAGTTTCACCTTACAGAAACCTTGGGAAATACGATAGGCTTCATCTAAGGTTCTTTTGATTTCAATTTGTAGCATTCTATGATCATAATACAAAAGATATTCTGGTAAAGTCCTCATTTACAATATGGTTGAAGAATTCAAAGTCACTGAAAAATGTCAAGACCTCTTGCCCCTTTCGCTTTCCCCAAAATATAAATTCCTGTTTATAACTCATTATTCAATAGAGACATACACATCTCTTGTCCAAATTGACGCATCTGCTGTCCTTCACAAATCAATTACATCCGCTGTACAACTGACATCAGAACCTTGCTCACCCTCTCCTCCCCCTCCTCTCAAACCTTCCCTCTCTTATATGACAAAGTTCGGGGATAGATCGGAAAGGTTCAATTCCAAGGCACTCACGCTTCTTCAAACAAAGTGACCTTGCCCTGGGATATGCGATTTTTCGCTCGATCTCTCGTGAAGATGAGCGCAAAGAAACACCTATCCAGGTGAGTCATTATTCAGAACCTGTGTGAATCATTCAGAACTTACCTGAACCAGTAATTCCACTCTCCTGTCGTCCAACAGGACCACTTGCGTCCGCCTGCCCTCACTCATCTGCAAAACAGAGAAAATGGGAAGGAAAGAGAGAAATGTATCAGTATTATCCATATATTGTGCACACCTGTATGCATGTGCATAGATTTAATTTACTTGGGAATTATATTACTTTATCAATCGTATTTATAAAACAATTGAAAAATACAACAAAATTAATTACATGTAAAAGCAAACATAATGGGGGAAACTAAAATTAAATCACCATTATGGATTTCATATTCAATGGAGGAACAATAGAGATTTCATGAGAATTTTATTTTGATATATACCCGCTCAAGATATAGCCTACATGTATGAAACAAATTTAAGTACATTCACATTTTCCCCATTTTTATAAAAGTTTTTTTTTATGCCAGTTCTGCAAGTAAGAAAATAGTGGTAGGGGACTCAACATATAGCCTGTGTAGCAAGCCATATAAGTATCATATGAACAAGAAATATCTTAGCAGTCCAAAAAATGTTCTAAAATCCCTAATGGACATGTGGGATCGATTACAAGCCGACAGCAACGGTTTTCATTTGTGGTTTTGCATACAAGCTTGATAAGCTGTTTAGTATCCAACTCTGGTTGCAAAGGGGTGCATTTGGGTAACTTTAACAAACGCGTTTAAAGGATTTCAAACAAGTACCGTGAACATGAAGACTACATTTAATTTTTAAAAATCTATATTCACATCAATCACATGTCAGTACATAATGCATAACCAAAAAAACAAAAACAAAGAGGAATCCTGAAAACATTCCCAACCCCGTTCATAGTGAAATTATCATTTGTAAATTTAGGCCTATATATTTCCTAGCTCAAGGTCTATTACTGCTAAATACGATTAAACAAATAAATTTGGTACCAATAGCAACAAATTGCACATCCAGACAACATACAAGTAAAGACAGTGGTTTATTTATTGATATAATAAACATGAAAATATACATGTAATCATAAAAACAAAACTTTTAAACATTTAAGGTCAATAATTTTATATATTCATCACATACATTGTATACACTCTACATGTACATCCACACATTTCACTCAAAAGACAGAACAAAAATATTTAATTTGACATTCATTTAGACTTCAACTTTAGGGAGCCCTCAAATAAGACATAATGGCCTCAAGTGCATGGAAGGACCTTGATAGCCAATACATCATCAGCTCAATACAGATCAAGGAAGTCAGATAAATCTAGCCCCGAATGAAAGCAAAAAGAGATATTGACTTGTAATACCCAAAGTGGGGCAATTGGAACCAATATGGCAATAAGCTGGTCAAATTGCGAGTGCCAGTTGTTGTATGAAGGTTGTCATCATCAGGTCAGAGTCAGATTTGGGGAAGAGAATACAGTCTGGCTGAAATCCAAGTTCAGACAGAAAAGTGAATCTAGACATCAAATGGCATGGTGTTTAATTTAAAGCTACATGTACATTTATTTCTGTACAATAGTAGTACAAATGTGTAGTGATACCAATGGTTACTATGTTGCAACAGAAAATAAAGGAAAATTTACGCAACCTATAAAAATTAATTGCCTAAAAGTGAGCTGATTTTTTTTTTAGAGAGAAAAGGGGTGAAAATATCAAAATAAATGAGTCTTTACTATTCTGTTGTAATACAAGCAGGTACCCAGCACACATGCCCCTAGATATGAAATTCAATCTCCTAAATATTTAAATCTAAACAGATAAACCCTTCTAAGAGTTTCTGCTACTACATGTATGGCCTACAACTGTTTTGTTCTACCGGTAAATTGTAACACTTGCCACTGAGAGCAGACTGACAGGCACAACATGGGAGTAGGCTTTTGCAGATCAGTGCTTCATGATCTACAAAGTACTTCCTGAATTATTTCCTGAATTTATCATTATGTGTACAGGTACACAATGTTTTTGTTTATATACTACGTACATTTTCAGTTTAAACAAAGTAAATTTTAATTTCAAAGGGGCATAAGCCCAGGTATAGACTACAGACTGGGTTATAATATCATGTTGATAAATTATGAAAGGAAAAAAAACCAATTAACCATGTAAATGAATAATTTACCCGAATGATTTTAAACACATTCAAAAGTACATTGTTAGACACTTTGAGATAGCAAACATGTACATTATTCAGGAAGACAGTATACATTGTAGTAGATTAAATTTATGTAACTAATTCTGTTTACACTCATACAACCACTAAGCACTAACATTCAAGCACAAACAGAAATACCTGATTTCCCCTAGTCCGTATTCATAATACAAGACAGCAAGTGGAAAGATTGTGATCTACTATTGCACCCGCATACAAATGTAACATTAATTGATCTTTATCTGTTAAAATATATTGCAATATCTAATGTACGTAATGGAGCGTTCATTGAATTTCATGATCTGATACTCAACAAGGTACAAAGTAACAGCTTTGCAAGGCCGAAACTGCTCGCTAAAATATGAATTAAAAACAGGTACCATGTACATCTTCAAAGCAACCCAATGGTTTACAAAACATAGCTTCTTGTACTGCAACTGTCATTCAAATATATAATTAAAGTTAGCAGCAAAACTAGATGCCACTGTAGTGAAGTACCGAATCTTCCATGTGAGTTATCTCTCATTCAGTTCATCCTTTGACATCTTGAGGGAGAAAATACCCTCATTAACTGGGATCTTGAGCAAATTAAAACCCCAATTTATTACCTCCATTGAATTTAGAGGCCATACTGGAGTGAAATATGTATTGTATTAGGAGGCATACTGTTCTATAACATAATAAGGCCTACCATGTAGCCCTAACAAGTTTAGACCTACTATTTCTTCCGTGATTATTCATTATTAGCTGTTAGTGATAGAACTTGCAAACCTCCGTTAGAATAGTTTTCCGTTGGCTACTGCAATTTCAATGCCTCTTGCAGTATTTTTTTTCTATCTGAAGCACCACATCCTTATTCTCCTGTTGATATTCCATTCAATAGTATTGATTGGCTTGGGGGTCCCATCTAAGCATATAATATTGGTTAGCTAAGTCTGTTAAAGGTTACCTTTTAATCCAAGCTACCAACTTGCGAAAGGGTATATCCTTTCTTTTCCGATACAGGCTGAAGATCGCAGAAAGGCATTAAAGCTCTCAAGTGAAAGTAGCTTAGTTACATATTTTCCTGCTTAATTCATAAGTCATCATGACTATATGTTTAATTGATCCATGTACTTGCAATATTAAATGCAATAGGGCCTATATTGTTTTGTATTTGTATGTATTGTAATCACATACATATATCATTATATAGGCATATGTCATGTATGCAGATGTACATGTATGGTGTTATCATTATATAAAAAAATTTAAACAAAATGGAACAAGATGGACTATCAAACAAACCAAAATAGAAATAGCCATGAAATGGGTGCTATGCCAGTAAACAGTAGTCTACCTCCAACAAAATGCATTCCAAGAGTGTATCAAATTTGCAACACAATTAATATACATGTAGTATACTACCAATAATAGCAGATCATCATTTACCAAAGAGTCTGAAAGAATGGTCCCAAAATGAGGCATTCTCTCCAACACTATACCTTTGCTGCTTGGCTAAGATAGACATTTGATAAATCTTGTAGGAAATGAAACATACACCATGAATATATTGTATAAATTGACCTGTACATATTAAATCAATGGGACATGAGCTAACAATATTGCTGCCTACTACTTTCATTACTTAATGCAATACAAGAGAGAATTTATGTTCAAAGTAACAACAGTATGGATGAGGGACATAGTTTGACCTTCCACTTGAAAAATATGCACACACATGCTTTGAGTGAAACCAACATCATAAACTAGTGTCTGCCCCATTGACATGCCATTGAAAGTGTTGATGGTACAGGACATAAATTTGAAGAAGACGATGAGCGTCCCATCATCAGTTTTGAGAGTTCTATTTGAAAATGTCTAGGTTAAGGAGTCCCTTGAGCAAGGTGGAATGGATTCAGGCCATGAGTAAGTCCCTCACACTATTTCTGTAATATTATATATATTTTCCATTCTCCCACTAAATATTAGTGTTAATTTACTGCCAAAGTTAAATATGTGATTTATACTTGACCCCCCCCCCCTACATGAGGGCCCCCAACTTTTGAAAATACAGGAGCATTATAATGGCATAATCCCTACATTATATAAATTAGTTGACAAGGAAACCTGCCTATTGCTTCAAAACGTTAAGTAAATAATGTCCATGATTTTAAGGATCTTTAATATTTAATAATTCTTCATATAGGCCTATGTTTATATCAAAATTGAAGCATGAACTTGTACCATCATATGCTACTCATACAGTCTCAAAGAAATATGCATTCATGACTGCAAATATACTTTCTGTTATTCTTCCCTGAAGGAGAAGCGCCAAGCCATCTTTAATCGAGACAAACTCCTTCAAGAGCCTGCGATTGAGTGTATCAGGGTGTCTTGTTATCCCTCCCGCTGTACAGCTCAGCTCTAACTCTCTTTCTCTGCAAGGCATGAAATACTACACGCTCCAGCCTCTCTCGCTGGTGCAGAATCGATTCCCATCGCCCCAGCAAGAACAACCTCTAATTGCCATGTGAGTGGCTCTAGCAGGAAGCACATAACCACAGGAGCATGTTGTGTTTATGTCCGATATGGTCTCCATTGCGCATGATTACAGGAAAAGAGATCTCCCATATTGTTCTCAGATATGAAATTACATGTCCTCACATCGCTCGCAAAAATATGGTTTATGGCACCATTTAATCCATAAGGATTCACACCATGGTTAAGCTCAAATATTGCTTCAAACAACATTTAGAAGAAAACAATATTTAGGCAGTATCACAGTATAGATGTTTCAGGTAAAGATTTGTGAATGCATTTGTGTGTGTGTGTGTGTTTGTGTTTTCTCTTCATTACTTATCCAAAATTCCAATGTGATCTCAAGTGGATTTCTTTGTTTCCTCCTTTTTTGGCCATTTTCTTTAAATTTCTTCTTTTTTTCCCCCCTCCCTTTTTTTCTAATTCTATACACTTCACTCTCAGTTACAATGTGATGCTAATCTAATATTTCTCTTACAAATCTAAATTAAAATGTAAATTGATCTGAAAGATATGTTATCCCTTAGTTACTCTCAGTTTGGGTGTATACAATGACACAGTAATTAACTAATAAAGGCATTGAGGGTCTTATTGTGCTAAATTGGTCAGTTTAGTCCCCAAATACCTCTGATATGGCCAAGGTTGGCAAGCATAGGGCAGGATGTTGCAGCTTTGTCATACAGATTAAAAGATGTGATAAATACATGCAAAAGGGCAACACTAAAAATACTTCTGTCATTCTACGCTCCAGGAGTTTGTTTGGCTCATTCATTCAGATTTTCGGCTCACATGAGAGGAGTAGATTCTTATAAACAGTCAGGTGATTCATCAAAATAATAGCACAAACATGGCCATTTGGGGATAAAAGTACAGACTATGGCGGATAAGGGGAATAAACATATTGTCAAAATTTTTAAAAGCCATTTTCCTATTGGAAAGCATACATGAATTCAAGGCTTGATTGATAGTAATAATAGTTATTATCCATGGCCATTAGGGGATACATAACACATATCCTGGAAATATTAGAGTGTATGTGTCAGTATGAGATTTTGATCCCTCCCCAGGGTGCGCACAATTACTGTCAAAACATATCCTAAAGACCTATATTTAATATTCATTAAAGTTGAACAAAATTAAAACAAACTTTGAAACCTACAACTAGTATCGTTGAATATGAACTCGAACAAGATTATGAAAAATATGATAATTGCATGCACTTACACATCTGCATGATGATTATGTTTTATATAGGTCTTGTTAAAAAAATCCTGAATAGATATACTATAATTCCACAATCAACTATTTAAAATAAAAGACAGTCTTAAAAGTTGATTGTTAACAGATTTATCAAACACATCAATAAAAAAAACATCAATTGATGTCAAGATTATGAAGCAAATAAAATGGCCATGTTCATCAATCTCGCTGGGAGCATAACGGTCAAAGTATGCATGACTGGACTTCATGCATTAATTCATAGTGCCATAGGGAACCCTTTATAAGGTCAGAACCACTTGACATCAAGTGACCAACTTACGCGAAAATATGTGTATGGGACCACGGATATACCACGGTGGGACTGTGTAAAAGCTGTCACACATGATCAACACTCCATGGTTTCTACATGAAGTAATTAATTAGCATTTTACCAATTTCAATTAAATTTATCAGTTTCAATATTCTACTACAGGAAAAGCACAACAAATAGGATTTGGTTTAAATTTTATTCATTCAGACTTATGGATGAATTTTGTATTCCTTTTCTTGAATACATCATTGTCTCCGTAAAATGTATTTCGAAATGTAAAAAAACAATGTTCTGTATTGTAGAACACATAAGTAGGACTGATAAATATAGAGCTGTAATTGCAACTTGGAAATATTAGAATCAGTTGAAGTTAGAGCCCAAGCACCACTCCTTAACCCTAAGCACGACCCAAAGCAATTTCATCTCGTCATTAAATTCTCTCGTTCTCCACTCCATGACGAATCTGACATTACCAATTCCAGAACGATGAAATGAGTCAGGAGTGTGCTTTCAGATCACTACACCCGCTATTTATCGTCCTTCGTGGGCAGAAATATGAAAATGATTTGGCTCAAGAGAATCTTCAGATCTAGGGATGTGGCTGGGGTCTGATCAATCAATGATTCAAATTTTCCTTTTATTCACTGAAACAATCTCATTAATATCAATTCTGACATAATGCAAATTAAGAACTCGAGAAAATGAATTGCAAAATGAACTGATGCTTGACAAAAACATGGAGCTCAGGAATAATTTTGCCCAGTTGGTTGTCAACTCAAGAAAGGAGGCACACTAGACCTTTTCTTATTCAAAACAGCTTGATTTATTATTCTTATCTAAAAAGATTTTCAATGTAAATGCCTAAGAATCACTATTTTCACATAAACTTATCTAATTTTGAATATTTTCTTTTTTAATTCTTTGAATTCAACTGTTACATATGAAAGGGGCTACCTGTATTCAATATCCAACATATCCCTTTCACTAAGAAGAAAAATAATGGATGCAACTCAAAATTTCATAATATCGCCAATATTAAAAGGCTAGAGCAATATTAGCAGGCCGATCAGCTATAGGGCTTATCTCGCGTTGACTGAGAAAATTGAATTCCAACACTGCACTGATGATCATTGCGTCTTCCCAGTCATGTAATTTTGTATGCAGAGTAAACATTGGGGAAATAAAAGCGACAACGAACGTGACGACCCATCTGGAAAACTCTAGGCATGAAATCACACACTAGAATGGTTTTATGCAAGAAAATTGGAAACTGAGAATTTAAAATGAACTTTTTTTTTAGCTTCAATCTAATGGGACACATGTTATTCCACAAACAGCTTTTTTATCTATTAAAAAATAAATAAATAAATAAAAACAACTATCATTTCTTAAATTTCAGATACATGTAACTTGTTTTGTTCAATCAAGACTCCTCTTTTTCTAAGCCATAGTGTTGAGCTGAAGTCTAGTAGTGAGCACTCTTAAACATTGAATAATGTTATATTTTAAATATCCTAATTTAAATTGTAAACTGTAGAAATGCTCATCCACAATATGAGATTTGGCTAGCAGTTCTAATACTGCTTTGATATTCTCACAAGTTGCTCTACATGTGAACGGATCTAATATTACCTTCGTAAATGTATTACGGTGCACTTGTGTGCCTCTACCAATGGGATAAATCACTCAAACTTGTTTCAGAAACCAAGGTAACAGTAGGGTGAGAGGTCATATCAGGCTAGAGGTCAAACTAAGGTGAAATGAGATGATTATGCTTGAACAATGGAATACAAGTTCAAATCCTCTATTGGCTCTCTGTAAAACAAATTCCTAAATCAATTCATTTCCATCATCAACATCTGTGCTCCAGATTGATTCCTTTTCAATATGACGCCAATATTGACAAAAGCAAGGCTGGATCCAATCTCACCCCACTGGGGCTTCGGCTGATTGCTATTCCATATACTAGTACTACAAACTACATGCAGGCCTACTACAGGGCATTCACAAGAACTTACTTGCCAGATGGATAGAAGGCAAGAAAGTCCTTCAGTTCAACACAAGCACTTTTTATTGAAACGTCATTATTATTTTAATAAAAATCTTGTGTCATCATACCTCTTTATATACGAAAAGATTTTATAACAAATCATGTGCATTTAAAACAGCAAAAAACCTGTTTGATGTACACTGTATGTAATTGTAATTCACTTCCATCCTAAAATGTGCCAAAACCAGAGGTAAACCACAGGTCTTTCAGATTTGTTTTCTTCTCTCTCTTTTTGTATGGGACAAATTTCAATAAAATATACAGGCCTACACTGGGTGAGTATGTCATTGTGCAATGCTAGAAGTATTCCATTCTAAACATTCCTTTTAACATGACACAGGTTTGACCTAGATGAGATACAATTTAAGTTGTGGCTAACCACAAAAGATGACATCACTCACTACGTCTTGGAAGAAACTTAACACTGAACAATCACAGAATACTTCTTGTCAAACCAAAAATAGATGAGCTCCGCACCCTCTTTTGATGAACACTCCTGTAATACATGTACATCAAATGGTAGATGCTCAAGGCCAGCGTTAGCTACATATAAATATACGCACTTGATAACAAGTGTAGCTGTTGTCATATAAAAAAATAAATACTATATCATTATAAGCAAATGAACAATGCACAAAAATACAAGATAATTTTTAAAATCCATCATGATTTTTTTTTAAAGACATAAATTTCTAATACGATATGAAAAATAAATTATTAATATACGTATCAGTGCATAAAATTTGTTATAAAAAGCTTCGGGAAGTTATCTTTCTCTCCTACTACTGACAGAGAGCATATAGGCCCGGGATTATTTTTGGTCAAATTCTATTCTATATCATTCTCACAAGTCTCCAAGTCATAGGTCTACCCTT
Organism: Paracentrotus lividus; assembly: GCA_940671915.1. Lineage (NCBI taxonomy): Eukaryota > Metazoa > Echinodermata > Echinoidea > Camarodonta > Echinidae > Paracentrotus > Paracentrotus lividus. The sequence continues at coordinate 25,093,610 of CALNVZ010002100.1, read as the reverse complement.
TCTAATCCTTCCTTTAAACCTGCCATACCCCAAAAAACAAATCATATTTGCTAACCACTTGTGTCATGCAAATTACTCACAGCAAACTTCTCACTATACATTCAAATGTAGGGGACCATGAGATGACATCAAATGGAGCAATTTCATTCCAAGCTCCTAAAGCTTCCAGGTGAGAAGCTTCAATTGAAATTTTATTTTAATGAATTCTTCCCCATCATGAAAGGGAGGCAAGATGGGGTGAGAGGACCCACAGTGCAGTTCATATCATGACACCATTAGATTCTAGCAGTGCAAACACCCTGAGGACTTCCACACAACCAATGTGTCACACATGGAACGGCGCGTTCACACAGGATTGACGTTACATTTTTAAAATATTTTGGTTTACTTTTTGGTAACATGGTCAATTCTTTGAAAATCATGTTCATATAGAGTCATTAGTTTGTATAGTGACTCGGCCTACATAGTAGGCCTACATTGCTTTACTAAAACTAGTATCTAATGAAGAACTGAGTTAAGAGGGTGGTAACATATTTTCACACTTTGGATATCAATTGACAAATCCCCAGGAGATTTCAATTTCCCACCTGATAATTCTTCATCATTGAGTACATAAACTTTGGTTTCAAATGCAGACTTACTGACGTTATATCATGTAAGCATTATAAGTTTAAATGATTTTTTTTTTAAACAAACGGGATGTGCTTTATTGCATGCGTCAATTCAATAACCCAAATTAGAGTTGACTAATCCAAGGCAAAATATGATTAAGATCACGTTTTTTTCTTGATTTTAACAAGGGCTAATAGTGGAGGCCGACATGTGTATCTTCAAACAAATATTTTCTACTTGTTTGAAGTTGGATACGATTAGGCCTACATGTAGGCCTGTGTACTTCAAATACGTAGGCCTACTTGAAATTGTTCAATCAAGTATAAATTTAGATGAATATTTCCTTAATTATTCACTATAGATACAGTATTTGTTAATTGTCCAGTTGAAATCTTTGTACCATAAACCCTCAATGATTACCAAATCTGCATCATTCCTTGGTTGGCAAGTCATTTTTTGTTTTTCTACTCTAAATACACACAATGGACCCACAAATGCTGACTGAAACCACAAATATGTGATCTTTGACCCAAAGTTGTCATTGTAGTACGGACCTTATATGTTGTGCATGTTATCCAATGCTGAATTACTCATGATTAGAGGATACGGAATTTGAAGAATACAGGATATTACTGAATCATCATCTACAGGGAATTCTTTAAATATATGACCTTAGAAATAAAGTGTTAGGCCTATACATTAGGCCTAATGTACATCTAATGTTACATAAATGTAGTATTTCTGAAAATTGTCCCTACTGTTGCCCACACTACAATATGGTTTTGACTTCCAGTGTAGGCTATATATTTTAATGTGCCTACATGCATACATACATCAGTAATATCAAAAGCAAATCTTATAGTGATCAGCATCAATTGAGTAAATTGATCTTAACTAGTATTTACAGCATTTTTTATTTATGAAATTTAAAAAAAAGAAAAAAAGAAAAGTCAGCAATTTATTTTGATTTAATAAAACCAAAACAAAAAATCAGCAATTAAATTTTTGCCATTTTTCAAAATATTTTAATAATTATTAATGTTAATGTTTCGTTCTGCCCTGCGGTGTAAATAAATCCCACAATGATCATTAAACTTGATTACTGTAAAGAGATAGATGGGTGCTGTAAACTGTGGAGTACAATCATCTGCATTGTACCATTTGCAAAACAATGACCAGCCACTCAATACAACTTCTGTTACTAAACTTGTTTGAAATGCAACCATTTCCTTACTCAAATAAATGCCTTTTTGCCTTATTTAAATCTCAACAGGCGCCTGACCCATAGGATCGAATCTATACAATGGTCATGCATGGGGGATTCACTAAATAACTAGAGTGGCATAAAGTAACTGTTGAAGAGGGAACAATACAGCTAGTGAAGCCTGCAAAGAACCAATATGCAACTCAAGTAGTAGTATATGGTACAACCAAGGAGACCTCCTTCGTACAACAATGTACATGTACATGTATAGGCCTACATTTTCATGTAGACTACCAGTGTGTGAAGATACTATGTAAACATAAATGACATTCTTAACTTCACCTACAGTGAACCTACAAATGTACAATGTTAATCAAGATAATAGTTTTTAAAATCTCTACAGATAGTATCATACATTTAGCCTAATATTTACTTTCTTTATATATGTACACAGGTCTACAAGCTGTAGGCCTACATGTACATGTTAATATCAATGCAGAAAATCATTGCACAAACACATTCATAAACATTCCCTGAATTTTAATTTGGTATCAAGACATTGCTTTATAATAGCAGCATAATATCCAAATATATGAAGATATGAAGTTGCAAAATTAATGTTTGTCTTCCCCCCCCCCCAAGCTAAAGCAATGCCGAGCTTAGGCTCGTGTGATATGTTGACAAATTTATATCAAAGCATAAAAATTATACATTGAAAACAAATGTCACATATGAATTATCTACTGCCCTAACAACATAAGAAAACAGCACCATGTAGGCCTACATGTACATGTAGACTGCTCACATCAGAAATGAATATACTCTAACCATCAGGCCATGCCCCCATTTTTATTTCTATAGTAAACACTGCAGGGGTATTGAGCGAAGATGGATGTCATACTGTCTAACCCAAAACAGTGGGACACTCACGAAAATGACCTCAAAAAGCAGCAAAAGATAACATCAGAGACTGAGCACAGGAGTCTTGGAATCTACAAATTATGATAAAACTCCCCGTGTACAAATAATGTAGTCACTACATGTAGGCCTTCCACCATACATGTTTAGGACGGATCATAGGCACCTTGCTAAGACTGTACATCCATGGTCCATCCATCCGTGTAGGCCTAAAGGTACGCCTATGGTCTATCCAATTCACATGCTGTAAAGACTAAAGTTTTTACAGATATACAGGGCGCGACAAACCCGCTTGCCCGCTTGCCCGGGGCAAGTGAAAACAACGGGCGGGCAAGCAAAGTTCAAAGTCACTTTCCCAATCGGGCAAGTGATGATTTGAGCTTGTTGAAGGCGCCTTTGCAGCCAGCCCCAGCGGCCCAGGCGTTCGTCTGTGCTGGGTATCAGCATCAACGATTTCCCCATAAGTAACATTTCATCTAAAAAAACACAATAAAAGACGTGTTTATAAACACGAACTAGACAAAATACTTGCACAGGGCTCTCCTTCTGTAGAAAACATTACCTTACAATTGAAATAAAATCCCTAAAACTTGTGAAATAAGCCAATTTGTTATTCTAAACATCTCGCCGATCTGCAGAGCTTCCGATGTATGTAATATTTATAGATGAGAAAATAATTAAAATTCGGATATATTTTCTTTCTTACATGTACCTTTTGTTAATGTTCATTTCAATGCTATTTTTTTTGTTTGTTACATGTAGAAATAAATATAATTTGGCATGAAAACAATTTCATTAATTTTTTAATTAATATTTTTTTAATAATTTTTTTTTAATTTTTTTTTAATTTTTTTTTTTTAATTTTTAATTTTTTTTTTTAGATCCAAATTTAGTGGTTCTTTTGTCTTTTAGGCGCTTTGTTTGTGTGGAAACGTTTATGAGATGATTGCTACTCAAAATATCTTTAAACAAGAAAATGAAAATAAAATTTGGGCAAGTGTTTTTTCCTCTTGGGCAGCAAAAAAAAATTTCACTTGCCCAATAGGGCAAGTGAAAAATAAATTTTTGTAGCGGCCTGGATATATTGTGCAATAGTCTAAATTCACAAGGCTAGACTATTCTAGATGGCTAAAAACCTGGACAAAATTTTGTCTGCTGTTTAACATGGCAATGTATGGAAAACTTTGGACACTTTGAATTGTAATTTGTAATTTAGGACCATAGTTTTCCTTCAACATGCACTTCTTCACCACAAAGATGTATATACAACCAACCATTGTCTACATTCCAGAGGCATAACATCATCTGCACTGAGCAAAATAGTGGTTACCCCTTCTAGCTGTGGCAAGTACATGTACGATTTATACTAGTCATAAATGTAGTGGTCCCCATTTATGATGTTTGCGGAGATATTTATGGCAACCTATTAATCAAGGATGTAAATGATGGTATAAACTTCGCACTTCATCCCAGAGTAATAAAGGGATTTGACAAAACTAGATGTAAAATATAAGATAACAGACAAGTGAAACATATTATTGTAGGCAAACAGTATGTAGCCAACATGCAAAATACATATACATGTAACACCACATTTGTCTGATATTTGCAATCTCTTTGCTGCTGTCAGTATTGGCACATGTTTACTATTATTAAAATATATCAATAAAACTCCACTTTGTACCATTTTCAAGGATGAAAATCATGAATCTGTGATAATTTATCCAAAATAAAGAGCTTTTTCAATTTGATCCTACAAGTTACACTCTTAGATTTAAAGTGACTTAAATCCAACCATGTCTGCCCACCTCATGCGTCAGTAGTAGCCTGGTCATGTGATAATTTCATTTCCACAAGACCCAATCAATAGTGTTCTCCCAATCGAAAGCAAACAAAATAAGGAAGTGAGTGCTGGATGGATCAATCCTTTCAATTACTCTGACTATCACTGCAACCTCTCATCCATCTTGTCACTGGAACTGCCATCAGGCGAGAAAGGAGATCTATTATTTCATTTAAAGGATCTTATATACCCACCTCCTGCAGAGATCCAGGAAAAGAGTCACATCAAGCATTCTGGAAGAAGCAGGATTTCAACAACACCTTGCATGTAGCCTGCACGTTCATTGTAGCTTCCATCTATTTTTAGATTTCAATCATGTTGTACATGTTTGCTAACAATAAAGATACCGTTTAAATATTATGGAGAATAAAGGTCAGATTGTGATCAACCTTGTCTAACCATGGGGATGGGAGTTAGACTGCACTATTTTTTATCTTTATTTCATGCCATGCCTCCTCTGCAAAATGCAATTTTGATTGCTATGATCCAACCATATGGCGTCTGACATATAAACTCAATATCTAACCGAATCTTACTCAAGGGGCAGATACCCTTTACTGCCTGATCATATCTGGTCAAAAATTGACATGTATTTGGGCTACCTCATAAATCATTAGTGTCACTTTCAGTAGCGCCTATTCCCTGATTAGAGCATCTATCTGAGATTGGATGACATCATCAAATAAAAACTTATCATAATTCTTAAATGGTTATTTTAAACAAGCAGCTTAGGGGAATAGGTGAGAGATGTGTAATTTCCATGGTCTGCACAATATCACGGTATATATTATGGAGCTCAAATCATGATTCTCTTCTTTTTTTTTAAATCAAATTACATGTAGAAGATATGAGTAGACACTTCACACATGAGGGGGAATGAAAAACAGGTGGTC
>CALNVZ010002100.1:25060846-25078616 GCA_940671915.1 Paracentrotus lividus | reverse complement strand
TGAAAAAATAAAAATAGGTCTCGAAGGTAAAAAAAAAAAAATATGGTGTGGTCATTCAATATATTTTGGGAAAATAATAATTATATGCAGGGGCATGGATGTGCTCTCCTTCTCAGATACCGAATTTGAGAAAACAGAGGCAGCTGGCAAAATAAGAAAGAGATTTGATAGGGCATACTAGGGGGCAGCTGATGATTATGATCAATGAATTGTTTCAAAATAATAATAGTAATAATAGAAAATGCATCAAATAACTAAAGAATGGAAATTTTGAAGGGGTAACAACAGACACCTCCATCCGCTCCCCAACTAAGAGGCAATATTTTTAAAATCGTGTTCATGTACTTAAAAAACGTCCAATACGGATAATTACAAACTCTAAATGCCACTCTCACTCAAATACTTTGTTTAAAGAAGTGAAATTATTTCAATATTCCGATACTCGCTTATTCATTATTTGTAAAGTCATTTGCCAAATTTTTTAGGCAATTTCTTCACCAAGAAAAAACACATATAGGCCTACGACAGAACAATAATTCATACGCCCCTAACTATAAATATATTTTTTGTAGATCCACCTTGTACGACCTTATCTGAAATCTCTTTCATAGCAACAATAGCAACAACTGATATAGGCCTATGCATACTGGATTCTAAATAATGTATATATGAATCATTCGACAAATTAAAGAATGAAAAATGCTACAATCATTATTTGGAATCCAGTTTGCATAATATATTAGTTGTTTTTTTAGAATTCAATTTGCATATATAAGTTGTTGCTATGTCGGATAACGAAATGTTTATACATATCCAGTTGTTCTCATATCAGCCTTCTGGCACTGTCTAATACCCACTGGCGTAAATCCCGGGGGGATGGGGGGATACATCCCCCCCAGATTTTGGGGAGGGGGGGGATGCCCTGTACAAACATCCCCCCCCCCAGTTTTCAAGAAAGAAATTTAAAAAAAATACGCTAGATAATTGTGTTATTGGTTAAAATAGCGCTCTCAATACTCTAAAGTGCCCTTTTTTTACTCCAAAAACCCCAAATTTTTCTGCTCGGTCGCTGTGCGTCCTCGCACTAAGTAACAAACAGTAACCTAAGTATAAAAAGGTTGGATCAAATGTTTTTTATTGATACACGTCTGTCAAAACCCAATACACCCCCTCATCTCGTCTAGGAACAAACCTTAGGAAAGGGTGTTGTTGACAATCAAAAACATTAATGTAGTTGTGTGGAGGGTTTAATTGGGGCCTGCAGCCCACAACATTTTCGTAGCAAAGGTTGTGGTTTCGTTTTCTATCGCTGTTTTGTTAAACAAAGTATGTAAAATGTATCTTCTAAATGGATACTAAATTATTTTCGGCTCGCACTTCGCTCTCGTTGATACTAAATAGGATTTATAATCTCCAAATTTTGGCTTAAACATTTGGGCTCGCGCTTCACGCTCACATTAGTTTTTCCATTACTAAAATGAACAGGAATCAAGGCTACCATTATGATTCTTAAAAGCATGCATTCAAAGACAAATTTTCTTCGTACACCCTCCCTCTTCGAATACATTTCTCTGTAGGTCTATATATGCCTCTGAAAGTGTCTCCTTTTTATAGAAAAAGTGCCCTTTTCTCCGTCGAGACCCCACTTTCAAATTCGTGACGCCGCTTCACTGTGTGTTTTTGTTCTGTTTTGTTGTTTTTTGTTTCGCGCTCGCGGATACTATAAAGGACCTTTAAAGCACAAACAATATATTTAGTTTCAGCTTAAAATTTTCGGCTCGCGCTTCGCGCTCGCTGATAGTAAATAGGAACTACAATGCACAAATATCTTAAACCTTTATCTCAAAATTTTCGGCTTGCGCTTCGCGCTCGCATTACTTAGTTCAATTACTAAAATAAACTTGAATCAAGGCAGCCATTATGATTCTTTAAAGTATACATTCAAGACAACTTTTCTTCGTATCTCCTCGCTCTCTAAATAAATTTCTCTTTAGATCTATGCCTCTGATCTAAAGTGTCCCGCTTTTCAGAAAAAGTGCATTTTTTTATCGAGACCCCACTTTCAAATCCATTCTGCCTCTACTACATATTTTTTTTCCTGCTCGCAAATACTATATAGGACCTTTAATGCACAAACATATCCAATTTCAGCTCAAAATTTTCGGCTCATGCTTCGCGCTCGCTGATACTAAAAAAGGAACTATAATGCACAAATAACTCCAACTTTTAGCAAAAATTTTCGGCTCGCGCTTCGCGCTCGCATTAGTTTTTTCCATTACTAAAATGAACAGTAATCAATGCAGCCACTGAAGCTAGAAGCATACAGTCAAAGACAAATTCTATTCACACTCCCTTCCTCTCAAATCCACCACTGCCCCTGCTATATGGGTATTAATAACATTCCATGTGTTTTAGTGCTTGTGAATGCCAAACAAGATCGGGACAAGTTGGCAAATTATTTCACTCATCCCCCCCCCCCACTCCTCAACACAGACTTACGCCCTTGCTAATACCATCGGGTAAACCCATGAATTTGGTCTACTAACAATTTTGGTCAAAATAATAATTGTTGTTGCGTCCCCACGGAAAGAGACGTCCATAAATAATAAAAGACATAACTAAAATTAGAAATATACAAAAGCACAATTATGGAAAGATTACTTGTTAGATATAAATGTATGTACACTGCAAAAATAATACTTATTTTTGTTGTGATTCTGTGTTTTTATGTGATAATAGATTGCACTTAACAATTCATTTATGCCCTTTTTATCATTGATTTACAGTCTTTTAGAGAGCTAAAGGGGCGTTGAGAATCTAAAATTAATATTGTTCTGTAAGTTACCGTCTTTTGCTGCAATTTCTATTTTAATTTGGTTTCTTCTACAAAACCTATTGAACTGTAAAATACCCTTTTCCCCCATAACTATAATGTTTTAAACGCAAGATGGCGCTATAGCGGTTATTGACTTCAAGTCTCATATAACGTTGTGCGTTAACGTCAGGCAAAAAAACAGTACTATTCAACTCAATTTCACATTAACAAAAACAATATTAAAAACACCTGGAAAATAATAAATAGCGCCATCACAAATACCAATCACGCAAGATAGAAAAAATTTAAACTCAAAATAACACAGTCGTTAAAGATCCGTATCGATGGCCGTATTTTAACACATACTTTGCCAAAATAGGACAAAATCTTGCAGACAAAATTCCACCCACAAACAACAATTTTCGTACCTTTCTTACTAACCCGAATCCTAATTCAATTTTTTTCCTTCCCACAACTCGACAAGAAATCACATTGACATTGTAAAAAATATGAAAATAAAAAAAGTTCGGGTCACGATGGTATAGACAATTGCTTACTTAAATCAATTATTTTTGTCCATTGCAAATCCCCTAGCCCATATATTCAATTATCACTATCCATGGTATCGTACCAAATAATACTAAATTGCAAAAGTAATCCCAATTTTCAAAAAAGGTGTACCCTAGAAACGAAAACTACAGACCAATATCCTTATTACCATCCCTTTCGAAGTCTAGAAAAAAATAATTTTAAGAGGGTGACATCTTTTCTTTGTGCAAATGACATTATTTGTGAATCTCAATTTGGATTCCGCGCTAAGCACAACACTACTCACGCAATTTTAACATGTATTAACAATATTGCCCATGCAATAAGATCAGCGTCTACACACTGTTGGAATATTCCTGGACTTCTCCAAGCCTTCGACACTATTAACCACGACATTCTTTTACATAAACTTGAGCACTATGGTGTACGTGGGAAGGCCTTGGAGTGGTTCAGGAGTTATTATCAAATAGAAAACAATTTGTTGAATTAGATAACAAATTTCATCGTCCCAACCAGTTATTTGTGGCGTACCTCAGGGTAGTCTCCTTGGACCTCTGCTGTTTATCATCTACATCAATGACTTTACAAAATCCTCTAAAACACTGTCTTATATCTTATTTGCAGATGATTCAAATTTATTTTATCACATTCCAACCAATCATCTTCTATCAACAATAAACTTAGAACTTCGAAATGTCTTAGAATGGGTTAACGCAAACAAACTTTCTTTAAATTATCTTGAAACAAATTATATGTTATTTAGCAATACACTGCGAGACTTACCAGGCGATATTCTTATTGATGGAACACCCTCACCAAAGTTTCATCTTCCCGATTTCTCGGTTTAACTTTCGATGACAAATTAAATTGAAATCACATACTTTAAACATTTGCAAAACAATCTCCCGCAATATGTGTATAATGAAACAAGTATAAATACTTTTTTCCCAGTTCCACACTTTGTACCTTATACTTCTCCCTAGTTTTACCCTATCTTAACTATTGCATTATGGCATGGGGTAATTCAAGTCAATTTCATATTGATAAAATAACCACGCTACAAAAAAGGGCTTAGAATTATGCATAACCACATATACGAGCGCACACTGACCCATTATTCCTTAAGTCAAAAATTCTCAAGTTTCAGACCTATTTTATTTCCAAACAGGGCAATTCATGTATAAACTAAAAAAACAAGAACTTCCCCACGTCTTTACAAATATGTTTGCGAAAAACAGCCAAATACACAATTACCCTACAAGACAGGCTAATTTATCATATCCCGCGCGGACTCGCACTCTTTTTGCCTCTAAAACTATCGTTTTCTACGGACCGAAATACTGGAACTCATTAACTGAAGATATAAGACTTCCCTGAGCTTAAACGTTTTCAAAAACAAATTAAAAAAACACATTCTTTCACAGTACACAGCAAACTCAAGATGAACAAAGCAGTACCCACTCTCTCGCCAACTTCCTCCTTTTCTTCCTTCACTTTCTATTCTCATATTCAACATACCCTTGTTATGTTTTCCCCCCCCCCCCTTTTTTTTACTCATGAATCATCTTTTCTCCCTCCCATCTTTTTTTTTTTTTTCACTATACATTATCATTTTGTAAAATAATATGTATATATGCGTAGAATTTATATTTGAATAGCACAACATAAAATAATGGAATTGCTATGCGTTGTATTTTTTTCCTTTATAGGGGCATGTAATCTACAAGCCATGCTTTTTAACATGTCTCTTATTTCTGTTTTTTTTTCAAATGCAACAAGATATTTATGCCTAAGATTGTGCTTTAAATTTCAATTAACTTTGTTAATCGTTGTTTCTAAGATTATGTTTATATGATTGTTATGTTATTTTGTTGGTGTTTTTTTTTTCCTGAAAGAACGGAATTAATAAATACTGAATTACTCATTAATTACTCATTAATAGGAAAAAGCACTCACGGACCTACACTATAATGTATTTAACAAAAGATGGCGCTATTCCACTATGCGTTGAGCAAACAGGATTGATACTGGATATATTAGAATACAGATACAGAATTTGGTATTCCCCTACAATATACCAAATAATCTACACGCTTTTACATTTGATACGAGGATTTTTAGTTCATTGTCAAAGTTTTCCCTTTAGAAAATGCCGATAAGATTAGGGTACATTAAAATTCAATTTTTAAAGTGAAAAGTAAACTATTTTACTTAAAAGATCTTCTTCTTATTTCGCCTAGAAGAGTTCATTCAATTCTATTTAATTTTTTTATCAAAACCAAACCAAAATATGGAAACCGTACAGAAAAATTTGCTAAGATGAATGATACCAACAACTAAACAATAAAAAATTTTGTTTTCCCCCTTATAACCCAAATGATGGATACAATTGAACATTTGATACGATTATTACTTGTTACTTGTTGTTGTAATCCCAAAAGGCAGCTCCTTTGAAGCTATACTGAAATATAATAATGTTTACTTTTACGTCCAAGCTCTCCTTTTAGAAAATTCTGAGACGACATTTCAGGCTCATTTACATTTCTGATATCATTTGAAAAAGTAAAAAAAAAAAAAAAGAGAGAGATAAATTAATTGATTACAAAAAATACCCACATTGAATTGTGAAGCTTGTTTTTAATACATTTAAGTTACTACAGTTTGTATCAATAAAAATTATACAAGCAAAAAGCATATCTGTATGAACATCAATATTTGATAGTGATAGTGTTTTTTCAATAAGCAGGAAAAACAGACATCTGCAGTGATTTTTTTTTTTAATCTCGTTTTATGGTTGAAGATCTTGAGATATGATTATTATTTTATTTTACAATCACAAAAAAAAAAAATAAAACATAATAATAATAACTTTGCGCCTATGCTTGAATATAAATGGAATCGCGCGTGGGTTTCGAACATTATAGGTCTTCAGTGAGAGCTATTGAGAACAATATACATGCAGCTGTGTAGTTTGCTTATAAACAAACGATTTTAGCAATTGCGACTTTCCTCATGGCAAAACAAAAAAAAAAAGAACTTATGTTTTGCTTTTCGAACACATTTTATGCGTAATGAAGTTAATCAGCAAACAAAACAAGAAAAAATAATAATAATTTGATACCAGATACACATCACTATCATCTAATCATCACTAATCAATATTTCCTGCTTGTACAATTTTCTTATTTTTAATACAGCCTTATCTAAATATCAGTTAGAGGCTATGGAATATTAATGTAAAATCATTATCATTAACAATTTCCACATCTCATTTTGGTAAAGTTTTCATTTTCTATAATTATAAAGGTACAGATTTAAAAAGAAAACAAATCATTTTTATAAAATGCTCAGTTTCCATATGATTGTACAGTTTTACAACAAGACCAAATTGTACTCACACAAGCTTTTACGAAGTAAATAAACTCTTCATGAAATACGATTGGAAGAAGCCAAATAAAAAAAGAAAGAAAAAGAAATTGATTTTCAAATAATCAGAAGTTTAAATGAGTCTAAAATGTCTTCTCAAGGTACTTTTAAAAGGAGAACTCGGAAGTTGAAATAAACATTATCGTATCTCGTTTGAAATGGTTCAGTGTATGCATTATTTAATTTATTACAATGGAAAGCAATAGTTTAATGGCCAGTAACAATCCTCATTGCTTTACGCAAATTGTGCAATAGCGCCATCTTCCGTTTAAAACATTATAGTGTAAGTCCGTGAGCGCCTTTTCCTATAATGCACAACGTTATATGTCACTCGATGTTAATAACCGCTGTAGCGCCATCTTGCGTTTAAAACATTATACTAATGAAAAACGAGATGTTATATCTAATTGTAGAAAAGACCAAATAAAAGGGAAATTGGAACACGATAAAGCAAATCCACTTACTTATATCAAGCTTGAATTCTTGGCGCCCCTCTAGGCCCTAAAACAGCTGAAAAATCTATGATAAAAGGGCACAAATGGGTTGCAAATATTCATTATCATGATGGGATGGCAACAGAAACTTATATGGTCGGGAAAAATGGAGAGGCACCAATACTCATATAAATCTTTTTTAGTTCAAGTAATAGTAGTAGAAGTATATTTCAATCAATGAAACCATTCCTGGGTTGACTGTTCCTAATATTGTCGGCTTTTGTCTTTTTCTAATATTTTTACATTTTTCAAAATGATTATATATTTGGTTATACTAATTATCTCATCTTGATCTTTAAAAAAATGTAGAAAATTAAATAAATGAACATTAAAAATAACCACGTTGTATTGTTAAACTTGTTTTTAACACATTTAAGCTACTCCCGTGTGTATCAATAAACTGGGTGTGAGCAAAATACATAGTGTTCAGTTAATAAATAGGAAAAAACAGACTGCTCTCACCTACAACAATTTTACCATCTTAGTTATGTGTTTTAGATCTTTGGATAAGATTACATATATTTTTTTCAATAAAGGAAAAATTCATTTTGCACCTGTCTGTGTCCTCACATAGAATTATGTATTAAGACAAAAACAAAAAACAAAAACAAAAAACAAAAACAAACAAAACAAAAATGATAAGGCGTAAATATTCATATAATGAATGAAATGCGCCGTAAAATATAAAAACAACAACAACAAGCTTTGATTTGATATCTCGTACATATCGTTTGAAAAGATTTTGATTCGTTAATTGACTTTTCCTGTTTATACAATTTTTTTTTTTTTTTATTTTTTATACAGACTGTATTAAAGTCGATTAGAGGCTATTTATAAATATATATGAACATAAGTCTAAAACGTTAATTATGAATTTTTCCAACACCTCATTTTGGTAAAATTTTTAGTTTTCATATAACGGTACAGATGTACAGTTTTACAAGACCAAATACAACTATTTAAAAAAAAAAAAAAAAAAAAAAATTAAAATAAAATAGATTGATTTTGAAATGATATCAGTATTCTAAATGAGCCTAAAATATCGTCTCAACATTTTCTGATAGGAGAGCTTGGACGTAAAAGTAAACATTATCGTATTAAATGTTATTGTCTCCATTATTATTTTTTTTTTTAAGGGAAAACAAAATTATGTATTTTTCAGTTGTCAGTATCATTCATCTTTGCTGAACGCGAATAGTGGAATAGCGCCATCATTCGTTTAAAACATTACAGCGTAAGTCTGTTAGCGATTTTTCCTATTACGCACAACGTATTATGCGATCCGAATTCGAGCGACCTGATATAGTGCCAGTACGTTAGATTACCCAACATGCATCTCAATATCGTCGACAACTCCGCTTCCGGCTCCAAATCAGTAAGAGATAATTATGATCAACGGGCTAGCTTATAAGCTGCGCACGTTGTATCTTTACAATTTTCTGGCATAAATTGAGCGGTGTGTGTGTTGTAATGAATACGATGAGTTCAGTCATCGCGTGAGAATAACTGATAAAAAATAGCGCAGCTAGCTATGCGCGCGCGTGATATATTAAATAGGCCTAAATTAAATACGCGCGCTAATCGAGCAATTACCATTTATTTGTCTTTATACCGGGGCCGTCAAACAAAAGAGACATCTTTCATTAAGAACAAAAATTAAAGTCGATTTTATTTTTTATCTTTCGGCCTAACCAAAACATAAGTGTGACGCACATAATAAATCCAGTGCACCTCAGCACTCCCCTAAGGGTGAAATTTGACAGCAATAACGCCAATGACTTTCAGCTAAATCAATCCGTCGTATACATAATGGCGCTTACGCACGCATTCTACCTAACGGAAGTGGAGCTGCCGACAATTTGACCTTTGACCCTTAAAATTTGACGATAATATCAATAGTATCGAACAGTATCGATCAATTTTTGTATAGCAAATCGCTCGAATTGATTAACCGCTGTAGTTCCCTCTTGCGTTTAAAACATTATACTAATGAAAAACGCGATATAGTATCCGTCGGAATATCCGTTTAGAAAAGACCAAATAAAACTTAAAAAGTGAAATTTGAACACAATAAAGCAACTCTGGCGCTCTTTTATCCCCCAAAGGCTGAAAATTGATGACAAGGCATAATACTAGTGTTTGAAAACGCCGACATTGTGAAAGCGGTTGGAAATGGGCCACATATTGTATTTATTTCGTTTCCAAGAAAAAGAAGCAACCAGTGCCTGATAATGATGATACATTGATGATTCCTAGATATAGACCCTTTCCTTTCTCCGAGCTCCTGAATCAATAATCTTCGTCCGGACTTCAGTTGACCGAGTACCTGATCGAACAAGCCAAATTGAATTATAATGGGAGGGGGAGGGGGGGGGGGTTCCAATTACCGAACATAAATTCGGTAAAATCAATGTAATCACAAGATAATGGCAAGCTCCCTCTCCCTACTAAAGAACAGCTGCCCCTAGGCCAACGTCAAGATTGGGGGACGTGGAAGTCCCTTAATCGACTTCGCACAGGAGTAGGTCGATGTAAAGCTAACTTGCGAAAGTGGGGTTACACTCTAGACGATAACATAAATTGCGATTGTGGTATGCCGCAAACTATGAGACACCTCCTTCAATGTCCAAATAGGGAACATTGCAACCAGGATGATCTGATGGCTGCAAATGAGAGGGCTGTACAATGTGCAAAGTCATGGCCAAATATATAATTTTGTTAGGGTTATATAACATGTACATATATTCATAATTATTATACTTAATGTTGTAAATGGTGGACATGCACGAAAGAAGAACCACAAGAGAGAAAGAGAGAGATTGAGCTGTAAAGTTAAGATCATTTCATGTCATTCATTAGTGATTAATATAATTTTATTTTGCATTTATTATTATCATTTGTAGCCCAAGTGCAAAATTTGGTGGAAATTTTCACCTTGGTCCATATCATGGTGGTTTTTTTCAATGTTGTTGTTGTTTTTTAATTAATTTTTTATAATAGCTATAACTCTAAATTTAAGTACTAATGTATTTCTATTTAACTATACCTACGGACAGGGTAGAATAGGTTTAGAATGAATGTTAAATCACTTTCATGAAAAAAGAAGGGAAAATACACCCAAAACACCCCTGACTTTTCGATACCCCCGGCAGAAATCTCAGGCGCGGATTCAGGGAAGCCCGATGGGCCCGCCCCAAGTAAAAAAATAAAAAATAAATGTTAATGGACTGGCCCCAAGTGACCAAATGAACCCTTCCCATATGAACAAAATATGATCTTCTTGACGGCGTGACGTGAAAAAAATTGATGTACAACAGGGAGTTTGTGTTGTCAATGATTTGTTTCATAATTTTATGAGCCTTCAGACTTCAGAGAAAATAAAGAAAGAGAGGGTAGGGGGGGGGGGGGGGGGGGGGGGGGGAAGCGTAACATCCAGATCAGAGTGGGTAGATATCTACCCACTCTGATCCAGATTGAAGAGCGCCATCAAAAGCTGAATTGAACCACAGTGGATTACCGAAAACTTTGCGATCGCGATATCGGGACTGGATACGACGCCAACATGGCAAAACTTTTACAGAAAGTTGTTGGAGTCTTAGTTCTGATTCCATTTGTCTTCTATAGCATTCTGAAGGGAATTTCACTTCTGTTATTATCGTTAATTTTCAGAGGACGAGCGTGGGTGTTCAAGAAAAAGGAGCGAAATGTTCGACCCCCTTGTATGGAGGATCCTACGCTGGGCACTCACAAATCTGTCCGAGTGAAGGTAAATTGTTCGGCCTGGCCCCCGCTGGGCCGGGGGGAGGGTGGGCACGAAGCGTGCCTGCCTCGTCGCCTTAGCCTTGGCGAGGGCCCTGTTAACAGTGGGCTGCTGCAGTGCTGGTATGAAGGGCGTGCCTAAGTCTGCGCACCTAAAATTTGACTTCAAATCAAATACAAAGTAAAATATTATTTTAAGATTCATCAATATTATTCCATACTACCCAGAAAATTTAAATCATTATCAAAAAGAAAAGTCCGAAACTTCACTACGCTTGAATTGCGTGCAAAATGAGTGCGCTGGCATGGGCACTAAAGTTAGAATTTTAACGTTAGATCTAACGAGTAACGTTAGAGTCTAGATCTAGGCTATTCAGTTTTGCTACACAAAATGACAAACCCGTCTGAAAATCGTAAAAAACATTGTTCTTGCGAATAATTTCTTGAAATTTTTTGTTTCATTGATCATTACTCATTAGAATATGAAGAACGAAATAACATTTATGATTCTGCACGCAAATCAAGTGCACGTTAGTTTTTTACTTTTCAGTTTTTGAGAATGGTTGAAATTTTCAGGGTACCAAATAAATCTTGCTGAAAAACCATTGTTAATCAAATATTTTCACAGTTTTTTGTATCAAGGATTATTCAGGTTAAGACTGCAGGTTGATATTAGGCCAGGCCAAGTAAAAAAATATTATATGTTTCTCGTCCGCGCCCGCCTCGTTTTTTGAGGCCGCCTCGATTTTTATTTTATTTTTTATTTTCAAAAAATGAGATTTTTTTGTTGAAAACTTCGTTTTTAACACTGAAAAATCCCGAAATTCACAGGGCCGGCTTGCACTGCGCATGCTTACTATATTTTCATTCATAAATTTGCTTGTGATCGTGGCTGGATGACGTCACATATTAGGTCTATATGATGATATGGTGCTTTAGTTTAAAACTTCATTTGGATATTAACATAGGCCTACAGCATTTTAACTTTTGTAAGGGTGTGCTAAAACATATACTAAAATTCTAAATTCTGACAACAATATTTTGTTTCATTTGTGATACTGGGGGGCGTTTCACGAAACCATGGACAAGTTAGTCATATTTTTATCCGCCAACCACGTAGTTAGCTCCAATCTTACTGAGTCGGTTACACGAAGCTCTTCCAAGATAGACAACATGTAATATCGATATTATCGGAGATGATGTCATCGAGGAATAGCCTTAATCACGGTTTCGCTGATATTTAGAAATTGTGTTTTAGCAAAATTTTCAATATTATCGAAAATTGAAGGGATAAGATCGGTCAATAACACTATGAAAACTCATAAAATAATGTAAAATTTATATAATGTGTATCAAAACGCAGACTGTTCATTACTGCATATATTTAGAAGGTGTCAATCATTAAATTAATAAGACCACGTCAGAACATGAGACGGGTACCCCCGGATGCGCTAATTTGATAGATTCGTAAATCAGACCATAAAAAAAGTATGCTAGCTGAAAATGGAGTTAGATTGAGGTTTTTCACAAATTTTATGTTTGCTGACAAAAAGAAATCAATAGTACATAACATTGTAATTATAAAAAAAATATATTCAAAATTACTTATTTTGGGACTAATAGATCGATTTTAACTACCAACGTAGTCTGTGCGGGTCTCTTTATAAAGCTTTATGGTAGGCTAAATAATGCTTTTGCAATTTACTCAATATTATTTCTTGATTGGATATATTACTAGATATCATTTCTTTATTGGATATAAAAAGCACTCAATTGTTAACAACCACTTATTTTCTGCATATTATACCAAAATCCTGAGGTTGTCAAATTTTGTATGAACCAAAATGAGAAAATTGAGATTGTCGCGGCGCGGCAAATCCAATTCGCCCAAACCGATTGCTTGCCATAAATTGCGTTTGATTGACGTATCAGCGCTCTCCAAAAGATATGACAGGTTCGGAGCTGTCATAAGTATTTAGTCAGCTTGTTGTCCTCGATCTTGTCAGAGAGGGCTTCGTGGAACCCGCTTGTGGACAAGTTGTTCACTATCTCCGATTTAGTCAAGAAGTTAGACTTATGACGGTTTCGTGAAATGCCCCCCTGGAGTAGTATACAAATATACAATGACAATCGAGGATCTGGTTATAACTATTCGCAAACTCAGGAACATCACATAGTACTATTCTCTCTCGGGCCGATGGCCCTCGAGAGAATAGTACTATGTGATGTTCCTTCGATGCGAATAGTTTTAACCTGTTCTGAGAATGAGTCATTGTATATTTGTTTTATATCCCTTCCACTATCCTTTTAATTTTTTTAATGAACAAAATTATATAGTCTATGCTTACCTTTCTTCTGGATCCAATAAGTACAAGTACTTACAAAGCGCCCGTTTTTGTTCGAGCACCGACGAAAAATCTTGCGAGCGCTGAATCGAGTGATTTGATGTCGATCTCATCACAACTCACACCATCAATTTGTGAACAAAATTCATGGATACTTAATTTGTTTCTGAGTATTAACGCTGTCAGTCGAGTTCATGAAATCCACAATTTCCTCGTCATTATACTGCTGAAATCTTCCGTTATTACCATCAATCTGGCAACTAGTGGAGGCAGCCATTTTGTCTGTTTACAAACAAAAATCAGCTGTTGCGCACCTGGTCAGTGCATGCAGCTCGCCGAAAGTTTCCCGTGGCATGCGCGTGGCATGCAGTGGAGAATTCAGGTAAAAGCAGCAGAGTAGCACCGCTCGCGTTGTGCGTTGCGCAACTCGTGAATAGGGTGGGGGGGGGGGTCGGAAAACGTATAGTCCAGTTTTTCTCTAGGGAAAAAATGTACTATGCGTGACGTCATGAAGAAAAACAAACTATTTCTTGAGAAACGTTTTTCTTAGTTAAACTATTCTTTTTCTCCTTGTGTACACTCTCAATGCAAACAATCTTAGATAAGGGATATAATACTGGATATTGCTTGAATTTAAACATCATTTGCTATACACTGACATGATACCAGTACTGCACATTTACATATTTATGTTGTGTGCGCTGCATAAGCTTAGAAGCAATCGATACTATCCCTTCATCTCTAAATTTTACAAAATATCATTGTCTGCATTGAATTTTATATGCTTAGAGGTACTAACACTTGATGCTAACATTATTAAAACATTGTAAATATGTTAATTTCTTGTGTGAATTACAATGTCTCCATTATTTTAATGTTTTGCGTGCTTGGAAAAACACACAGGATTAACAAAAATCTCAGATGGCGGCCATTTTGAAAAATGAAAAGCCCCTCTTTTTCATTTTTTTGAAAAACCCGGACAAGAAACATATATTTTTTTTTACTTGGCCTTAGTTGGGGTTTTGTTCTATCAAATTCGCGCATTTACGTGGGTGCGCAGACATAAGCACTGAGCAGACTTAGGCACTCTTATACTGGTCTAGATATGATCTATTAGTACTGGCAAATTAAAATAAGACCTTCGAGGCCCTTGGTTCTTGGCCTTGGGGAAGGTTAAAATGTATAGAAAGCTCCTGAACTACCCGTCGATACTATGTATTGACCTATATGTAGCTATGAGTGGAACTACCATGATTAAAAAGTTGGAAAGCCTAGGCTACAGGGTGGTGATTGGGGTGGGGGGTGATATCGGTACTTTGGGTGGGTGGTGAAAGGTGCGTACACGCCTCCCTAAATTTTCTGTAGGTTTTGTGGGTTTCGTCCCCCTTTTAAAAAAAAATTGTCGCCAATGCCTCTCATAATGTTAACATTAGTCTTAATGTAAGTTCTAGCTTATGTTAGACTAACTTTAATTTTTGCATTTGTTGTTTCCTTTTTCAACGAAGGTTAACGCCCCATCTATAGAGTAGTTATCCTATAATCCTCTGCGAACGTTGTTTATTCAAGGTAATTTGGGGGTTCTGATTTGCTAATGTGCATACCTCCTTCCCCTGGTTTACTGCAGTGTATGTCGAACTTTGACAGACGCTTAAAGGCAAGCTGAATTATATATCAATGTTATTTCCGAAGCTGTCTGTACTAAGATCTAATTATTTCAGGTGTTGTCTTTTATTTCTGAAGCCTTTGTTTGTAGATCCATTTCTAAACCTGTCTTGTTTTTCTGTAAAATGATCTTTCATTTTTACCCTTTTCCCCCTTCTTAAATATTTATTTCTGTCTAATTAAAGTTATTTTTTAACTTAAGATTGGACTTCATCCTCCATATTATGAAGACCTTATGATGCCAAACTTAAGGCCGGTCCATCGTCAGATCTATTGTTCTTGAAATTAGCGTCAGTGGCAATGAGAAAAAATTATTTGGGTGTGAAATAGATTCAGCAGTTATTTTTTCCAGAATTCTCTCTCATGAAGCTCCCTGAATCATCATACTGAAATCTAGTTTCATGATTTTATTCAAATCTAATTAGATCTAGTCTCACATCATAATTATCCGTTCTATTTTCAGGGATTAAACCTTCATGTGGTGTATCTGGAAATCCTCAACATCCTTTTGATGCTCTTCCTACATGGCTTCCCAGAATGCTGGTACTCTTGGAGACATCAGATCAGAGAATTCAACAAGGATTATTAGTAAGTATCATGGGAGAATAATATTCTCTTTGACCCAAGTATACTGTCCTAATGGGGGAAGACTCGAACAATGTTGAGGACCCTTTTTAAATCCTACATATTCTCGCACCATGAAGATTTTAAAAACAAATCTTTGATTGCCATTTGCTGCCAATTCTGTGGGAATCTTGTATGCAAACAGATGTCACAATATCACACTCACTCAGGGATTCTTTCCAGAGTTGTTGGGGACCTGAGAGCAGAAGAAGCACATTTTTCCCTACATTTTATGATTCAGTCTTGTAAAAAATAAATTCAGATGTAGTCGAGTCAGGGATTAAAAAGATATCCTTTCCAGAAGCGCAATGTACTTTACTTCTTCTTGCAAAGTTAAGGAAAACAACTTTGTCAAAACGTTCCTTAAATACATGTAGCTGGCCATGATATATTTTTACACACTTTAGAATTAAGGGAATCAGAGTTTAAAATGGTCATGGAAATTTACAGTTTTCTGCTCCAGGAGATCATGGAAAAGTCCTAGAGTTTTTGAAAATATTTCTCTTAATTTGTTTTTCTTTGAACTAGCTGTGTATCCTTTGATATGAGAGGTGTTGGAGAATCAGACGCTCCCATAGGTGTCAAGAACTACAAAATGGATGAACTCATTGGTATGTACATTATTGATGTCATCTTTATTTGCCACTATTTTCCCATTACTTTTAAACCATCAAATTTTGTACAGTGTTGACGTGTATCTTCATAATGAGAATAAAATTACAGGCAGGGCAAGTCCAAGATAAGGTCCCCTGACAAGAATTTAAAAAAAATCTTTGTTCTATGAGGTTTGATGAATAAAAAATTCTAAATGTCTTTAAATCTCTTAATACAGGTGATGTGGCAGAGCTTATCAAAGTATTAGGCTACACATCATGTGTGATCGTAGGACATGATTGGGGTGGAGCAGTAGCTTGGCAGTTTGTTGCTTGCTACCCTGAGTTAGTAGAGAAATTGATCAACATGAACATTCCTCACATGGAGAGATACCAGGAGGTGCTTAAGAGTGGAATATCTCAACTCATGATGTCTTGGTAAGATAGTTTTGTTTTTTTTTATTACTCAATGGGTTGTATTTTAAAGATTTTTTCAGTGTTTAATAATAATGATAATAAATTTTATTTGTAGAGTGCTTACTACAAAATGTTTGTAAGTGCTTCACAATATTTAGGAACCAGGTAATCTACTTTATAAACCATATATTTTGCTGAGGTTTATTTTTGCGAATTTTGTGAAACATTCAAGGGAAACCAATTTGACAAAACACTAAATATTGCCATTTCAGACTTTGCATGCATAAGACTGCTAGAATGTGGTTTTGGTTGAACTAAGAATTTCCAAATTTTGAATTAAACAACTTGCAAAACTGTCCACTGTGCCCCATTCGCAAAAAAATAAAATTATGCTCATGAAATGGTGTTTATATAGTGTGTGGCTAATAAATACATGCATGTGTTGTTTGATATAGCATCACTTTTTATGCCTCTGCCACCATTTACCATTTCCGAGGGTGTGTGCCGGTCCCATAATTTAACTTATAAAATACCAGATATTGGCCTTGTGCGATAGGTATTTCATATTTGATAGTCCGGCAGTCAGGCCAGTGACTTTTGGCCTAAGTGTGCATTGGAATGTTATAGTTTTTTTTAAAACTGATTTTGGCTGGTGAGACCTTCTATTTTAACAATCCACATTTTCACTATTGTATCAATAGTTCATTTAGCATAGCGCGCCCTTTCTTTTAACAGCTTAATGCCAAGTTATTATATACTGTTTGTATCTGCCTCCAAACAAAAAGCAAAATGAGTCAAATATCATATTTAATACAAAGCCTGTGCATTAATCTATTCATCCCATTCTACTGGACTACTGGGAAACATCTCTTGCCTCCCTGGTTGTGCATTTTGACAAGTATGGGGCCACTACATTTATCAAAATTCTGTGCAGGCTACGATGTTCATAATTACGACAGTCTCATGCAAAGGCATCTGCCAATTATTTCTGGAACATGCATGTGCAAGTTCATAAGTTGAGGATAGTAGTGACCGTTTTTTTATGTCCTTCGTGTTTCCGCTAATCTGTTTGTCTGGGAAATTAGA
>CALNVZ010002100.1:25016773-25037344 GCA_940671915.1 Paracentrotus lividus | reverse complement strand
AGAGAGAGATATACCTTGATTTTTGACCTTTTGTTAATTGACTACAATAGCTACTCCTTCATGGAACCATTTTTCATCTGTTTCGATTCCGTTTGCTTTATATGATTAGCACTAGGTGAGGACTACAAAACTTCCACAGAATTTTGAACTTTTGAACCCCTTTGACCCTTGAGACTTTGACCTATATTGGTCAGTAACTTGGCTAGAAAATGCTACTCTTTGCCATTATTTTACCACGATTTCGATTCCGTTTCGCTTTATGTGATTACACGTGATTGTGATATAATGGAAAATTTTACATTATACGCGGGGACATATAATTACGCATCTCGGTAATTTACTAATCCAACTTGTTAATTATTGACATGCCTTTTTTACAGTACACCAAACGTGTTGACGCTGGAAAAAAAGTCACTCAAGAGATAATTTAAAGACTTTCCCTTTATTGTACACCTATTACACCTATGTCACTCACCCTCTATAGCCCTCCCCCATGCTCTCCCCCTTTCTCCCTCCCGCCCCTCCTCCTCTCATCTCTCTCTCTCTCTCTGTCTCCTTTATTTATCTCTGTGGTTGTTCCATAACATGTCCATATAACCGTATGTCCCAGTTTACTCATTATTGCGATATCTCAAAGAACGCACTTGAGTAAGTATAAAGATCTATAAGTATAGATCTTTATCTTTACACTTTCTTCTTGTTTCTTTCCCTTCCTATAGATGTGTACAAACATGTATTATTGCTATCGATGGTGTTTGAATGATCTTAAAAATCTAAATGAAGTATCATTGAAATGCTAAGAATATTGTACTTTCAGCTGATGTGATTGATGATGGCAGTTGGTTTGTTAATGATTTATTCATATCCAACGATTTATTGTGAACATTGATAGTTATGATTCATAATCATATTATTACCTTTAATACCAATGTGACCGAATAAACTGAAATTAAACGTAAATTTGAATATTGTTTGTATGTTGTATGTGTACATGTACAGTCCATTCTCGTATAACAAGATGCTCAGAGCTATGTATTTACTGTTGTTATAAAAAATATCATTATACTACAACATAAATATTGCTCATGTTTTAAAATCAGGGGCTGGGAGAATACGTCTCCGTTATAAACAAAAATCTCTTGGCAAATATGTTCATTGTAATGACATGAAACTGTGTTACATGAAGTGCGTTATTCTAATTTCCCTAAAGAACATACAGGTTTTTTGTTTCTGGTTATTTTGAAAATCAATCAACAAATTATTGTACACTAGCCTTCAGACTATGGTATCTCAGCATTTTCTAACCTACTTGTATACACATTAAAAAAAAATATAAGAACAAGGTACTTTTTCTCAGAGAAAATTTACAGTAGCCTTTATAATAACAGTCCATCAATTTAAAAAATGTAGAGCACGGGAACATTTATAGAGAATATTGGATGGCCTTGAAGGTGATACAAGGAATATTGGGACGACGCTTGCACAAATATTGGACGAGTCGAAGACGAGTCCAATATTCTTGAAAAAACCGGCGAGTTACAATATATCCTTGTGATTGGACCGAAAATGGACAATCTAAATATTTTACTTATATCTATACAGAGGATCTTTACAAATAGGGCCCCCCACATTTTTTTAATCACAATTTTTTTATTCATTTATGATATCTCACCCCCACCCCACAATTTTTGTTCTGGAAAACAATTCTAATTTTGAAAAAAAAAAAATATATATAAAAAAGTAATGATAAATTGAACCCACCCCCCCCAAAAAAAAAAAAAAAAAAAAAAAAAAAAAATCCGCCCCCCAAAAGATGACCCAAGTTTTTTTAATTACTTTCTTTTCTCTCTTCTTTTTTTTTTTTTTTTTTATCTGAAAAAAATGGGCCCCCACAAAAAAGTGGCCCCAAAAAAGACCTCCACCTTCCAAAAAAAAAAAAAACGCCCACAAGAAAAAATTAATTGGCCCACCCCCCCCTCCCCCACAAAAAACAAAAAACAAACAAAAAAAAAAAAGTGGTAAACGCGTAACAAATACACAGTGCCGCGCAATTCATTTGAACAGCGTAGGCCTATGCTCAAATTGGGCTGAAGTGATTTGTGACGTAACAAAGGAATTAAGATTAAATTAATTGTAACGCGTAGCTAAATTTTTGGGGATCTCCCCTCTTGTTGCCCAAATATTTTCGATACTTTGGGCAGCGAGGCCACAGTATTGGGTCAGTTCAACAACTTTGTAAAGTAGGTCAAAGTTTATGAAAGTGCAATCAACAAAATAACACATTGTATTTGGCCCTCTAAAAACCCTCTGTAACTGGAAAATAATTAGCTTATAATTATAAAGAATTAATCACAAACCTGGTAGTCATATTTCCTGAAAAGAAAAAACATCCTTTTTTCCCCATCCATTTGGTACTGTAGATGTTGAGATGTTCGAATAAATTTCCAATACAATCAAGAAAAATAGAGTGGGTGCCTGTATGTGTCCTATAATGGCATTGTTAAAGGTCTGAATAACAGCCACGCACGACCGGACATCATGGCAGATACCATGATCCAATGGCTTACTATAAATTTTGCTTGTTCACACCATTCAGCCTTGAACTCGTTGTTTTTACAAAATTGAATATATATATTTCATCCCATGAAAAATCTTTGAGCTTTAATTTGATATCATCAGTTATACTTATTTGAAAGAAATTTTTTTCTCAGCTTAACCCTCCCCCCCCCCTACAGACTGTAGTGCATCTCTGAAAAGTAATATTAGGCCTACCTCAATGATTTTAATAGCCTAACATTAAACACTATTTTAGATTTCAATTGAAGCAAAACCATCTAGATTAAAAAGAAAAGTTAGCAGTCGCTTAATTACTGTCAGTTTGTATTCATACTGAAGAAAAAAAATCAAAAAAAAGGTAAATAATCAAGGGGAATATATGACAAACATGTCCATACAATAGGATACATATGAGAGAGAGGGAGAAAAGAGAGGGGGGGGCAGACAGAGAGAGAGAGAGCGGAGAGAGAGAGAGGGGGGGAGAGACGATGGAGAAAAAGAGAGAGAAAGAAATAAAGAGAGGAGAGATCGTCAGGGTGAAAGAGGGAGAGAGAGAAGAGAGAGAGAAAGAAAGGGAGAAATAGGGTATGGGAGAGAGCATGAGAGCTACTGTGAGAATGATAATAAGATATAATTGATTCAAATAAGCATGAATAAAGTGGCTGAAGGAAATAATATAGACAAAAGATAAAGTTTTCTCAATAACACTTTTTTAAATGCTATGATTTTAAAAACAACTTATTTAAATTGGGTAAGTTCTCCGGCCCTATGTGGCCTAGGGCGGGGTTGTAACGTAGGACATGTATATAGATATGACTTTTAATTTGAATATGAACAGATCTATATGGGAACGCTAAATTACAAAGTTTACTGAGAGAAGACTGATGTAGATATTTAAAATATGTATATATTTAGATAATAACTTGATAGTCCACATTCAGACCCTGTCAAGATTTCAGTTCCAGGTTTTCCACATCTGTTGTCTGCCAAAATGTTGTATAGTTTGAATTTTTGTAATCATAAAACTATTATAGGCCTTGGATCCTGCATTTATTTTTTTATTTTATTATTTTTATTGTTGTTATATAATTGTATGCCTAGCCTCTACACGAATACTCACAAAATTACAATTATTCATTTATGAAAGGCTACTCGTAATCATGTGAGCAACTTGTTTCTCTTTAATTTGGAATCAAGCACCGCCTACCACCATTCTGGACCCCTTGATCTGCTTGATTAATTTAGGATTAGGGATCTGGAAGTAAACTCAATTTAATTAATTTTCAAATCAAGGGGATCTCTTCATTCTGTATCTGAGTTTGAGTCATTGAGAAACAACGATGAAGTTCAGAGAAATAACGATTTTCATGGTAATGTTTTTTCTCTGTGAATGTGTGATCGGCGGAGTGGCTCGTGACGTCTTGTCCAGCCAGAGAAGCGGGCGAACTGATATTAACCACATTCCCGATGATGCATCTTCAAGTCGCGGGAAGTCGGGACTGTCGGCGCAGGATAAACCGAACATTGTCTTTATTCTCACAGATGATCAAGATGTGACAATGGATGCAATCGTAAGTTTTATACAGGTTGTTAAAAATAGTGGGACTATGTTGACTTTAATTGGTTGAACTAGATTCTAGTTGGATTTTACCAGCTATTTGACGCATGACGCGAGTTGTGAATAATTTTTTTTTCATTAAAATTAAAAGTTGAATGACTAAAAAAAGAAAAATATATCATTTGATTATGGAATGACCAGGGGTAGCCGCGGGACGCTGCCATGAAGTGGCAGCGTCCTGAAAGAAACCCTTCAAAATTTTTAAAGTGCGATCTCGAATGGTTAAAAATACCACTAAGAATCAGTAAAATATAGCAAAAATGTAGATCTAATTCATGTAATGTCACTTACCTAAACAAACTAGATGCAAATCAGATATTCCTAAAAAATTGTGTGCACTGGAAGAAATCTTATATTTTCCAGTCCATTTCAGAGTCTTCTCCGATCTCTGTCAAAATACTAGTGTGTTGAGTATATAGCTGCTGCCGATGTCGCGCATGCGTGTTGCAAACTAATCACCACGAATATGACTCATTTAACTACACTGTAACAGCAATTCTGATGCCATTTTTTTGCTTTATAATCATCCTAAAAAATGAGGATAGACATCCGCGCTAGTAATTTAAGTACAAAACTCATAAATAATAGGTTTGCTCCAATCTTTTATTCCATAATTTGAACATTCTTGTCTAGGAAAAGGGAAGGCAACCTCATGTTTTGATGCTAATAACTCGCAGCCCGTCACTTCGAAGAGTGATCGGGCTGCCCGCAAGTAAAAGACCAGGGGTTAGACCGACAAGTCCCCGTTAGCAAAGCGGACGGGAATGCCCGTCGAACAGACGTGGTGTACTGGGGTATACTCCGGATTGTTGTTAATGTCCGGACGGGTTGTTTGTCCGGACAAGACAGCAACTTTCGGAGGATGGGGGAAGTGAAATAAGGTTAAATATAAATGTTGATCACTATTTCATTAATAGATTGAAATAATATCAGACAATATAACAAAGCCAAATATTTTATAGCTGTTCTACGCTCAATTTGAAAAGGTCGAGAGCCAAAAGATGGTTGCTTTTTATCGCTTTAAGTGTAATCCGGACACGGACCCCCCTCCCTACATAAAATTCCTGCTCTTGAGGGAGACACATTTGCGTGCAGTATTCCAACACAATAAGTATTTATATGATCATTATAACAAACCAAGTTCGTTTCACAATCAATTCTTACCTTTTATTTCATTCACCAGACAAAAGAAATGAAAAGTACGCCAATACTTTCAACTATGTACCATGGAATTTTGATTTAATTCAACAGTCATCTTTCAATTCATATTATCACTTAATGTACTATTTTTGTCAATTATATGAATTGATGGTTGTAAGAAAGCACTGATGAGGGTGGTAATCACTTATATTTGGTTTCACTTCAGAGTCTATGACCAAATACCCTAACCTGCTGGGGAAACAAGGCATATGACATTATTTACCAACTGAGTAAGTGCCATCTATGTATTATTAGAATGTAGATTTCTACAGTAAATGATGGGGGTTTTATTCAGGACAGAGGAGCATGTATTGTATATAGAGTTTTCTTTGTTCTAATAACCTTTTAAAAATATTTCAAAGCTGAGGTTTAAACTAAAGCTTGTGTGACGTTATTCATAAAGGTAATGAAAACTTATAACAAAGATCTGAGTTTCAACTCATGACAGAGAAAAACAGGTGAATAACAATCTTATATATTTTGATAATTGATATTAACGGTCTCAGTAGTTCAGCAAACACATGTATATTGAGCATACCATGATTTGCTGATTCATAAAAAAGAAAAAAAAATCAATTGCCGATTTAGCTCATCTATTGTACATATAACAATGGGTTATTGAAAATTGATGGATGCTGTTAAAATGTAATAAAGATTTGTATTAGAAATGACTATTAAATTATCTTTAACCCTTTTGATAGCGAGGCTTCTACAGAAAGTCCTGTGGCGATTGGTGTTCTAGTCTGGCTACGACGGGCTTCTACAGAAGCCGAGTAATTCCCAAATATATAATTTGACAACTTTTTTAGGCTTTTTACTCAGCTTTTTGGGGCTTAAATTTTGGTGGTAAAAGGTATCGTAAAATATTATATATTAATTTTTTCAATATCCCATTTAAAAATATTATCCTAGTTACGTGGAAAAAAATTATCAGAGAACAACTTACTTCATTTTAACATACTATATCTTTTTACATAAGAAACGAATTCCCAGTATTACTAACTTTTGGCGACGCGTACTCGCGCCGTTGTATAGGTGGAACTGAAATAATCAATTAAAGCTTAGTGCATGGGGTGAGATAAATTAAATGTGATATAATTGAGAATGAGAGGAAGAAGAGAGAGAAAATAGAAAGGTTAAGGGGTTAAATAAGTTCTTTATTAAATAACATATAAAACATTAAGTTGCATGTTTCGTTTTCGCATTCTAGTTAGTAAATATACTTATCATCGATTAATGAGAGGGTTGGGTTATTCTGACATTTTTGTCTTGATATTTTTGTTGTAACTATAATGCATGTTAATGAATTGTAAAGTATGCCTCAAAATGCAGTGAGGTAATAGGTATTATAAGTTAAAAGTCCGTTTTATTTCAAAATTTACACCTGCGCTTTTTAATGAATGTGCTTAGTCAAAGGTGCCTTGGGCCAGAGGTGCGAAGCTGAAGTACGGGCCGCTATGAATTTATCCATATTATAGAATAATTGGAAAGAACAAGGTATCCTTCTTTTCAGTGCTATTCAGTAGGCTCATCGATACGAACCAGTGCGTGCCGCACATGATCATACGCATCTTTGCATTTGTGAAATCTACTGGAAGGAAAAGAAAGTGGAACTTCTGGCCCAAATGACTGTTTTTTCATTACCAAAAAATAACGCGTCTTATATTTGGTTTTGATGACTATGCCTTACAGTGTTAGATAGAAAAATGTCTGCCCTGTCATATTTACATTTACTACGAATCATGAAAATGACCGAGTTAGATGCAAGGAGTAATGAAAGCACAAAACATCACAAATTTCTATAAAACTGTCAGTGTACAAGAAATCGCTCCGCCACAGGGGTAACAATCGCGTTTCACGGGCCCGCACTCAAAGGGTTAACAATGCACTGTTCATTTAAGGTGTATGGTGAGAGTGCCTAAGTCTGCGCGGTGCCCATGTCTGCACACCCACGTATGCGTGAATTTTATAGAAAAAAACCCCTAGCTAATATCAACCTGCAATCTTAACCTCAACAATCCATTTTGATACAAAAAACTGCGAAAAAAATTGATTAAAAATGGTTTTCAGCAAGTTATATTTGCTACCCTGAAAATTTCAACCATTCTCAAAAAAAGAAAGTCAAAAACTTGCGTGATTTGCTTGCAAAATGAGTTAGTGCGCAGACATGGGCACTATTCAATTCTGCAATACAAAATGACAGCCCTTCGAAAAATCTATAAAAAACATTGTTCTTGTAAATTAATTCTTGAGATTTTTTGCTTCATTGATCAATAGAATATGAAGAATAGAATAATATTGATGAATCTTAAAATAATACTTTACTTTTTATTGAAATTGAGGTCAAATTTTAGGTGCGCAGACTTGGGCACCGCCATCATACTATATTTTGTACATTACAACATTTGCTCTAGTCTATTGGATGTAAATTGGAAGAAAAACTATACATTTACTCTTGTATACTACATTTCTATCATTTCAGTTTACAAGTAGCCCCTTGTGTTGCCCGAGTAGATCAAGTATCCTCACGGGCAACTACATCCATAATCATGGGGCTATGAACAACTCTCTGACTGGGAACTGCAGCAGTCCAGCCTGGCAACAAGGCCCAGAAAAACACACAATTGCTACATATCTAGATGATGCTGGCTACAACACCTTCTTTGCTGGAAAATACTTGAATCAGGTGAGGCTATCAAAACTTAGGAAAGCAGGAGGCATACTTTGTTTTGTTTTGCTTTCATTTTTGTTTTTGTTTTAGATATATTCATATTGTTGGGAATAGCTTCATGCACCATCAGGTTTACTCTTTAAACCTAAGAATTTGCAAAAAATATGGATAATAGCATATCAGACATATGTATTAATCCCCAATTCCTGTACAAGAATAAAAGTATGAAAATTTATTAAACTAAAACTTATATTGTTACATTTACTGTAAGTCATGATGAGTCCAAATGTGCATGTATGCTTGACAAGCACAAGAATACAATTATAATCTACAGTAATCATAGCTTAAGTTGCTTAATTTCAAACAATTGATAATCCCTGCTATAAAATATCACTCATGTTAACAGTCACTTTTAGTTTGATTTGTTCAATTGGTGATTCATTGTCCAAAATTCCTTGATCTCATAATATTATTATTGCTTACCATATGTATTGCGATGTAGTATGGAAGTACTGGAGCTGGTGGCTTAGCACATGTTCCTCCTGGATGGCACCAGTGGATTGGACTGGTAAGGTCATAGGTCATTTCTACCTAAGAGTGGTATCTCACTTCGCAGAGACGTCTTCGCGACTGAATCCTTTGTGCCATGTATAAAAAGTATCAGAAACGTCTCCGAAATTTAGGAAATTGAGGAGACTGAGGAGACTGAGCTATGGCAAACCAAGTTGACAAATCCGTCTCAATTTTTTTTCCGCGAAGTGAGATACCACCCTAAGCCTACAAATCAATGTTTGAATAAGAAGTCAGTTATTTTGTAGAAAGAAGTGTTTTTAACATGAGCATTGATGTTGCAAAAGACTTTAAACCTGATGTATAGTTTTGGTAACAAAAAAAAAAAAAAAACAATTAAATATAGTCTCATGTTGTTCACATTGCGCTAAAAGACATGTGTGAGAGATTTTTTGATATTCCTTTCACGATTTCCGGTGAATTTCAGTGAAATGTTTGAATCCAAACACAATTTGTAACGGTTTTGAGACCTTTGCTAGGTTGTCCTGTCCCCCGAACTTCCCGCATGAATGGACCGTAGCGATCCCCATTGGTTTTCCATGTGAACGCCTAGTGCACACAAAGCTGAGTCGGGTCCCTGTCTTATCTTTTTTATACTATAATATCGTGAAATAAAGACATTAAAACGAGATTCCATGTAATATAACTTTCTTTGTTACAGTTATAGGATTCAGGCTTTCATATTATCTAACTGTGAATCCAAATTAAATTTTTCCTTCTCCCATCACTATACACCAGCTTTAAGACTTTAATAATATAAGATGGGATATTCAATGAATTTTGATTTGCCTGTTTTATTTGTTGAGGAAATTGATTTAAAAACTATATGCATTTAAGCACAGATCATGATGGTTAGGGCCTAATTTATTGATGTCAAAAGATTTTTGTGGATAACATTTTGTAATGTCCTTGTAAATTTGCATGAAAATTTGCGATTTCATTTATCAGAGCTAAACTCTGAAATATTTTTCCTGCAGGTAAAAGTAATCTAACTTTACATTTTTAAAATTAATTATAAAAAAAACAACAAAAATTAAATTAATATTTATTAAATGATTTGCCTATACTGATTTGGACAAGCTTCAGTTTTATATTTAAAATAATGTGATCCTATGATATTTTAATTTTTACTTTAATTTTCTCCAACTCTGTTTGCAGAGATTAAACTCAGTATACTATAACTACTCCCTGTCCGTGAATGGAAAGGAAGAGAAACATGGAGATGACTACCATAAAGATTACCTCACAGATATCATTGTAAGTAGAGGGTCTGTTCTTTGAGTGATTACTGTTTCACTTTCACTTACTTAAGGACGTATGTCATGAATTGGGTGCAAAATGCGTTACATGACCAAACATTTGTAGAAATGTACATTGTCACAAACAAACATCTCTAGTTTCTTAATGGTAAGTCAAACATGTATACATATATTGAAAGCTGAGATGGTAAGGAAGATGATTAACATATTCTTTTACCTGTACAGGGTGTGTCATTAAAGCTATACAAGGTGTTACAAGAAAATGGTTTAAAAAGTTTCACAATTTCAAGAGTAATCAATTTCTTATCGTTTGCATTAATTGAAATAAATCAACTTAGACTGTGTTAATAAGACCCTATGCTTCCAAAAAATATAAACTTGTAATGCAAAATTATTCTTTCAAACTGCGCTACAGAGCATATAAAAAAGATTTTAAAAAATTGGTTAAAACTGGCAGAAATCATGTCTTTTACATTTGAATTACAACTTCGACAAAGGATATTACAAAAGATATGTTTCCGCTCATTTGTGTATCTACGTACATGCAAAGAAAATGGGTGAAAAAGCACAATTATTGCTATAAAATGGCATGTTGCAATTTTTTATGCCTGCAATGTATTGTCTATTAGCCGTGTGTGCATGAAGTTTGTTTTAATTGATTACTTGAATGATTAAATGACTTTTGAAAAATCTATTTCACTTTTATTTAAAACCAGATAAATTCCAAAGAGATTGATATATCACTCAACCTGTAAGACCGGTTGGTTACAAATGTATAATGCAACAAAGAGTAAGAAAGTAACGAAAATGGGAATTCCCTATGCTTTAACACATGCCTCCACTGTAGGCTCCTCCACCGTAGGATCCTCCCTACCCTACACCACTCAAATTATCTTTGTATTACAAATATGATCAGGACAAAGCTGAAACTTCACAGACATGTAGCCTGATAAATTACCTACAATTTGAGACATTATATAGCTCATGACTTTACATTGTTTTCATGCTATGCGAAAAATGTGAAAATTTTTCTTCCAAAATGTAACGCCTCCACCCTTTTACTATACCCCAATATGTGACACATGACCTTAACTAATTAGAAAGCAATTGAATTATTAAGACCAGGGATATTTCACATAGAGATAAGTTGGACTTTAAAGACATGGAGGCTAAAGCTTTCATGAAGAATTGATCATTATAATTTGCTGACCCCAGACTTTGTGAAAAGTACTAGAAATACCTGTGTTTTAAGCTAAATTTCTGTACCACAACAAAACAACCTGTCCTACCCCGGACGGCTTCGGGCATGGTCGGGATAGGGAAAGTGAGATTTAATGGCTTTACCAGATGGAGCGATGGGTGGAATATACAAGGCATTACATTAGGTGATAAAAATCAGGTGATAGAAAACACCTGTTACTGGGTAAGCATCCAGGGTGACAAATTACTCATGGAAGCTCGCTACTCACTGTCTTTAAGTCGCACTAAAATACCAACCGATATTAAACATTTAAATCTTATCGAAAGACATTCCAGTTGTATGTGTCCTCTGAGCACGATCTGACCAATGAGGCCTTCCATAGAATATGCCATGCAACTTGAAATTGAAGCATGACTTTAAGTCATATCTACTAAGTGAATGAAACAAGGCCCCAGGTTTGTGTACACCCTCTATCCTAGAAAACTTGATGATGAGGATTGATGCCTTACATGTACCTAAAGGCTCCCCTAAACCTACTTGGTATTGAACCCAGGACCTCCTGATTTAGAGACCGCAGCTCTTCCAATGGAGCCATCATACATGTACCTCCATTTATGTAAAACTTGATATATGAACTATAACTGTCACAATTATTCTGGAATGAGCTGTTTGTTTATAAATAGATGACATCTATGGCCGGTATTCTCGAAGGGTGACTGAAGTTAGTAGGGCTACTAAATACGTACATGTCGTAGGCCTACTAACTTAAATCACCCTTCTTGAATACCGGCCTTTATGGACAGTGCACAGGCTATACACAAGTCTAAGGTAATATGATACTCAATCTGTCAATTGTTATTCTTTTGTGTGGATTTTTTTTAAAGAGAGAAAAGCTTGTCTTTCTAATTGTAATTGAAAGTTAAAGTTATCTTTATAGGTCCAGGGTAAAATAATAACATTATTTTTATCTCCTTTTTCATATGTAGAACAATCGATCACTAGAGTTCCTTCAGAAACAATCCGATTCTAGTCCTTTCTTCATGATGCTGTCCACACCTGCCTGCCACTCACCTTTTGACTCCGCCCCTCAGTACATGTCACATTTCACAGACAAGAAAGCACCTAGAGGACCTAGCTTCAATGTTCATTCAGCTGTAAGTTCAAGTCAAAATCATATCTTGTTTTTTAATCATTTAACCCATTGAGGACTGATTGACAGAATCCATATATTAGGACTGATGTCTACGATGGAATATGTGTTATAGCCAAATCAGTTCATCTCCAACTTTTAAAGAGCAGTTTTAACCTGAAATTGAGGTGTTTTCAATAAAATAATATTTTAGATAATAAGTGCCTTAAGATTTTTTTCAAATTTTGAATTGATTGCTCTGATTGGTTTAGAATGAGACTTTTATGCAAAAGTGAATGCAACAAGGATCTTGATTAGCTTTATAAACTTGCAGTTGATTGTAAGCTCTTATTTTTACAGGGCGCATACAGTGAAAGATTGAAAAGTCAGAAAAGGAGAAGAAATTTTTACATTTAAAACTTGCTGCTGATTAAATGCAAATTGATAACTTTATATTATCAATTGGGAGAGAGTTGTCTTATCAAATCTCACATGTATAATTACTATACTTTCTTAAGAGACAGTCAAATATACCAGTGGCGGACGCAGCCTGATATCACCACAATAAAACGTATCGGCCCATGCACAAACATAATAGAGCCGCTATTGTCCCCAGACAATTTGGCTCGCAGAATGTATTCAGTTCGGAAATTTTCGATCTGTGCCTGAATATTCTTTCATTTTACTACAAATGGACCTCTGAAATGTAGTCGTAAATTAAAATTTATCAAAGATATAAAGATGCTGTACAACATTTTCTGGAATATGCTTTATGTATCTAGAAGGAGAAGAACTCATCTTGTACTTTGTTTTCTTCTAGGACAAACACTGGCTTATAAGGCAAGCCCCAAACCCAATGTCAAATGAATCCATTACCTATCTGGATGATGCTTTCAGAAAAGGTTTGTCCACATGCATGAATCTTTCCCATATTCTATGACGTTTCAAATACTCGAAGGAAATTGTCGTTTCTGTACCGAGCAAAGAAGGAAATTTGGAAATTTGAATAAAATTGCCTAAAAAAATATATTGTCCTCCTTTTGTCAAAGGATACTGTACATGTTTTAATATTCAAGTGTTCTGTCCGGGATATCTTATCAATCTCAACTGGAAATATCAAAAGACGACAGTATAATTGCCTAGGACATACATGCTTGAAGCAGCATTACAGTTTACTGAACGGAGTCATAGAAAGAGGTTGAGGGAAGCAGAGGCCCGTTTTCTCGAAACTGTCACAAGTTTAGGTTCTTGGACAACCATAGGGACACGTGTTGTAGAATTAACATGCATTTCAATGGGATGTCCATGAACTTAAAATTATGACGGTTTGAGAAACGGGTCTCAGTTGATGCTATACCAATATGCTGGGAGGGAGAGACTTCATTTTGAAGAGATGATAGAGTTGCCAGCCGGCTTGATCACTCATGATGATGGTCTCAAAACTTGTTTGGACGAATTCTGCAATCTGTTCTTTCTTACAGATTTTAGTTTGTTGTTGTTGTTGTTTTTTTTTTGGGGGGGGGAGTTGAAATGTTGAAGAATGTTGCCAATTTTTCCATTTCAGTTTACCTCTTCAAAAATGTCTCATTTATTTTAGAAAGTTTGTGTAGTATGCGGTTAACTGTGTGCTACACTTAACCAAGAGATGTGTATCAATTGCACAGACATGAAAAAATGTCATCACTACCCAAACTTTTTAACCCGTAGGAGGCATTTTTGAGGAGGCAAACCCTGTATGAGAACAGCCTTTAATCCTTGAATTGGTTCTTCATCGCAGGTGGAGGACTCTTCTCTCTGTTGATGATATGGTCAAAAATGTCGTTACGCTTCTTGATACCAAAAAGATGCTGGATAAAACTTTTATTATCTTCTCCTCAGACAATGGCTTCCATTTAGGTATGCTCTATTTTATATCACTCTTCATTTATTATTAGGCTTGTTGATTCAAATGTAAATGTTTGATTCAAATGGTGAATGCTTTTAATATTGTAATTTATATTGTTTTTAAAAAAGGACATTGTGTTCCAATGTTTTTTTTTTTTTTTGTGTGTGATTTACTTAATATCTTGTTTTTAACTTTACTTTCTGTAGACAAATAATAACAATAAAAAAAAAAGATAAATCAGTAGTAGTGAATGTGCCATAATAATATTTATCTACTTTCTCCATTTATTACATGGTTTGTGCAGCAAATACAAATACAAACTCCAATCTAATCTTTCACTCTGCTACATTCTCTCTCTTTTACCATCAGGCCAGTTCTCACTTCCCAATGATAAACGCCAGCTGTATGAATTTGACATCAGAGTTCCTCTTATTATCAGAGGTCCAGGCATCCCTGCCGGATCTACCAGCAAGAATATTGTTGCCAACATTGATATAATGCCTACAATAGTTGACATGGCAACAGGAAGTGCGCCCTCTGTAGTTGACGGGATGAGTCTCATGCCACTTTTGGTAAGTGTAGGGGAAAAAAACGTAACCTTGACTTCCGGGCATTAGAAACATGAGCTAAATTAGTTTTGTAAATGATGTTACTTTTATTTATTGATTCACTCATTTAATTTATTATTATCAGTAGATTTCAAACAAGTTGCCTTTTTAGAAACGATAAAGGATTACTATTATATATATTGTTATTGTTGAAATATACTTACATGGAATTGGGAGGACTTTACCTCTACTATCTACGATTTCATTCCATCATTTAATCCAAGTATGATTCTCAATGCTATGCAAATTTCTTTTAATGAAAAGGAAGCTGGATACACATTAAAATGCCTTATTAATAATCAAGAAGATTTGTAGATAAATGTAAACATGAAATGAAAAAAAAAATGTACTGTTACTTTCACAATAATTATAACAGCTGTTCCTATTCTATGTCGCAGGGATTTATATACTATTTTTGACAGAATCATGGGATTTTGGTTCAATAAAGAACTAAAAAAACAGCCTTTAACGACTTTAATTATTATACAGATGAATGATAGTCTTCAGTTAGCCAACATCTTGCAGGATTGTTTTCTTTCGTATGTTATTAATTATTATTTCTTCATCCCGTCTCGTTAATCAGCAACCTAGCAATAAAAGCATATCATGGCGAGAAACGGTCCTGATTGAACACAACGGAGAAGGCAATACTACAAATAACCCTGGTTGTAAAGGAACAGTTAATCTCTGTGTAAGACATCCAAGATGGCCGCTGCCTCCTTCAGGAGTCATGTCTGTGATTTGAGATGGAAGAATTTGGAAAAGGAAAGAAAATAATGCAGAAGAGACTTTTTAGATGTCCCATGCATAATACACCAAGGCTGCCGTTCATTTGAAATGCAATTATTAAATGCTTTCCAAGTTAATTCCTCTCAAATCACAAAAGTACAAATGTCTTTTATTCTATCAGGCTACATGTATTTTGGATTATTTCTCCCAAAAGTAAGAGACATTTAATAGTGCTCACGTCCCTTGACTTTTACCATATTGCAATGAATATTTTATCAATAGCCTGATCGAAGAAAAAGTTAATTGTATGATACATGGACATCCTGTATGTCTGCTACTTTTATGCAGGTATTCAATTGTTGTAAATAACCTCATGAAAGAAATGTTATTCAATCATTTCATTTTCATCGCATTCTTGAAAAATCTTTTGCATCATGTAAGAAAAAATTTGTTTATATAATTACAACTATGCGGATATATTAC
Source organism: Paracentrotus lividus (assembly GCA_940671915.1). NCBI lineage: Eukaryota > Metazoa > Echinodermata > Echinoidea > Camarodonta > Echinidae > Paracentrotus > Paracentrotus lividus. The sequence continues at coordinate 25,021,435 of CALNVZ010002100.1, read as the reverse complement.
AAGTATAATTGTTTCTTGTAGAATTCATTGAAGATATTGTTTAATGATATCGTTTCAAAAACGTTGAACACTCTTTTAAAGTTGGGAGCTAATCAAATGATGCAATTGAAAGAATCAGCAATGGCTGGAAATGAATTTAGTGTTGATTTGACTGTCATCACAAACATTTTCATGTGGAATTTGTTCTTTTCTCTCATTTTCTCCACCCCACCCCTCCCTTCCAATATGCATGTGCACTTTATTTCTGTAATGTGCTACTAACTTCCTAATTTCTCCATTTCTGGTTAATGTGTGTGTCTGTCCTGAAATAATTCTCTCATAACTATGACAACCATTTCCTTGTATCCATCTGTCATTAATTTGCTACCATTAATACTTTGTGTGAATACTTATCCTTTTCTATAACCACTCTACATTTTCATCTTCCATGACTAAATTGTTTCGGATTATTGGTTTATTCATCTCATTTTATTTCACAAATATTTAATATGCATGCCCTTGCCATTGTTGCACCCCTCTGTTTCCCTTGGACTCTATCTCTTTCTCCATATCTGTATCTCCTCTCTGGTTTTTGATACACTCAATATCCTTTAATTTTTTCTGACCACCTTTAACCGATCCTTGCTTTCCTTGTGTCCACATACCATCTCATCACCTTATTCATTAATACTTGTATGATTTCTTTCCTTTCTTATGCTGACTCTCTTTCATACCTGTTTGATATATCGCCTTAACTCTGTCATCAACCTCTCATTTCATACCCTTCCTCCTTCATACTACCCCCCCCCCCCCTTCATACCCCTCCCTACCCTTCTCCCAATCTTCACATCCCCCATACATCCAGATTCCTAAAAAAGCCCAAAATGAAATCACCACTGTACCATGGAGGCAAGAGATCTTAATTGAACACCGGGGGGAGTACAACCCAAAAGGGTATCGTGGATGTCCGCATACAGAATTTCTAGATGTAAGCATGATTCACTTAATATTCTTAGGGATAAATGTTTATTTTATTTGATTTTACGTCTTTCTGTGAAGTGCAGATCTGGGCACAGATACATGTAAGACTTGTAAGAAAAAGATTTTTTTTTTTTTTTTTTGTTTTGTTTTGTTGCAAATTTAAAGAGAATATGTAAAAAGAAAAAAAAATCTTGAATGTCAAAAATTTTAAGCTTTGTATTATAAATAAAAGAAAATAGTTTGGAACCTAAATGTATATTATGTGTGCTTTTAAAATGTGGTAATATAACAATAAATGTTAACAAAGTTTATTAGTTGTTTTTCTGTTTGGGAATTATGAATATTGGGGAGTGTCGCTATCTTTCAATGATAACCAAAAAGCATTTTTACTAATTGCAAATCACATATTCGAAGTTGATGTCTCAATCTTATTTTATTTTTCATGCATCAAAATAATACTGTTTTCTGCCATAATACATTTGAAATCTCATACTTATTCTGCTGCAATCACATTCAATCCAGATGTATCAGAAATCACTTCACATTAAATAGCCTACACTTTCCACCATCCTTAGCACATAGCACTTTCATTGTTGGACTACCAGAAAGATGTTAACACAATATTTGATTTATCGTGTAATTTTGGAATTTTCCAAACACATCAAGCTATTTTGTTTTGTTAACGTTATTGCCATGACGTCATGAGAATGGTGATTTTTCTATTATATAAAAAAATCTTAAATTCTATAAATTGTCTACAAATTCGTGATCAGCCCATCAGCTTGGAACACAACACTTTCGTGCCATAGCTTTCTAGTTATAGTATAGATGAAATCTATATATTCTTTTTTTTTTTTTGAAAGAAGAAAAAATATATATATTGAAGAAAGCATTAGGAAATTGGTAATCAACATTTTAGAAGAATATGTATGCTGTATGATCCAAGTGTTAAATTGAAGCTTTATATAATAGCTTTTAAAGTGGAAGAGAGTTTCTTTATAATTAGACAATGTAGTAGATACATGTAGACCTTTGCAAGTGATGCTTTTTTTTCTTCTTTTTTTTGACAAAAATGTGAAAAACATGTATTTGCAAATTAAAGCCATGACAACTCAACTAGTAAAATACTATCATACCGATAGCCATGCTGCCATATCCATTTGGTGATTGTACAACATCTTCTCTGGAAATACTGCTCTAGTTAAATAAAATGTTGAGGACTAATACTATACCTTACTCTAGTACATACTCTAAAACTGAAATTAAATCTTTTTACAAACCAAAACCTAACCTTACCTCCTTGACAAAAAATAGAACCTGGAGCAACTATTACCAGAGCAAGTGATGCTGCATGATTAAATTTGCTTTATTTCAGTTTGTAGCTAGGCAATTTGACTGTAACATCCGTTACCAGGCTTTTTGACATTTGAATTAATTGCATACACCAGTTATGCAAATGAAAAGATTTTGAGCTTCTAGTAAATATATATATATATGAGTGTATTTATCAGAAGCTTCTATATTTCCATTTACAGAAGAGGCATGCAAATAATTTAGATGTAAAAAAGCCTGGTATAGGATGTTACTGTGGAATTGTTTATCTGTGTGTTGCTTTAGACTTGCTTTGTTCCATTTCCACCTCCTCCTTTTCACTTCACCTATATCCAGAATTGTCACCCATCCTGTGTTTGTGAAGACAGTCAAAACAACACATATACATGTCTGAGAAGCATTGGTGTACAAGACAGTACCATTTACTGTGAATTCAGTGATAAACAGGTAGGGTGCTGTATGTGGGACTAAAGAGGGAGACTCTGTGGTACTGTGGCAAGATGATGAAGAAGATTGTTGCCAAGAAAATGATAGATTGCAAACAAATGAAAGAAATATGGGCATTAGATTTCAACAACAAAAAATGATACTTACAAAACCACTTTAGTGCTCCAAATTGAGTTTGAAGCAAATGTTTCTTTTTCTTCTTTTATTGTTAAAAGGTTTTCAAATTATGTTGTTTCAAACATCCATCGTGCTGCAGTGCCATTGACATCTCCTGTAATTGCAGGTTCTAATTTAACATTTATAGTAATGCACCGTGGATCTTAACTCTTATATCAGAGAAGCCTTGAAGGAAAAAATGTACAAAAGAAAAAAAATGTTATCGAATAGAATCCTTGTGTTCAAGTTACGTAGGCTAGGATATATAATCACCATTATCTCTCAATCACCTCTTTTTGGCCAGCGTCTTACAGTTTCACTTTGGCTCCCTAGTAAACAAAATAGATTACTTCATTGTCAATAAGTCTCTTTTAAATCATTGTACCAGCTGAAATTTTCACGTTGGTTTTATTTTGGCGAATTTCATGAACCATTGAATAATCAAAACACACAAATATTGGCTTATACAGCATTTTATAATTGACAAAAGTTTAGCTAATTGTTGAAACAACGACTCACTAAAATGTTTGTCCTCCACGTTTACGAAAATATTGGCTTATACATTAACTGAATTTGAGAGTCAGGATCCACATTAGCATTGTATCTTTGTTACCATGGTAATGAATAACCCGGTTTTATTCTCTTCTCTAGTCATGCTTCCCTTCCTGCGTGTGTGAGGACGCAAGAAATAATACTTATGAGTGCATTCGTACTCTCTCAGCGACGTCTGGGGTCAACCATACTTACTGCAATTTCGCTGACGGAGAGGTAGATTGCCTTGGAGAAATATACACCAAAAAACAAAAAAACAAGCAGGACAGATGATATAAAACATACATCTGATTGTGGTTCAATTTTGGGACATTCCATTTACACTCTCAGAAATTTAGAGTCTTATTTTACAGGATATCAAGCATTTTTAACTTACCCTCCCCATCAAAATAAGTGGGGGAAACGTCTCGCTTATTACATAATAATTTTTTTTTTTAAATGAAAAAATAGGAAAAAATTAAAGATGAAAAATTGCAGGAATTAAAAAATTTCCTTTTACACCAATGATTTAATGCTTGCTTGAAAAGTAATGGCCTCAACCTAACTTACATGCAACTGCTAAAAATATCTTTCAACTCCATCTATTTCAAGCAAATTCTTGCCATGCATTGGGAAGATTTCTGCCATCTTATCTCAGAAGAGATGCCTTTATCTATTGATGCTTGCCTTTTAATCGTTAAGTAATATAATACTCACAGGAAATAACCATGCTTCCAGCTCTCACATTCACACGTCACAGCACGCTACCAAGCTAACAATTTAATATTCATGTGAAGCTGGAGAGTTTGTAAATATATACCTTTTCCAGAAATTCTGACAAATTTAATTGGTTTGATTGAGGCAGACATGTTATCCACCCTGCGTATGTGAGGACAGCAAAAACAATACCTACACATGTGTTAGGACCTCGACCCAGCTAGAGAGCTTCATCTACTGTAACTTTGCAGATACCCAGGTATTTGGAAGAACTGAGAAGATATAAAGTAGGGAGGGTATAAATAAAACATAGCTGGTTGGACTAAATAACATCAATCAAGATGATTCCAAACAGTGCAAGGGAACTTCACCTTTTTAAAGAAATAGAGATGAATATCAAATGATCAAAATTACTAGTGTAGGTCAGTAGCGGATCTAGTATCGGCTATGACAAAGGATTTTATTGACCCTACTGTCTGGGTATAATAGCAGTTTGTATTCCTATACATTAGGGCCAAT